>JAHBCN010000201.1:0-243798 GCA_019359885.1 Listronotus oregonensis
GCCCCGGCCGGACCCTCGCCGATGAACACGACCATCGGTGTCGTCGCCACCGACGCGACGGTGACCAAGGCGCAGGCCGAGCGTCTGGCCATGGCCGCGCACGACGGCCTGGCCCGCGCCGTCCGGCCCTCGCACCTGCCGATGGACGGCGACACCTTCTTCGCCCTCGCACCGTCCGGCGCACGTGGCGGTGTGGCGACCACCGACCTGGCGGCGCTGTGCGCCGCGGCGGCGACGGCGACCGAACGGGCGGTCGTGGAGGCCGTCCTGGCCGCCGAGACCGCCTTCGACGTGCCGTCCTGGCGCGACGTGATGAACTGACCCGGCAGACCCCACACACCCTGAGGAGAACCATGAGCGGATCAGACGTAACCCAGAGCAGTACGAACGATACGGGCCGGACGCGCTTCCGCGACCGCGGGCGGGTCGGCCAGGCGCTGGTCACCACCCTGGTGTTCCTGGCGGTGCTGTGGGTGGTGCAGGTGGTGAACTGGGCGTCCGGCAACCGGCTGGTGTCGTGGGGCATCCACCCGCTCGACTTCTCGCGGATCTGGGGGATCCTGCCCGCCCCGTTCATCCACACCAGCTTCTCCCACCTGCTGGCCAACACCCCGGCGGTGGCGGTGCTGCTGTTCCTCGTCGCACTGTCCGGGCAGAAGGCGGTGTGGGCGTCGACCGTGGTGACCACGCTGGTGGCCGGGGTGGGCGTGTTCTTCCTCGGCGGGGAGAACACGGTGCACGTCGGGGCGTCGATCCTGATCTACGGGTGGGCGGTGTTCCTCGCCGTGCGCGGCATCTTCACCCGGGCCCTCCCCGAGATCCTGCTCGGTGTGCTGGTCATCATCCTCTACGCCGGACTGTTCTGGGGCATCCTGCCCAACCAGCCCGGGGTCAGCTGGCAGGGGCACCTGTTCGGCGGCGTCGGCGGTGCCGTGGCGGCCTGGGGTGCGGGGCGTCCGGCGATCAAGCAGCGCGAGCAGGACAAGGCGCTCAAGGCGGCCAAGGGCACCTAGGGCACCTAGGGCTCCTAGGGCTCCTAGGGCTCCTAGGGCTCCTAGGGCACCAAGGGCACCGCGTAGGGGAGCGCGGGCCTAGACTCGGAGGGCATGGACGACCTCACCCCCGCAGCACCGACCGCGTCGGCACCCATCGGCATCTTCGACTCCGGGGTCGGCGGGCTCACCGTGGCCCGCTCCATCATCGACCAGCTGCCCGGCGAGTCGGTGATCTACATCGGCGACACCGCGAACTCGCCCTACGGCGACAAGCCGTTGGCCACGGTGCGCTCCCTGGCCACCAGCATCGCCGATCAGCTCGTGGAGCGGGGCTGCAAGATGATCGTGGTGGCCTGCAACTCCGCCTCCGCCGCCTTCCTGCGCGACGCCCGCGAGCGCTACCCGGTGCCGGTTGTCGAGGTGATCCTGCCGGCGGTGCGCCGCGCGGTGTCGGTGACGCGCAACAACCGCGTCGGGGTCATCGGGACCCGGGCGACGGTCACCTCGGGGGCCTACCAGGACCTCTTCGCCGCGAGCCCGGGTGTGGAGGTCGTCGCCCAGGCGTGCCCCCAGTTCGTGCCCTTCATCGAGCGCGGCATCACCTCCGGACGCCAGCTGCTGGGCTGGCGGAGACCTACCTGGAGCCGTTGAAGGAGGCGGGGGTGGACACCGTGGTGCTCGGCTGCACCCACTACCCGCTGCTCACCGGCGTGATCCAGCTGGTCATGGGTGACGACGTGACGCTGGTGTCCTCGGCGGAGGAGACCGCGAAGATGGTCTACCGCACCCTGAGCGACAACGACCTGCTCGCCGACCCCAACGCCGCTGACGGTGCAGGTGCCGCCGCCCCGGAGCTGACCTTCGAGTCCACCGGCGACCCGGCCCGTTTCGCGTCCCTGGCCTCGCGTTTCCTCGGCCCGTCGGTGGCCGGGGTCAGCCGGATCCCGGAGATGCTGCGGTAGCCGTCCGGCACCCGTCGGCGGCTGTCGGAGGCCTGGCTCATGGATCCACGGGGGTATCATGTAACAATGACGGGCATGGACATGACCATTCTGGGATGCTCCGGGAGTCTCTCCGCCCCCGGCAACCCCGCCTCCGGCTACCTGCTGCGGACGGCGGACGGGCGTCAGATCCTCATGGACGTCGGACCGGGCGTGCTGGCGCGCCTGCAGGAGCTGGGGAACCCCGGTGACGTGGACGTCGTCTTCTCCCACCTGCACCCGGACCACTGCTCGGACTTCCCGTCGCTGGTGGTGTGGCAGCGCTTCCACCCCACGCGTGCGGCGTCCGACCGCCACGTCCTGCTCGGCCCGTCGATCGCGGCACTGCACCTGGGGCGCGCCTCGGCGGACCACCCGTCCCAGGTCGACGACTTCTCCGACATCCTCGAGGTGCACTCCTGGCGCGCGCCGGCGGCGCAGGACGCCCCGGTGGTCTTCGACGAGACCTCCCGCGGCACCGTCTATCCCGGTCACCGCATCGGCTCGGCGACGTTGTACGCCGCCCCGGCGGTGCACCCCACCGAGTCGTACATGATCCGGGTGGAGGAGCAGGACGGCTCCTCGCTGGTCTACAGCGGCGACACCGCCGCCACCGGGCACCTCGCCGCGCTGGCCGCGGGGGCGGACGTCCTGCTGTGCGAGGCGACGTGGGGCGAGCGGGACAACGGCGACAACCCGCCGCAGATGCACCTCTCCGGTGAGGAGGCCGGCCAGGCCGCCGCGGAGGCAGGGGTGGGACGCCTGGTCATCACCCACGTGCCGCCGTGGGGTGACGCGGAAGGCGCGCTGCGTGGGGCGCGGCGTTTCTACGACGGCCCGGTGGAGCTGGCCCGGCCCGACATGGAGCTGCACGTGGGTGACTAGACTCTCGTGGCATGAGTAACCCCGAGAACTTCACCCGTGCCGACGGTCGCGCCGTCGACCAGCTCAGGACCGTGCGCATCACCCGCGGTTTCACCACCAACCCCGCCGGCAGCGTGCTCGTCGAGTTCGGCGACACCCGCGTGATGTGCACCGCCAGCGTCTCCGAGGGCGTGCCCCGGTTCAAGCGCGACTCCGGCGAGGGCTGGCTGACCGCCGAGTACGCCATGCTGCCCTCCGCCACCGCCGAGCGCATGCAGCGCGAGTCGGTGAAGGGCAAGGTCAAGGGCCGGACGCAGGAGATCTCCCGGCTGGTGGGCCGCTCGCTGCGCGCCGCAGTCGACCTGCGCGCCCTGGGGGAGAACACCGTGAACATCGACTGCGACGTCCTGCAGGCCGACGGCGGTACCCGTACCGCCTCGATCACCGGTGCCTACGTGGCGCTGGCGGACGCCCTGGCGGTGCTGCAGAAGCGCGGCGTGGTTCCCGGTGAGCCGCTGCTCGACCCGGTCGCCGCGGTGTCGGTCGGCGTGATCGACGGTGTCGGCTGCCTGGACCTGCCCTACGAGGAGGACAGCCGGGCGGACGTGGACATGAACGTGGTCATGACCGAGGAGGGCCACTTCGTGGAGATCCAGGGCACCGGCGAGAACTCCGAGTTCAGCCGCGACGAGCTCAACGTGCTGCTCGACCTCGCCGAGGGCGGGCTTCGCGACCTGACCGCGCTGCAGCGCAAGGCGCTGGACGCCGAACTGGGCCAGGCGGTCACCCTGTGAGTGGGGGAGAGGACGTGCAGCCGCTGAAGGTTCTCGTCGCTTCGCGCAACGCCAAGAAGCTCGCCGAGCTGCACCGCGTGCTCGAGGCCGCCGGCGTCGACGGCGTGGAGCTGCTGAGCCTGCGCGACGTTGCCGAGTACCCCGAGACCCCGGAGACCGGTGCGACCTTTGAGGACAACGCCCTGATCAAGGCCCGTGACGGGGTGCGTTACGCCGGCCTGCCGACCGTCGCCGATGACTCGGGCCTGTGCGTCGACGCGCTCAACGGCATGCCCGGGGTGCTCTCGGCGCGTTGGTCGGGCGACCACGACACCGGCGACGGGGACGTGGACGCCGCCAACAACCGGCTGCTGCTCGCGCAGACCGCCGACGTGCCGGACGAGCGCCGCGGCGCCGGCTTCGTCTCCGCCTGCGCGCTGGCGGTCCCCGAGGACATGGCAGGACGCCTCGGCGGCGAGCAGGAGCTCACCGTGCGCGGCGTCTGGCGCGGCAGCCTGCTGCGCGAGCCCCGCGGTGACAACGGCTTCGGCTACGACCCGCTGTTCTCCCCGGACGAGGAGCCGCAGCTGTCCTCCGCACAGCTCGACCCGCGGCGTAAGGACGAACTGTCCCACCGTGGCCGCGCCCTGGCCGAGCTCGTGCCGTTCCTCACGGCGTTGCGCGGCTGAGACGGTAGGGTGGTGGGAGGAAAAACAACTCCCACCGGCACCGCAGAGTCGGTGACCGTCCCGGAAGGACCAGTGAGACCGTGCCCGTGACCGTCGAACCCGCTGACATCGTGGCAGGGACAACGCTTGACCGGGAGTGGCTCACCAGCCTGTACAAGGAGTTCCACCGGCGTCCGGAGCTCTCCGGCGCCGAGGAGTGGACCGCCGCGCGTATCAGCGAGGAACTCGGCCGCTTCGCCGACTGGGAGGTCACCACCGGCATCGGCGGGTACGGCATCACCGCCGTGCTGCGCAACGGGGAGGGGCCCACGGTGCTCTTCCGCGCCGACTTCGACGGCCTGCCCGTCGCCGAGACCACCGGTGTGGACTACGCCTCCACCCACTCCCAGTTGGACGCGCAGGGCCAGCGCGTGCCCACGATGCACGCCTGCGGGCACGACGCCCACACCTCCAGCGCCCTGGGGGCCATGTCGATCATCGACGCCTCGCGCGACAAGTGGTCCGGCACGGTGGTCTTCCTGTTCCAGCCCGCCGAGGAGGCGTCGATCGGTGCGCACGGCATGGTGAACGACGGGCTTCGCTCGATCATCCCGCGCCCCGACGTGTGCCTGGGCCAGCACGTGGTGCCCGGCCCGTCCGGCCAGGTGTACTCCGCGCCGGGGCCGGTGCTGACCAGTTCCACGACGATCGAGATCACCCTGTTCGGACGCGGCGCGCACGCCTCGATGCCGCACCGGGCGGTGGATCCGGTGGTGCTGGCTGCCTCGGTGGTGATGAAGTTGCAGACCGTGGTCTCCCGCGAATTGCCTCCGGGCAAGTTCGCGGTGGTCACCGTGGCCTCGGTGGAGGCGGGCAAGGCGAACAACGTGATCCCGGACTCCGCGCGTATCGCGTTGAGCTGCCGGTTCTACGAGGAGTCGGTGCGGACTCGGGCGGTGGACGCGATCAAGAGGATCGTGCGTGCCGAGGCCGCCGCGGCCGGCTGTGAGCGTGAGCCGGAGTTCAAGTTCCTCGGCCTGCTCGCCGCCACGGACAACGACAGCACCGCCTACGCGGTGGTGCGTCCGCACTTCGACAGTTTCTTCGGTGAGCGGTCCCACGAGATGGAGCCGTGGACGGCCTCGGAGGACTTCTCGGTGATCCCGCGGGCGTTCAACGCCCCGTACCTGTTCTGGACGGTGGGGATCACGCCGTTGAAGCAGTGGCGCCGTGCCGAGGCTGCCGACCGGCTGGACATCGACATCCCCTCGAACCACAACCCGGGGTTCCTGCCGGACATCACCACGCTGCCGGTGACCACGCAGGCCGCCGCGCTGGCGGTGCTGGGCTGCCTGACCCACCGGTGGCCGGACGCCCCGGCGGGCTGGTCGCCGGACGCGGGCACGGGGACCGGCGACATCGACGCCGCCGCGGTGCGTCGGGCGAAGGTGGAGACCTCGCAGGCCGACTGAGTGGGGACGGTGTGCAGTCGGGGGACTGTCAGCTGTCGAGGCCGAAGGCCTCCACGACCTCATTGCGGCGACGCTTCTCCAGCACGAAGGAGAGCACCGGGATCACGCCGGCGAGGATCGTGGTGACCCACTTGCTCGGCGCCCACCGTGCCTTGATGCCCAGGTCCAGGCATGTCGCGCAGTAGGCGAGGAAGACCCATCCGTGGACGGCTGCCACGATGAAGAACCAGCCCGGCGCCTCGATGTCCATCGGGGGGAAGATCACGTACTTGAGGAGCATCTCCACACAGAGCACGAGGAGCAGTACACCGGTGATGTAGGCGAGCACGGAGTAGCGGGTCAGTGCGCCCTTGACCCGGCGTTTACGCTCCGGGGTGACCTGGGGCGCGGGGGTGGAGGTGGTCATCGAGGTTCGTGGTCCGTTCCTGCTGTGTTGTCGGTCGTTTCGGTGCTGTCGCGGGCTTGCCGCGCGCGGCGTCGACGGTCGTCGACGAGCGGTGCGTCCTGCGCGGTCGTCGCGCGGGAGGGGAGGAGGTCGCTGGGGATCTCACGCGGCGCGGACTCCGGGGTCTCCTCCGGGATCGCCGGACTGGCGTTGCCCTCCGCGCGGTCGCGCTCGTACTCCATGTACTTGCGGTAGGCGAAGATGAAGAACAGGCCGAAGATCGGCCACTGCAGGGCGTAACCCAGGTTCTGGTAGGAGCCGTCGCCGCTGGACCAGCGCCCCCACTGCCACCAGGCGAGGCAGAGCGTGGCGACAACCGCAAGGGCCAGGAAGACCAGCTGGACGACACGGACCCGCAGCGACTGCGGCTGCCGAGGTCCGGGGGACGTCGAGGTGTTCGCTGATCCGGTGGTGTCGTCGGGCACGGGTTCAAGGGTACCCCTGGCGGTGCTGCTACCATAACCCAGAGCAGCCGGTCCTTTCCGGCTGTGAGGACCACCACGTCGTGGCCCTCACCGCGCCCGTGGCGGAATTGGCAGACGCGCCAGGTTTAGGTCCTGGTGTCCTTGATGGATGTGGGGGTTCAAGTCCCCCCGGGCGCACAGGTCAGAGGCTATTTCGGGAATCTCCCGGGGTAGCCTCTTTTTCAATTTTACGCATATTTGACGCACGCAGCTTCGTGACGCGTGAGAGCACGTCATCCATCCGGTCGGCTACCGAGTCCAGATCGCCGTCGAACAAATCGGCATAGCAGTTCAAAGTCTCCGTTGCGTCCTTGTGTCCGAGCTGCCGTTGCACAACCTTCACGTTCGCCCCCGAGGAAACCATGAGGCCCGCAGCAACATGCCGGAGACCATGGGGGGAGAGTTTCGGGAAGGTGGGGTCTGCGGCCATGCGACGCTTCACAGCATGATGGAAGAAGCTGTTGCCGGTCAGCTTCAGTAGCGGTTCACCGTTGGCCCGGTGCCACAGAAGATCGTCGGGAGACTTGCCCTTCACCCTGTCTTTAAGATCGTTCAGAACCTCAGCGGGCACCGATACCGTCCGGTTCTCGCCAGCCTTCGTGGTGCCGATCACGATCTCCTGCTTCACTGTCACAGCGTTGCGCGTGATGGAGATCCTGCGACGTTTGAAGTCAACATCCTTCACCCTCAGCGCGGCAGCCTCACCCCAGCGCAGCCCGACTGTTGCCAGCAGGTAGATCAGGTCGCCTTTCACAGAGCACTCGTCCACAAGATCCTTCACCTGACTGGCGGTGAGGTACACCTTCACCCCCTTACCCTTCTTCGGGAGGGTCACGTCCCGGGCAGGGTTCACGAGTAGGCGTTGTTGCTTCACCGCCATGTCGAGGATGTTGGCGAGGATCGCGTGCACGCCTATGACGGTTGACGCACCGCGTTCCATGCGGCTCACCCATGCTTGAACGTCAGCGTTGGTGACCTCGTTGACGCTCACTTCGCCCCACCGGGGTTTGACGTGGACTCGCCAGCGCATGTCGGTGAGTTCGCGGGTGGAGGCTTTGAGGTGGGTTTGGTTTTTGAGCCATTCGTCTCCGAGTTGGCCGATGGTGATCTTGCCGCTTTTTGGGTCTATCCAGCTGCCGGTGTTGCGTTCGATGAGGTTTTCGGCGGCCCAGTGCTCGGCTTGCTTTTTTGTCTGGAACCCGCCTTTGGTGCGGCGGGTGTTGGTGGGGTCAACGTACTGGATGCGCCAGCGGGTGCCTTTGGCGGACTTGTACTTTTGCGGGGTGGGCATGGCTGCTCCTAAAAGTGAAGCCCCGCACATTGGCGGGGCGGGGGATCACTGTCGAACTACGAGACCGAGCCAGTCCACTCTGCTGGCTTGCTAGTGAAGCTCATGGTCTCTTCAAACTTGAGCTTGTAGTCTCCGGGCTGAGCGGCCCCTGCGAAGCAGACCGTTCCCGCCTTCTCTCCGCCGGGGCCTACCTCTGCGGGGTCATCATTGCTTTCTCCTCCGTAGGTAGAGTCAACGGTGATGTTGCCGGGGTCGGTCATCTTCCAGTCGATGAGTCCGCCGACGTTGATGGAGTCACTGTCGGAGGTGTTGACGACGCTGTAGTCCACGCACAGGTGGTTGTCACCGAGTACGTCGGCTCCGGTGTCGCGGAAGTTGGTGGTGGTGATGTCGGCGTTGTCGAGGTGGACAGTGTCCCCGATCGCTGCGGGGCCAGTGTTCTTCTCTTCGCCACCGCTTTCTGATGCGCTGGTGGAGGTGGGGCTGTCGTCTCCGCCACCGGAGAATGCCATAGCGCCGCCGATGATGACGATTGCAGCCACGGGGATGATGAACCGCTTCTTCTTGTAGATCGGCTTCTTCTCTGGCTGTGGCTGCTGTGGCTGGTAGTAGCCCTGTGGGGGCTGCTGGCCGTAGGACATCTGCTGGGGGTTGTGGTCCTGCGGACCGTTTGGGTGGCTCATAGCCTTCTCCTCTGAGCGTCGGTGGGGATGCATGTCATCCGCCGGTGATGTCCATCTAACCACTAAGGGGTGCCGTGTGGCAACCCCTGTCGGTTTCGCCGGGGGTATTAGTTTCCTGCCCCCGCGTGTTGTTCGTGCTGGTTGCACGATAGATGATGTACCAGACCCCGACCGGAGTGTTCGAACAGGTGTTCTAGTTGTCCGGGGCGGGATGTATAGTGTGGAACACGCCACGCGCCCCAAGACTGGAGGAATAACCTTGACCAATATCCGAATCCCCGACATACTTGACCCCGCTATCGAACGTGCATTCGATAGGCTGAACGGACTTCCCGATGCGACGGAAGCAGCTCATATACTCTCGCTGCTCTCGGACCTGGACGCTATCTAGGCATAAAAGAACCCCCGGTTCAGGTGCCGGGGGTCAGTCTTCATCAACCTCGTTGAGGAGTTCTGTAAGCAACTTCCTCTTCTCTGCCGCAGTCGGAGGCTTAACGGTAAGTGACTCTGCGGGGATTAGTCCAGTCTCAGCTAGCGCCTGTGCGGGATTGATGCCGTAAGCGACCGAGATACGAATGATGTAGTCGGCGTCGAACTTGTTGTCATTGCGCTTCAGGAAGCGGCTCAATGTGCCAACGGTGGTGTCGATGCGACGTGCCGCGTTTGTGAGGGATGACTCGGGGGAGATGTTGTCGAGCCATTCGCGGTGATCTTCGTAAATGTTCATGTCTGTCAGTATAGGTGTGTCGTTGCCATTTGTCACCCTTTAGTAGGTGTATGACACCGACGCGCCCTCTGTCGTCGTGCCCCCAGCCTCGGCGCGACTGCTCTCGCGAGACGCATCTTGCCCGTCCTGCGGACGGGTTTTCGGAGTGTCTCGACGCCCCGGGCGGCGCGTGTCGAAACTTTTTTCTTGGCTCTGACCTGCGATGTATCAATCATACGGCGCCGAATAGGACACAGGGGGTTGCCATATGGACAGTAGTCATGTTGAATACAGGACAGCGGCACGGAAGCCACCACCCAGACGGGGACGGAGCGCCGGAGGTTCGCACGATATTCAACAACTTAGCCCCCAGAGGGACGGCAGGGACCACGCGGAATCTCACGAGTGAACGCGCAGGACTGACGGCAAGCCCACGGTGAGGACGGACCCCATAGGGGAAAGATCAGCGGAGATATTTCCCGCGCAGGTCTGATTGTTCGAGCGAGGTCGGCGCACACGTGGCGTCGAGTGAATCCCGGGAGGGGGCCTTGCCATGACGGCGACAGAGACCACGCGGGCAACTAGTACACACCTCGTCATAGGTGTAGGTAACGACGCTCAACAAGAAAGAAGTAAGGGGCCGGACGATATCGGCCCCTCGTCTTGGCAGGTGCAGTCCTGAGGAGGGCGGATGGTTCGAGTCCATCGCAATGACGCTGCGCACCGTTACGAGTCAGCCCGGAGAAGCTGACGGCGGGGCGCTTATATGTTGTTAGGAAGTTTGCCTGTGGAGGACTGGACGGAAGCTCAAGCGGACGCCGCAATCACCGGGATCGGGAAGCGGATCGCTGCTTTAGCAACGATCAGTGACGAGGCGGCGAGGGTCGCTGAAGGAGGAAAGATTGTGCAGATGATCTATGAAGCCGGTGCCCACTGCCAGTGGTCGGGGATTACTGAGGAGGGTGCAGCATGAGCGAGATCGCTAAGAACGGTTCCCCGTTCGATCACGTCAAGAAGACCGACGTCCAGGGCGGAGAGTTCTGGTCAGCGCGAGACCTGATGCCACTGCTCGGGTACGACTCGTGGCGTCGATTCTCTGACACTATTGAGCGTGCTAAAGCATCAGCAACGGTCCAAGGACATGACGTGACCAGGCTTTTTGCCGGTGCCGTCAAGAAGTCTACCGGAGGGCGATCCGGAGAGGATTACCGCCTCACCCGCTTTGCCGCATACCTCGTCGCCATGAATGGCGATCCCCGAAAGGCCGAGGTGGCCGCCGCGCAGTCCTACTTCGCAGTCAGGACCCGCGAGGCCGAGGTGATCCAGGAGCAGCAGCAGGCACTCGCCATTCCTCAGAACTACGGCGAAGCGCTTCGCGCCCTGGCAGACACGTTTGAGGCGAAGGAACAGGCCGAGCGTGAGCTTCAGGTGACAAAGCCGAAGGCCGAGAAGTACGACCGGTTCCTTGACTCTGATGGCGCGATGCCGTTTCAGCGGGTCGCGCAGATCATCGGCGTGGGCCGCAACAACATGCTTGCCGAACTTCGGCAGCTGGAGGTGTTGAATCGGGCACCGGAGAACAAGAACACGCCGCGTCAACGCTATGCGGATCATTTCAGGGTCACGCCGTACGTGTACCGCAATAGTTATGGAGACGAAAAGATGCAGTACAACGTGAAGGTGAAGCCTTCTGGTGTGGACATGATCGCCCGTAAGTTGGGGGTGGCTGCATGATTTTTCAGTCTGATGACTACGCACGGTCGCTGGAAGACATGACCGAGGAGGAGCTGCGCATGGAGGAGTGGCGCGCGTTCTCAATGCTGGAGTACGACATGGCTAAGCGGGAGGAGGATCACGCTTGGTGGCATGGGTTCGCTTGCGAGTCCGCGAAGAAGCTCCTGCTCGTCAGGTGGGCGTTGGAGCACCTGGGCTTGGAGCCGACGTTGTTTGGTTGTGAGTGCGTGGATGAGGGTTCTTCTGAGGAGGTGGAAGATGGTGTGCTCATCGCTGCCTGAGGAGGGCACTGTCGAGGATACGGTCACTTCACCGTTTGCGCAAGATGAGGGGTTCGCTGATCGACTGTGGCGGGGGTTCTGGCATGAACCGTCGTGAGGCCCGGGCGGAGATCCAGTACGAGCTGGGGAAGCCTGGCGCGATGATGGTCACCATTTCTGACCTGGTGAGGCTCACTTCCTTGTCTGATAAGACTATCCGTCGCCGTATTGATTCGGGGGATATTCGTTCGTCTACGCGGATGGATGGGAAGAATATTTTGATTCCGATTGATGAGGCGGTTCGTCTCTGCATGGTCTGAGGAGGCCTAATGTTGGTTGTGTTGTTGATTGGTGTGGTGGTGTCGTTGATGATGCTGCTGGAGTCGTTGGACCCGGGTATGGAGACCCGGGTCTAGAGGAGAGGTTGGAGAACCATGGCTAGGATTTCGAAAAGGGGCGGGCCTTGTGGCGTCTTCGTTCGGCGTTGGGTTGTCGGAGGGGATTGGGGATTGTTACTCGGGCGGGGACCGGGTATGAGTCGTTCGCTGATTGTTGGGCGGATCGGTTGTCTGGGTTGAAGTTGTATGGGGAGATTCGTGCGGTGGTGGTGTTTCAGATGTTTGATGAGGGGGCGTCTGTTTCGGAGGTGTCTGCTGCGGTTTCGGGGGTGGGGCCAGCTGATGGTAAGTGGTTGAAGACTGCTCATTCGAAGCGGTTGTCGCCTAAGTCGGCTGCGGTGTTTTCGACGGTGCGGCAGCATACGCGGAAGGCTCCGTCTGGTCGTCGGTTTGTTCGTGCGGAGTTGTCGCCGGATGAGTTGGCTTCGGTGAAGTCTGCGGCTGATTTTTATGATGTGCCGGTGGATGAGTTTGTGAAGCGTTCTGTGTTGCGTGAGGCTGCGGTGGCGGAGGCTGGTTATGTCGGGTAAGCGGTGTCCGGGGTGTGGGGAGGTGAAGGCGACGGGGTTTTTTTCTAGGGATAAGTCCAGACAAGACGGTCTACAGACCCGGTGCAAAGCTTGCGTCCGTCGTTACCACGAGGAGAACCGCGAAGCTGTTCTAGAGCGTCAGCGTCGTTACCGCGAGGAGAACAGCGAAGCAGAACGAGAGCGCAACCGTCGTTACCGCGAGGAGAACCGCGAAGCGGCTCTAGATAGTGCACGTCGTTACTATGAGGAGAACCGCGAAGCTGTTCTAGAGAGTCAGCGTCGTTACTACGAGGAGAACCGCGAGGCAATTCTAGAGCGGGATAGCCGTCGTGCAAAGAAGATGCGTGACATGACCCGGGAAACGGCGACACGAAACGGTGAACCATACGCCCCCGCAGAGGACGCACACATCCTCGCATCAGACGAACCGATCGCAGTCATCGCAGTGGAACTAGGGAGGACGATTGCATCTATCAAAAATCGTCGAAGAAATCTCCGCAAGGCCGTCGTATGACCCCCGTGACAGTTTCGAACGAAACAAACTGTTCGGACAAGCACTGATCACAGCGCTCGGTGTGATGACCATCCTAACGGCACTGGCAATAGGAGGATGATGGGGTACATAGAACTGCCCTACACGGGCGAGGAAGAGTGGTTGCGTCAGCGCCGGTCGGTTGTGACCGCGACGGACGTGGCAAAGATCAAGACCGGTTCGGATAAGGCGTTCGCTTCACTGTGGAGGGAGAAGCGGACGCCTTCGACGTTCCGGGGTAACCGGTTCACGCAGCACGGCAAGGATCGGGAGCCGGTCATCGCCGACATGCTGACGAAGGACTACCCGTGGTTGCGCCCGAATAAGTCGTCCCTCGTCAGTGAGGATGACGCCCGGTTCGGCGCGACCCCCGACATGCTGAGCGATGACGGACTGGTGTTGGGTGAGATCAAGACGCGCAAGGTGACGGATGATGCCGACGAGTGGGGGTCGTGGACTGACGTGTGCGCGGACAAGAACACGGGCCGGAAGTATCAGGCCCAAGTGCAGTGGCAGTTGTTCGTGACCGGGGCGGAGCGGTGCGTGTTCGCCGTGGAGCACTGGTCGGATGAGGACGGTTGTGCTGATCTTCACCCGTTGCGCGTGTTCGACGTGGAGCGGGATGAGGCGCTGATCGCGGAGTTGCGTGATGTGGCTGAACGGTTCTTGGAATACGACCCGCCGCAGGTTGAGCGTGGAGATGATACGGACTTCGAGGTGATGGCGACGGCGCAGCGGCTCGGGGAGTTGGAGGACGAGATCCGCCGGGTGCGTAGCAAGCTCCGTGTCTTGGAGGATGATCGTGCGGCTGCTCAGTCGGATCTTCTGGCGTTGGTTGGTTCTCGGTCGCGGTCGGTTGATTATGGCGGGTTTGTGGTTGAGGTGTCGCCTGGTCGTCGGTCGCGGTCGTTCGACCGGAAGGCGCTTGCCGCTGACTACCCGGAGCTTGAAAGTAAATACACGATTGAAAAAGATGGCGCACCGAGCGTGAGAGTTTCACGAGAAGGCGAGTGACCATGGAGGTATGGAAAACATATCCGAGGAACGAGGCCTACGAAGCATCCAACATGGGGCGTGTTAGAAGTATTGATAGGTACATCTACCGAAAAGATGGCATCAAGTCTTTTGTGAAGGGGTCGGTTCTAAAACCGCATCGTGACAAAGCCGGAAGGGTAAGGGTTGCAATATGTGACGGAGGCAGAAGTAGAACGACTCAGGTATCCATCATTGTTGCGGAGACCTTCATTGGACTACGAGCGAATAGCGCAGAGGTAGTTAGGCACCTGAATGATGATCCATCTGACAACCGTGTTGAGAACCTAGCCTTCGGAACCCCTGCCCAGAATGCGGCAGATCGCGTTAAGAATGGAAAAGATCACAATAAGAATAAGACACATTGCAAGCGAGGGCATGAATTCGCACCGTTCAATATCGTAGATGAGGGGGACGGCAATAGGTCCTGCAAAGCTTGCCGGAGGGCCAGAAGCTACATCTGGTATGAGAAGAATCGGCATCTTGATTTTGGCATGGTCTCCGATTCTTACTTTAAGAAATACGAGAAGTCGTGGGAGTCTGACAACGCCGGTGACCCTGCCCTGTTGGAGAAGTACATGGTTGAGAAGGATGGTGCGCCGAGCGTGAAGGTGTTAGAGAAGGAGGAGCATGCCTAGGTTCAACCCAGAGGAATACGAGACAGTAGATCAGCGAACTCAGCGCTGGTACCGGGATTTCCCTGAGGGCCGTGTTGAGTCGGATTTGATCTTCAAGGATGAGGTGCCGACCGATGATGAGCCGCACCGGGTGCGGTGGGGGTTCAAGGCGTCGGTGTTCCGCACATCTGACCCGAACGAGCCGCCTGCTGGACAGGGGCACGCTTTCGAGATCGACGGTGGCGGCGGAGCGAACAGAACGAGTGCGTTGGAGAACTGTGAAACTTCGGCTACGGGGCGCGCTCTCGCTCAGGCGGGGTATAGCGGCTCGAAGCGTACGACTCGTGAGGAGATGTTGAAGGTTCGCACTGGTGAGGTGACGGATCGGATCAAGAAGGCCCAGTCGGAGGATGAGCTGAATGTGATCTACGCGGACTTACAGAAGGACGGGATTGAGAAGGAGTTCTTGGGCGCGTTGGGTGCCCGGAAGAAGGATCTTCTCGCTAAGGAGGCTTGATGGATGAGCCGCTGAATCCTGTGCAGATTGAGTCCACGATGCGGAACCTCATCACGAGGGTGGCGAAGGGGATTCAGGTGACGAGTGACAGGTACGCGGAGTTCTCGGAGGCGGATCGTCTGTTCGATCAGGCGCAGGCTCGGGCGTACTTGGAGGCCGAGGGTCCTGTGAAGGAGCGTGAGGCGAGGGTTGAGCTTGTGACGGCTGAGGAGCGTGCGCGGAGGGATGTGGCGGAGGTTGCGTTTCGTCATGCTGACAGGTTGTCGAAGGCTCTTGATTTGGAGTTGCGCGCCTGGCAGTCAATTGGAAGTTCGGTGCGACAGGCGTATGGAAACGCTGGGAGGTAGGAGAGTATGGCAACGGATATCGGCCGCGTAAAAGCGGCAGAGAACAGTATCAAGGCAGTTGGGTTTGACAGCCCAAAAGTCGGCGCGGCGATGTCGGCACTCCATGATCTTGAGTTGGAGATTGTCCGATCAAAAAAGAGTCGCAGAGTCCCCGGATCGCTGAGTTCGAACTCGGACTATCTTGACGCACCAGATGGAACTGTTGTGGATAAGAAGTTCGGTGATGGATTCTGGAGGAAGCTTAATGGGGTCTGGGGAGATGAGCAGGACTTCTGTATAGCAGTAGGAGTCTTGTCGGGTACCGCACGCCGCGTAACTAAGTGGGGTGACCTGTGAGCCGAATCGTTCAGGAAAAGCCGTCATGCGGGCTGATGGCGCGCATTGTGGACGTGCGGGGGCGTAAGCCCAAGCAGTGGACGAAGGTTCATGCGATGCCGGATGGGGAGATCCTTGTCGAGCAGCGCACGGAGGGCGACCGGACACACTATGTGACGTTGGATAAGCGGACGGTGGATCGCCTGTCGGGGAACTTGTCGTTGCTGCGTGAGCACGCGCACAACCTCGGCCGGTTGCAGACGTGGGAGCTGGAGGAGATCGCATGACCGCACACAGGGGCGACCTGATCCACCTCACGGCAGAGCAGGCGCGAGAGTTCCCCATCGGCGTGTTGCTGGAGGATGCGGACGGGTCTGCTACGTGGTGGAAGAAGGGCCGCTCAACGTGGCAGAACCTCGACGATCCTACGCATCCTGTTCGGATGACGGGCGGGATGGTTGGGCGGACGTTTTGGGTGTTGAGGAGTGATCCGCCTGCCGCGTAAACGGATGCCTGAGAGCGTGTACCGGGCGGTGATGGACCGTGCGGAGGGCATGGCACCGGAACCGGAGTGTGAGGTCATTGTGGATTGGTTGGAGTGCGCGGGGCGCGCCCACCACTGGCACCACAGGGTTTTGCGCTCTCAGGGCGGCGAGCACACGGCCCCGAACGGACTCGGTGTCTGCGACCCCTGTCATCGTGCCGTCCATGCCGACACTGCCCGGGCGTATGACAACGGGTGGCTTGTTCATGGTTGGGATTCGCCGGTGTTGACGCCGGTGTTGCGTCGGGGTGTGTGGTCGATGTTGTTGGAGAACGGGACGGTTATCGAATGTGAGGAGATGCAGGAATGACAGATGGTACGCCGCGTGTCTTTAGAACGATGGAAGACTTCGGTAGTGGGATGCCGCTGTATGTCACTGATGAGGAGGGGCGAGTCCACAAGCGGAGAGTTCTTTCTCCTGACACCGTTGGATACGAGCTTCTCGAATACGACCCTGAAGAGGGGTCTGTAATTTCCGGAGTTAACTATCCGATTCCGGCAGTTTACATGCTGAATGGAGGGCCACTGACGGAGGTTCTTGGGATCGAGGACAAGCGCCCCGCAACGGTCGAGGATTTGAGGTGTTGGGGATGAGAGACATTGCTGTGTACATGGATCAGCACGACAACGGGCAGTCCCTCGAAGCGATCAGCGGCGCGGTGCTGGATGATCATGTGCTGTTGGAGTACTCGCACTGGCCGCACGACGACAGCACGGAGTTCGGCTGGTCTCACAGGTTCACTTGGGAGCAGTGGGATGAGCTTGTGGCTGGGGTTGAGGAGTTCCGGGATTATGTGCCGGAGCCGTTGTCGTGGCGTGAGCGTGCTGCGGATGCTGTGAGGCGGTGGTTCACGGGATGAGTGACCGTGGCTAAGAACAACGTTGTAAGGAGAGCGAGAATGATAGGCGAACACGATCTACTAGAAATCGGCAAGAACGGTATCCATAGACTAGACGGAGAGCGCCTTCGGCTTACGCCGGGAACTCCCGTGATAGCGACCCGGATGAACAGAGGCAAGCCACTCTACGTAGTTGAGTTGAGCATTCCCGTTCATAACATCGACCTGGGCGACACCACTATCAACGATGTGTGGGCAGAGGAGCGGCCCAGGCGCTTCGTCCGTAGCTACCCGCGCGGCCCATATGTGGCCGTTCACTATGGCCCCGAGGCCACTCCGGTTGCCACGCGGTATGCCCATGAATATGCCACACGCCGGGAGTCCGTATGGAGGTGATCGACAGTTGAGCTTGAAGGCACTGCTGTGGGTCATGGAAGACGCCCCGGTGGAGTCACACACGGACCTTGTGGTGCTGTACGCCTTGGCGGAACGAGCGGATGACACAGGGCGGGCGGCGTGGCCGTCGCAGGAGTGGATCGCACACCGGGCCAGGTGCTCGGACAGGACGGTCAGGCGAGCACTGTCAGGGTTGGAGGAGCGGGGGATTATTCGTCGCGGAGACCAACGGTTGACGGCTCACCTGACGCTGCGGAGGAAGCCGGTTGTGTGGGATCTGGACCTGTCGTTAAAGCGGTCAGATTCGGTAACCGGACAGGATGACCGGATTTCAAAAGCGGACACTGGTGACAGTAAAAGCGGACACCACGGGTCGCAAAAGCGGACACTGGTGACAGTAAAAGCGGACACAGTTATGTCCGATAAACCGTCCGTGAACCGTCCAGAACCGTCCGTGAACCGTCCAGGTGCGAACGCGTACACGGAGGACTTCGAGAAGTTCTGGCAAACCTACCCGAAACGCACCGGGAAGCAAGCAGCTTTCAGACGTTGGAAGGAAGCTGTGAAGCGAGCGGACCCCACGGTCATCATTGAGAAGGCTGGGGAGTACGCACGGTCGGTGCAGGGTACGGAGAAGCGGTTCATCAAGAATCCGGAGGGCTGGTTGAACGCTGGCCGATACGAGGACGAGGTTGAGGCCGACCAGGAGTACGGCAGCATCTCAGCCCGTCTTGCCGGGTTCGGGAACCGCATGGGATTCAAGGAGTTGGAGTGACGAACTGGCTAGAGATCGCAGAGAACGTCCTCATCAAAGCTAACGCTCTTGCCCCGTCGCGGGCGCCGGACATCTACGCGATGCCGAAGAAGAAGCAGAACATCACGGTCGCGGCGTGGGCTGAGGCCCTGTCGTCGATGCCTGTCCCTGAGGATGTGTTCTCGGAGGCGGTGGTGTGGTGGTCGTCGAATAAGGCTCAGTACGGGGCGTTGACTCCGCAGGGGCTGAAGGAGGCGGCTGTTGCTGTTCGGGATCGTTGGGAGTCTGATCCTCGGAGGCGACAAGAGTTGGAGAGGATTCGTGAGTTACGGCAGGAGGAGCGGGATCAACGGATCGGGTTGATTGTCGGTGGGGAGCATAGGGCGTTGGAATAGCGCCTGGGCGTCCCGCTGAGGGAAGAACACGTGCCGCGTGAGCAATGACTGCCGCGCGGCTTTTTGATGCGCTCTCAGAGCGTTACAGGACAGAAGAACATACCGCGCTTACACAAGCGCAGAAAAGAGACACACATGGCAGATTCCATCATCATCCGCAACGCACGCGTCCTCGACAAGGGCGTTGAACTGAAGCAGTCGAAGAAGGGCGACGACTACGCAGAGTTCACCATCATGTGGAGCACCGGCAAGAAGAACCGGCAGACCGGCGAGACCGAGTTCGGCCCCACGAAGTTCGTCCGCACCAAGCTGTTCGGCTTCGAGGCGAAGGACGTTGCGGCAGCGATCAACGGCGGAGATCGCGTTGACGTGTCCGGTCGGATCGAGCACACCCCCTGGACGACGAAGGACGGGGAGGAGCGGGATAGCTGGGATCTGATGGCTGATCGGGTCACGCTGCCGGTTCCGCGTGTCGGTAACGGTGGGCAGAAGTCGGGCGGTTTCGGCGGTTCCCCTGCTGCTGATCCGTTCAATGAGTCAACGCCGTTCTGACGGCCTGAACGGCGTTAGGTAAGCAACTACGCCCCGGGGCGGGAAAAGTCCGTCAGTGGCGCAATGAGCGCTAATACGGCACGTTCTGGGGCATGAGGAGGAGACCACTTGGAAATCATCAACGGCGTAACGCTGTACACGAAAGACGACTGCACGAACTGCACGAAGATGAAACGCGCACTCGACGCAAAGAACGTGCCCTACACGGAAGTGCCCATCACCCCGGACATCGCAACGTGGGCGAAGAGTGAGGGCGTGATGCAGGCACCGATCCTCGCTATCAACACCGGAAAGTCCGAGTACCTGTCGGGCGGGTTTGACAGGTACGGGGTCACGTTCGCCGCAGAACACTTCGGAGGTGACAAGTGAGCCGCATCGAATCATGCATGGGCGACCAGTTCGACCAGGTAGGCAACCTCCCCGAAGAGGCCCGCGAACTGTACGACAACCTCTATGTCGTCACGGAAGTAGACGAAAAAGCCCTGACCTCACGAGTTGTCGGAGTCCGGTTCGGCAAGGACAACAGCATCATGTCCGAAGAGGACTTCATGACCATGGAAGAAACCGCAGTGTTCATCATGGGGTGGATGTACGGGGCAGGACTAGGGGACTACATCAAGAAGAAGTACGAGGAGGAATCATGAACGCAGCAGCAATCGGCCTACTCTTCGCCATCGGCCTCGCCGCATGGGCGGGCATCACCTACTTCGGGTTCGTGCCCCTGCTCGAAGCCCTGTCCGGAAATGATATTCCGTTCTGGCCGACGTTCCTGTCAGCGGTGCTTGTTGCGGGGTGGATGCAGGTGAAGTGGGAACAGAAGGAGAACCGATGAACTGGGACGCAGTATTCATCACCCTAGGTTCGGTGAGCCTCGTAGCAGCGGGGCTACTTCTAGTGATTGGGCCGCTGTTCATTGAAGACTACCTCGGACGTGAGAAGCGGAAGAACGCATACAGCAAGGGGGCGGTCGTAGTCCCCACGCTCATCATCGCCGGAGCGCTGCTCCTCGGGCTGGGGGTGCCAACTGGATAAGCTCAAGCACAAAGCAGAACGAGCCGTCATCGGCGGATGCCTCCGAGCACCCGACATCATCCCCGAAACCCTCACCCACACAAGCCCCGCAGACTTCGGAAACGCCGTCTACCGGGGCTTCTTCGATGCCATCGTTGAAGGCTACAACGCGGGCAAAGTCACCAACGAACTCAGCGGCCAGAACTACGTCATGGAAAAGGGCCTACTCGGCAGTAGCGCCCTTGCTGATGCGTGGGGCGACATCATCCGTGAAGCGCCCCTACCCGCCACGGTTAGTCTCCACGCACATCATGTGCATGAGAACGCTATCCGGCGCAGGATGCAGGCTGAGGGGCAACGTCACACGCAGATGCTTACTGAGGGGTTGCCTCTTGATGAGCTTCGGCATCAGGCGCAGAAGCTTGTGGACGCGGGTGAGGATGATGCGGCGACGGACGCCAGGCGAATCGGTGACACGCTGGATCAACTGTTGGACGAGATCAGCGCCCGGGGTGATGGGGAGATGCCTGACTTCATCCCCACCGGCTTCCGGGATCTTGACGAACTGCTAAACGGCGGGCTGAAGGCGGGGCAGATGGTGATCATCGCCGCACGCCCCGGTGTTGGCAAGTCCACCCTCGCGCTCGACATCATGCGGGAAATGAGCATCCGTCGCGGCGAACCAAGCCTGCTGTTCAGCCTGGAGATGACCGAGGACGAGGTGCAGGAGCGTGCCCTGTCCGCTGAATCGCAGGTGAAGATCGGGTGCGTGAAGTCCGGCAACATGTCCGAAGCGGAGTGGGGCAGGGTCGCCGCAGCACGCGACACCCTGACGGAAGCTCCCTTGTGGGTGGACGACAACCCCGAGCTGACGATGGTGGACATCACCGCGAAAGCGAAGCTCGCTGTCCGTCACCACGGGGTGCGGTTGATCGCCATCGACTACCTGCAGTTGCTGAAGTCGGGGGCGAAGGAAGAATCCCGGCAGCAGGAAGTGTCATCGTTCAGCCGTCAGATCAAGCTGCTGGCGAAGTCCTGTCAGGTGCCGGTGATTGCTATCGCCCAGCTGAACCGTGGCGTGGAGAACCGTGGGGATGACGCGACACCGAAACCATCAGACCTGCGCGAATCCGGATCTCTGGAACAGGACGCCGATCTCGTCATGCTCATCAACCGACCGGACGCGCAGAACAAGGATCACGAACGGGCAGGGGAAGCGGACATCATCGTGGCGAAGAACCGGGGCGGCGCTACGGGAACAGTCACGGTGGCCTCGCAACTTCACTACTCACGCTTTACTCCAATGTAGGAGACACGCTGAACATCAACATCATCGCAGACCACCAACACACGCCCGTCCGCCAGCACTCCACAGACGCCGGTGCTGACCTCAAAGCCGCAGAGAACACCGTCATCCTCCCCGGATACGCAGAACTCGTCACAACCGGCGTGAAGGTCGCAATCCCGCCGGGGTATGTCGGGTACGTGTACTCCCGCTCCGGACTGTCAGCACGGCAGCGAGTACGGGTAGCGAACGGCGTGGGCGTCATCGACAGTGACTACCGGGGCGAGATCAAAGTGCAGCTCGAAAACGTGGGCGACCAACCCTTCGAAGTGGCAGACGGCGACAGGATCGCACAACTCGTCATCCAGAAGGTAGAACTACCAACCTTCACCCGCGTCACCACCCTCGAAACCACCGAGCGCGGCGAAGGAGGCCACGGGTCAACCGGAACATAAAACACCCACCCGAACACTGGGTGATGGACATGCTCAACTACGGCAAACCCCTAGGGCTAGCCACGTTGAAAGCGTGCGTGGAAGAACACCACAAACAGCAAGTCCCAGAAATCATGGACCGCCTTGTCGAGGAGGGCAAGGCGGTCCGACTACGTAAAGACCTATATCAAGCAGTGGAGGGACCTATTGACTATCGACATTGATGCGCTGAAGGAATACCGGGCAGACGACACCCCACGCACCGCCGTCGAATGGTGGGCGCAGCTCACCGACGAGGAGCAGGACGCGGTACTGCCGATCATCTATACGCAGCCAGCGCGTAAGGCTGTGGCGATCCTGACTAAGCATGCGGACTTCCCGTGCAAGGAGACCGCGTTGAAGGAACTGCGGGCGAGCCTGCGAGAGGGGACTGCGTGACCGCGACAGGAACAATCGTTCTCATCAACACTGCCCCGCAAGTACCCCACGCGCCTGCCCCGGCACGAGAGTACCGACCCGCCCTGCCGGACCCGGACGACCTATTTGACGCAATGAGCGTAGACGGAGTGATCGGAACAATGGCGATCTGGGGCCACAACGTTGACGTAGAAGCTATGCGGCACCCGCGACGACGAGGGCACGGGGCGGTCACCGTCTTCGGCAGGCAGGTACGGACTCCACGGGAGCTGGCGTATCAGATCCTCGCGGCAGTGGACTACATCGAGAAGGAGGATGCGTGAACCTTGATGCCCTGAAGAAGTTGAACACCCCCGCCCCGACGGGTTGGACACCGGGCGTGCAGTGGGACGGGGAATCGGGCAGCGTGACCACGTACCCGCAGGGGGACGCGGAAGCGCCACGGGATGAGCAGTGGGATAGTGTTCTCGAACGTTTCGGCCTGGACCCGCAGCGGTACATGGTGGACGGTCCGGTGAGGCACAGCGCGTGGGACGTTCCCGGGCACGGCATCCAACACGCACACAAGGCCAGGATCGTGGAGCGCCCCGAACGCCGCTTCGACATCGAAGACCTGCTGGACGCGGTGTACGCGGACCCGGACTACCCGGACAATCCCCGTAGCGGGTGGCGCACCATCATGCTCAGTGACACCCACATCGGCAAGTCGCTGGAAGACGGCGGCGGAACAGACATCATCATCAGCCGGTGGAAGAACAGTGTGGACCGAGCGTTGGAGGACGGCCCGTTCGAGGGCATCAACCTCGTATTCGGAGGCGACCTCATCGAAGGATATGTCAGCCAGCACGGGAAGAACATCGGTGGTTGTGACCTCACCCTCACCGAGCAGATCCGCGTCGCGTCGCACATGGTGTCCGACACGATCCAGCAGTGCCTCGGCGCGGCGGAGGAAGTTGTGGTTGCCGCAGTGCCCGGTAACCACGGGGAAAGTACCCGTGTGGCGAACGTGTCCATGACGGACTCGCATGACCTCCAGATCGTCAACAACGTGCAGCAGGCACTAGAACTCGCCCGACTGTCTGACCGCGTGAGCTTCTACTACCCCGAACCGAACACCGGCGACGTGACCTACACGGCAGGGGACCTGACCTACACCGTGGTGCACGGGCACCGATTCAGTGGAGGGCCTGTCAACGGTGCGGAGAAGTGGTGGTCAGGTCAGATCACGAACGACCGTCCCCCAGCATCAGCCGACGTGCTCCTCTTTGGTCATTTTCACGGGATGCGGGCGTGGTCGTACACGGCCCGCAGGTGGATCATGTGCGCCCCCGCGCTCGAAACTGAAAGCCGCTGGTTCGCCAACAGTACCGGCGCGACCGGCAATCCGGGCGTCCTCATCTTCGACGACGTGGACGGTAAGCCCGCAAACATCAGCATCGTCTAGGAGGGCGAGTGAGCGACGCAATAAACCCGAAGCACTACGACTTCGGCAACGTGCAACCGGTAGACATTGCCGAGTATCTGAGCTTCAACCTCGGGAATGTTGTGAAGTACGTCAGCCGTGCTGGACGCAAGGGGGATGCTCTGGAGGATTTATTGAAAGCTCGCTATTACATTGATAGGGAATTGGAAAGGCTGTCCAATGAGCGAGATTCCTAGTGCCAAAAAGTGCCCCCATTGCAACATGGAGAAGAGTGTAGACCGTTGGAACAAGAATCGCTCTCGGTCGGATGGACTAGCGGCCTGGTGTAAAGATTGCACGTCCGATTATCATAGGAAATGGCGTGCGCGTCCGGAGGTGAAAGAAAGGCAGGCCGAGCTTGCCGCCAATAGGTACGCCAGAATGACTGAGGCGGAGAAGCGGGAATATACGAGGGCGGGAACTGACCGTAGGAGGGCACAATCGTACAGTCTTCGCGCGAAGTACGGAATGAGTAAAGCTGACTACGACTCGCTTCTACACCAGCAGGGCGGAGGGTGTGCTATATGCAGTAAGCCTCCCGCCGAGGGGAGGAGATTGGTCGTTGACCATGACCACTCATGCTGCCCCGGTGAGAAAACGTGTGGCAAGTGCGTTCGTGGACTATTGTGTATAACCTGCAACGTTCACTTAGGCTTTCATGAAAACGCTACATGGGTAGAGAGAGCGGATAACTACCTCAATCATGAGATAGTGAGCCTGTCGAATGACTGACCCCGTTCACGAGTTGTACGAAAACGCACATAAAACACACCGCCGCGACTACGAGGTCACGGCGGTTTTTCATGTCACCGCCCCCACCTGGGAAGAAGCTATCCGCATTGCGCAGGATGATCTTCACGCGGGGGAGTGGGACGCGAACTAGGCACTGGGCGCGAGCCGCACTGCCGAGGAGGAGGAGGAGAAGTGACCCCTGAGCAGGAGGCGTTCGCACGACAATGCGGGCGCGAAGACCGAAACATGGAGTACCGGCAGGACTGGCAGGACATGCGTGCTGCCGGCTACCGCTACAAGCCCGGTGCTTACGGCGGGTACTACCGCACATGCCGAGAGGACGAAGAATGACCAACCAGACCCCCGTGACCGACGACAACCTGCGTAACGCTCGGCTGTGGGCGGAGAAGGTAGACCCGCCGCACACTAACCCCGGCTATAGCGGAACCCCGGGTGACATCTATAACGCCGCCCGCGTGATCCTCGGCACCGTCCCCGCCCCGCCGAAGTCGCTCGCCAACGAAATGCGGGAGGTTCCCACACAGTGCGGATACGACAATGCGCTGTACGCCCTCGCCGACCGTGTGGAAGCCGTCGAGGGGGCAAACTTTGCCCTACGAAATGAAGCGTTCGGCCTACAACTTGCGTATGAGGACTCTCAGTCTGCGCGCGACGAGGCCCGCGCCGAGGTGGAGCGGCTGACGGTCTCACTGAATCGTCAGTGCACTACAGTGACGCCCTCAGTGCACAACACTGACGGCCTCAGTGCATCGAGTGACACCCTGCCCGACCGCGCCGAGGTGGAGCGGCTGACCAGCGGGCGAACTGTTAGGGAATCCCGAACAGTTGCCCTGCCCGACCCCGCCGACGTGCCGGAAGGTGAGATGTGGCTGATCGACACCGACTACGACAAGGGACTCGCCGGGGTGCGCGACGAGCGTGGAACATGGTCCGTGCTGTCGGCCAATGGATTCGCACGAGAATGCGAACTGGACGACGAGCAGGTCACCCTCGTCTCTCGCCTGGCGCGTGAAACGCGCCGCGTGATCGACCGGCCCGAAGACCTGGACGCTCTGCCCGTGGGAAGCATCGTGCTCGATAAGTTGGGTAGACCCTGGTGTCGCATCAAGGATGGTTACTGGGCGTTCGGCCTAGACAGCTATAAGGCCGATTACATGCTCCACTTCTACGGCCCGGCCACACTGATTCACGAGCCGGAGGTGACGGCATGAACCGCATCAACGACGTGACCCAAGTCATCATCGGCGCGCTGAACGACCACGACAGGGAGGCCACGGGGGTCTGTAGCACGGGCAGGAACGTCCACCCGGCCAACATGATCGCCCGCGCTCTGGACGCCGCCGGGCACCTCATGCCCGACCCGCAGATCATCCGCACGCCCGCCGAACTCGAAGCCCTCGACCCGGACACGCTTCTACACGCAAGCGAGCGCGACTACTACGCCCACGTTTGGGGATTCAACCACTTCCGCCTCCCCGCCGTGGTCGTCGCCACCGGCGAGCACGTCCGCGCCTGCCGGGAAGCACTCGAAGGAGAGACGACGTGAGCCTCTGCCCTGATTGCGAAGCAGGCCGCACCTGCCCCAAGCACACGAACTTCGGTATCCAGCCCGGCGAAGGGCTGTACCAGACAATGCCCCCTACTTGGAACACGGAGACGAACGTATGACCCCCGAAGAAGCCATCGCCCTCGAACCCGGCACAACCCCCGGACCGTGGACAATGCATCGCTACGTCCCCGAAGACTTCATTCGGATCACAGGCGAAGACCTCAAAGACATAGCCGACAACGGCATCGTGGAGGACGCCGACGCCCGGCTCATCGCCGCCGCCCCGGACATGCGCGCCACCATCGCCGCACAGACGTGGGAATGGGGCGTGGAGGACGCGTACGGCGACACCGCGTGGATGGTGTGTGACCACTACGAGGGCACGCAAGATAGCGAGACTGAGGCCAGGGAGTATCTGTCGACATTCGGTCCTGACTCCGTCGCCCGCCTTGTCCGTCGTCCCGTCGGCCCCGTGGAGGTGGTGGAGTGATCGACTACCTAGACGCTGATCGGCTCGAACAGATCGCGCGGGTACAGAAGTTCATCGCACAAATCAACGAGGAGCTTGATCCGACGTGGGACACGCTGCGGTTTGAATGGCGACTTGTGGACGACGCTGGCGACCCATTCGCGCGGGGGGATTACGGTGACCGGCCCGAACTCGGACCAGAAAAGGAGAACGGATGACTGACTGGTTCACAGCAGACCTACACCTCGGACACGAAGCCGTGGCGAAGCGCCGAGGCTTCGATAATTCAACAGAGCACGACTACCGAGTAGTGTCCAACATCCTCGACCGCAAGACCCGAGGAGACAGGCTCTTCGTAATTGGCGATCTGGTCAGCGGCCATGAGAAGCCAGGGGACGAGATAGCGAGAGTTGAGAAGTTCGCTATGGTCCTCGACAACTGTGGTGTTGAGCTGCACGTAATCACCGGAAACCATGACTGCGTTCACCCCTCCCGCAGCAAGGCCCATAGGCACCTCTTCGACTACGCCTCCGTTGCGGATAGCCTCGCCAGCATTGGAACGCTGAAGATCGCCGGGCAGCGTGCAGTGCTAAGCCACTACCCGTATGACGGTGACCATAAGTCAGAAGACCGGGACATCCAGTGGCGTGCAAGAGACCTCGGAGCGCCGATCATCCACGGGCACACTCACGCCTCGGAGCCGGTGTCATGGTCACGGCAGGGGACATTGCAAATCTGCGTCAGCCTCGACGCGTGGGACATGCACCCGGTCAGCAAGGACGAGCTAGCACGACTGATTGAACGAAACCAGAAGAAGGAGAACTAGTTGAAAATTGTCACCCCAAAAATTGATCTTGTCGCATCAACACAGCTCACCAACACACAGGCAGGCGGGACTGTCATCGAGGAGTTGATGAACCTCGACCCGTCCGCCACCGACGGGGAAAGCCTCGTCGAGTTCGCAGGGCGAGGATGCTATGAGTCGTGGTCGAAGCCGAACCCGAAGACGGCGCACAACTCGGACTACATCCGCCGTACCGCGTTCTACATGCAGCACGGAAGCATCCTCGAACACGCAAGCGTCACCCTCCGATTCTCCGGTGTGTCGCGCGCATGGCTCACCGAGATGGAACGGCACAGGCACCTGTCCTGGTCCGTCGCATCACAACGCTACATCGATGGGGAGAAGTTCGGCGTCGTCATGCCACCCGCTATCAGGGACTCGTCCAAGGTCATCCAGAACTTCTGGTACTGGTCCGCTAGAGAATCCTACCGCTCCTACGACGACCTCTATGACATGCTCGACTACTCCACCGGTGCGCCCCTCAAGGAACGCCGTGAAGCCGCCCGGTCCGTCCTCCCCAACTGCCTCGAAACCCGAGGCGTCGTCACCGGCAACCTCCGAGCATGGTCCACCATCCTCCCCCTCCGCGCACACCCCACAGCCGATGCTGAGATGCAAGAAGTCTCCAAACTCATCCTCGACGCCATCCACCCCGTAGCCCCCACCATCACCAACCACATCCGCCAACAGATCAAGGAGCACGCATGAGCCTAATCAAACGAATCACCAGCCTCTTCCACACCGGCACCCACGACCCCGTAGACCACATCGGCTACGGGGTTCTTCAATACACACTCGAAACCATGGACGACGACGGGGAATACATTCTCGACACCGTGCAGATCACCGGGCACCTGTTCCGCGACCGGGGCATGGTCACCGTCCTCGACGAGGATGATCTGCGCGTGAGCATCCCGGACGACAACATCGACTGCATCATCTGCGGGGATGATGAGGAGCATCTGCGGGATGTGGCGATGGATGTGGAGTTGCAGCGAATGGCGGGTGGTGAGGCTGACTAGCTTCTTCACGGAGGGAGTACCCCGCCCCCAGGGGAGTAAGCGGGCGGTCGGCGGGGGCAGGTTCATTGAAGCGTCGAAGTACCTACCGGAGTGGCGTAAGGCGGTAGTAGGGGCGGCTCGGGAGGCGCACGAGGGGGAGCCGTTACAGGGCGCAGTGACCGTTGAGGCGGTGTTCGTGTTCCCCCGACCCAAGGTGCTGAAACCACACCAGGACGCGCCACCGCACACCAGCGCCCCGGACGGTGACAAGTTAGCCCGAGCAGTCGGCGATGCGCTCACCATCGCCCGCGTAGTCGGGGACGACGCGCAGATAGACACGTGGCGGATCCACAAGAGGCGAGCCAAGCCCGAGGAAACCCCTGGCGCACACATCACAATCACAAGGTCAGGATGAGCACCAGACACAAGCCCCGACCGTTCCTCGCGTACGGACCATGCCCGCAATGCGGAGACCGAGACCTCCACGACTTCGATACCCCGCCCGACAATGACCCCGACATGAACGACGGCGAAGACCGCCGGGGGGAGGAAGAAGAGGAGGGTATTCAAGCATGGGGCGGTTCATCGTTCCGCGTGGTGAGCCGAACTGTCACTCACTGGTGGCGGACGGAAGCAAGTACCTGCGATGTGGTCCGCACCTGCCGGAATTGCGGAGAACAATGGCCGGAAAGATAGCCAGAATATTCACAGTAACCCCCGCACAGTCGGGGGATTTTTCATAGGAGGAGATAGCTTGACTGACACTTCGTACTACGACCTTAACGCTGAAGTGAACATGCTGAAGGACGGAAAACTTCAGCTCGAAAAGGACACTGAAGCCGCCCGCGCCTACCACCTCCAGCACGTCAACAAGCACACCCGCTTCTTCCACAACCTCGAAGAGAAGAAAACATACCTCGTCGACAACGACCTATGGGACGAGAACACGGTCACAACGTTCCCCCCGGAGCAGTTCAAGGAACTGTTCAAGTACGCATACTCGTTCAAATTCCGGTTTCAGTCGTACATCGGGGCGTACAAGTTCTATCAGGCGTACGCACTGCGCGACTATGACGGCGTGACGATCCTCGAACGGTTCGAAGACCGTGTGGTGATGTGCGCGATCGACCTGTCCGGCGGCGACTACCAGCAGGCTCGGGACATTGTGGAAGCTATCATCACCGGACGCTTCCAACCTGCCACCCCCACGTTCCTCAACGCAGGACGAGCGCAGGGTGGCGAGAGAGTGAGCTGTTTCCTCCTCCGCATGGAGGACACCACCGAGTCCATCACCCGCACGTTCATGTCCGCCGCGCAGCTCTCCCGCAGGGGCGGAGGTGTCGGCATCAACATGTCAAACCTTCGAGAGAAAGGCGCAGCAGTACAAGGTGTGCAGGGTGCAGCACGCGGACTCGTCCCACCGGCGAAGGTGCTGGAGAACACGTTCTCCTACTTCGACCAGCTCGGCCAGCGGCAGGGCGCGTGCGCGATCTACGTTCACGCCAACCACCCCGACGTGATGGAGATCCTGGACTCGAAGCGGGAGAACGCGGACGAGAAGATCCGACTGAAGACCCTCTCCATCGGCATCATCATCCCCGACGTAGCGTTCGAGCTTGCCCGGGACAACAAGGAAATGTACCTGTTCTCCCCGCTGGACGTAGAGCACGTGGAGGGGAAGCCGTTCTCGGATTGTGTCGTTTCTGACCGGTACCACGATTGGGTGGAGGACGACCGGATCAGCAAGAAGAAGATCCCGGCCCGGAAGTTCTTCCAGACGCTCTCCGAGGTTCAGTTCGAGTCCGGTTACCCGTACGCGATGTTCGAGGACAACGCGAACCGGCAACACCCGATGAAGCACGTCGGACGGGTGCAGCAATCGAACCTATGCGTCGCACCAGAGACCCTGCTTCTCACGCGCGCAGGAAATCTCCCCATTTCGACGCTTGCCGGTCGTGACGTTGAGGTGTGGAACGGTAACGAGTGGTCCCTGTCCCGAGTCGAGCAGACAGGCGAAAACAAGTCGCTTATTACCGTCGATTTCGACAACGGCGCTTCCATGGACGTGACGCCCTACCACAAGTTCTATGTCAAGACCGGGTACGGAAACAGGAAGGTGGAAGAAACACCGGCCGGGGAGCTGAAGCCGGGGGACATGATCGACAAGTTCAACCTCCCCGTCGTGGACAACGAGGGCGCACCCGATTTCCCGCTTGCCTACACCGCCGGACTTCACAGCGCAGACGGCACCTACGGGATCAACGGTGCACCGATCCTCCGTCTCTACCCGGGCAAGACTCACCTCGGGGAGTTCATCGAGTACAAGTCGAGCTCGCTGAAGCCGGATGCTACGGGGAGGGTTTCTTACGTCCTACCCGAAAACACGCCCCTTAAGTATGTGGTGCCCGATTCGTCCTACTCCCTTAAGAGCCGTCTTGAATGGCTTGCGGGGATGCTCGACGGGGACGGCTGGGGCAACGGAAAGGTCGGCCTGCAGATCGCTTCAATTCACCCGGAGTTCCTAGAGGATATTCGTATCATGCTTACCGAGATGGGCGTGTCCTCCCGGTGGAAGAAGATGCGAGACGCAGGACGCACGAGGTTCAAGCCGGAGCAGAAGGAGTACGAGACCAAGATCGCGTACCGTCTCGTTATCAGCGGTACGGAGTCTCAGGCGCTCCGGAAACTCGGGCTCCCCACCCACAGGGTCATCGTGGAGGAAGCGGACCACCAGCGTGCCGCTAACGGCTACATTCGGGTGGAAAGCGTCATTGACGAAGGCCGCATTGACGACACCTACTGCCTGAACGAGCCGAAGAGCCACAAGGTGATTTTCAACGGCGTGCAGACCGGCAATTGCAATGAGATCTACCAGCTCCAGACCCCTTCCGTGTTCAACCCTGACGGGTCGTTCCAGAAGGAAGGATCGCAGATCAGCTGCAACCTCGGCTCGTTCAACATGGGGCAGATGCTTGATCTGTCCACGGATGAGTTCGTTGACACGGTTGTGGTCGCTACGCGTGCCCTGGACCAGGTTTCGCGGACGACGAGCATTGATGCGGTGCCGGACATCCGTCGCGGCAATGAGAACTCCCGCAGTATCGGCCTGGGGCAGATGAACTGGCATGGCGCGTTGGCGGAACGTGGTATTGAGTACGGTTCCCCAGAGTCGCTACGCATCATGGATCGCTACATGGCACGCGTGACGTGGGCGGCAATGCTCGCGTCCACGCAGGTGGCGAAGAAGTACGGTGCGCACGAGTGGTTCGACGGGTCGGAGTACGACACGGGGGAGTGGTTCGAGCGCGTGGCGTATCCGAAGTGTGAGGAGTTCGGGGATGACCTGACGGCGTGGGGGGAGGTGACCGCGCCGACGCGTGAGGAGTGGGACATGCTGCGCGTGGAGATTAGCCGGTTCGGGATGGGCAATGGCTACCTTCAGGCGATCCCGCCGACTGGCAGCATCTCGTACATCAACCACTCCACGTCAAGCATCCACCCGGTGGCGTCGGGTGTGGAGATCCGCAAGGAGGGCAAGTTGGGACGCGTGTACTACCCGCAGCCCGGCCTGTCGAACGAGAACGCGCACCTATACCAGTCGGCATCGACCATCGGCTACGAGAAGCTGATCGACACGTACGCCGTGTCGCAGCACTGGGTGGACCAAGGCCAGTCGCTCACAATTTTTGTGACGGATAAGGCGACGACCCGTGATCTTGACCGGGCGCGGATCTATGCGTGGAGGAAGGGATGTAAGGGCGTGTACTACATCCGCGTGCAGCAGCCTGCTATGGCGGGCACGGCGGTTGAGGGTACTGCTGCGGGGTTCTGTGAATCGTGCGCACTTTAGGAGGAGAACAGTGAAATCGTTTCTGGATGAACTACCACCCGCCCCGTCGAACACCCGGTGGGACGTGACGGTACTACCCGACCGGGGCTTGACCGGGGTGAGGTTGTCTCACTACCGCCCGTTCTTTGTGGTCGGTGAGGCGCTTGTGGACGAGAAGTGGTCGCGGGCGCGGATTGGTAAGGCCGTGGAGCATATCGTGAAGGAGGCGGACCCTGGACGCACAGCAGCTTAGAGATCACCTCGACCACACGGTAGACGCCATCCGACGCCACAGGGCACGCGTACGCCCCACAAGCCCCGGCTGCACGGACACCCCAACATTCGGGGGGTTCGGGCCGAAGAGCCCCTGCAATGACGCGATGATCGACCTTGCGGACGCGGAAGCGGCACACCTTGGCAACGTTGCCCGGACATGTATCAGGCGCGGCACAATCCCACCTGTGAGCCTGCGGCCACTGTGGTTCACGAACCGGGGAAAGTGCATCGGGCTGCGCATCATCGGGCATGACGATGACGAGTGCGACATCGACGGTAACCACACCGGCCCGGACTACCTCGAACCGTTGTTCCCGATCGTCCAGCATTTGAAGGCGTACGCGGGGGAGGTTGTGGAGACGGAAGGTGTCGGGTGGCTGTTGTACGAGTGGGAGACAACCCGGGAACTCTACTACGAGATGTACCCCGTCGAATCGCTCGAATGGGGGACAATGATCAAGGCGGTAGAAATGACAGGGCGGAGCAAGTCAACTATCTACGCCTGGTCGAGTCAAGGGTGGGCGCGGAAGATCGTAACCCAAGGACATGAAACACTGTATTGTCTCGATGACCTTGTGAGACTGCGCGAAGGAATCCCACAAGGACGCCCCGCGAAAACTCTGGAATGGGTGGTATAATAGACATGTAGGCGCGAAACGATGAACAATCGGAACGCCTACACTCTCCTTCTCCACTTTGTTTCTCCGCCAAACAACCCCCGGCACTCCACCGGGGGTCCATGCTTTCGTTGCACACAAGCCGACACCGGAATAATGACTAATACTCGCCGGATCACGGACTGTGCAACGCAAGGCTCCTGTGAGCTTCTATTGGCTAGAATGCGGTCTCCAAAACCGCTAACGATGGTTCGATGCCATCAGCTCGCGCTGGGTCAGGGCAGCCCTAACCAAATGCCCCTGGGGGAAGCGCTACCGACATTGAGGGTTCGGGACATTGGGGTGGATGTTGAGGGTTTCGATTGCCCTCTAGCGCGCGGTTTCAGTCAGCGTGGTCATGCTCTCTGAAACGACCGGCACCGGGCTACTGGCAGGTGTCGGCATTGTTCCTGGCCGTCTCCGGACTGGTCAGGTTTTTTAGAGGTCGGGATACCCTCGCGGGTTGCTCCGCAAAATGTAACAGTCCGTGGAAACACACTCAGCGATCCCTGCCCTTCTGGGGCATATCGGAGGCCCACGGAAGCCCCGGACGCGGGGCAGCGCTTCTGGGAACGCCCGAAGGTTCGAGTCCTTCAGCACGGGCACGGTGGATTTGGAATCCCGGTGAGGTTCGATTCCTCACAGCGCACGAGCAGGTAGCACCTGCATGGTTGAAGGCCCGTATCGTCCTCGATGTAATTCGCGGGCGACGGGATAGCGCTGTGATTGGGAATCCGTCCGGGAGCGAGACCCGGCAGCGCACGAACCTGTCTTTTGCGATTGGCAGGAAGGGCGGCTGACGTGGATTACTCGCCGGACGACGAGGCCCGCCAACGCCACAAACAACAACAAGAGGAGCAACAATGAACATCGACGTGACAGTAGTGGACGATAGCGATGAAATGTGGTCGGAGAAGTTCGCGGACGTATATCCGCCCGTCATTGAGGACGGCTCGCTAGTAATCTACGCCTTCTCCGTAGAGACTGATAAGAGAGAGATCGAGGCACTGTTCTCCCCTGGCGCGTGGCATTCCTGGCGGCGGATGGACTAGACCATGTCTCCATACGGGGACATCATGAAAAGTCGTCGAACGGAGATACGATGAGCCGTGACTACAGGGACAAACGCGGTGGGCACGACTCAGGGCGCTGGTGGCTCAAAGCCGACAACGAATGGGTGAGGTTCAAAAAAAGACAATGCCGCAGAGACGCCCGCGCAAAAGCGAAAGACGACCTCCGGCACGGACGGGAACCACAACCCCGGTACAGGATCGAACGAGACTGCATCGACTAGCGGTTGTCGTACGCCTCGATAACATCCTTAGCGATCTGCCCCCGCGCAGACACCTCAATACCGTTAGCCTTCGCCCACTCACGGATCGCCTTGTTCCGCGCCTTATCCGACTGCGACGCAACCTTACGCGGAGCGCCGCCCCTCGGAACCTTCCGCGCCGCCGTGATCCACGGGTCCAGCTCAGTAGCGAGCTTCAGCGCGGACTCGTGCGACAGGTCCAGTGAGTAGTGCCGACCCAGGTAAGAGATCTCGGTGACCTGCACCTGATCCTTCGTCAGTGGCTCGCCGGTGATGTCATCGGTGTACTGCACAATTTCTTTACGCGCCATGATGCGCTCCTTTCATCGGGGGATGGGGCACACACTACACGAAGGGGGCCGACTAATGGATTCAGAGATCAGCGTACCTGTTGCCACATTCACACTCACCTACGGGCTAGACGACCAGGGCAACCCCATCATCGGGGAAGAGTGGGAATCCTATGGTGACGAAGAAGTACCCATGCTCACTAAGACGGGCCTACTCGCTATGGCGCAGCAGACGTTGATGATGGACATCATCGGGGTGGACGACGGGGATGAATGATGGTCCGCATTCATTACTGGTCGAGTAGCAGAGGCAACACCCGCGCGCTAGCAAACAAACTCGCCACCCCCACCATCCGGATAGATCACGAACCAGTAGACGACTACACGGTCCTGATGCTTCCAACGTACGAACAAGTCCGCACCGGAGACTACATACCCCGCCCCGTGCGCACATGGCTGGGCCGCAACGGGCAGTGGGTTATCGGGGTGATCGGAACCGGGAACCGATCGTTCGGCTGCACCTTCTGCCAAGCAGCACACGATATAGCCGGCGTGCTACACGTTCCCGTCCTCTACCGCGCCGAACTCATGGGCACACCAGCAGACATAGCCGCGATAGACACCGGGCTTAGACAGCACTGGAAGTACCTACAACACCTCAGACACACAGGGAGCACAGTGTGACAGACACACAAGGAACCCCAGCCACCGAACGTGAATGGGAACTCCTCAACATCATCCACATGATCAACAGCAAAGGCAGGGTGCAGGGCGACGAGCACCTGCGCCTACTCAAGCTAGGCATAGACCTAAAGACCTGCCCCAGGGATCCCCCCCGGAGTGGGCCGCCAGGGGGTACCGGACTGGTGCGATATGGGCACTGAGACGGTGGGCCGGCGAATCACGGGGGCTCATCAAGAAGCGGCGCTGAACGGACACCCCACCCCAACAACATGACCCCCCACCACACTCACCGCCCCATAGGAGAAGAACATGACCGTCAATGGACTGCTCGCAAAATACGATGCCGACAATATCACCGAACTATCCGGAAAGCTACTCAACGCGGCACTAGGCACTGAAGCAATGCGTGATGTGAGCGATCTATCCCAGAGTCTTTGGACAGAGCACCACCCCGTAGAAGCAGAGTCCCGCGCTGGCGGAGCCACAATGCCCCACCCCCTTAATCAGGTCGCGTGGCTATGGCACCGCAAGGAGAACACGGTCACCCCCACAGGAGAACAGTCCGACCCCCGTTGGGATCACCCCGCCCGCCACGACAGTATCACCACCCCATAGGAGGAACCCCCATGCCGTACACCGTCCACACCCTAGACGGACAGGCCCACACCTACCCCGATACCGCCACCCTACTCGTGGAGGACGACGGCAGCCTGCGGGTATACGACCAGGCGTATACAGCGTCAGGGCCTTATCCCATACGGATGTGTGGCGACCCTATTGCCGTCTACCCACCAGGGCAGTGGGCGCACTACCACGTGGAGCCAGCACCATACGAGACGGGCGAGGACACGAAGGATCACACCATCATCGCCAACGCCGAGGCTCAGGCCAACGCAACCGTGCAGCCATACGAAGGCATGGACAAGTGGCAAGCCGAGTTCCAACGACACCTCGACGCAGGACGTAAGGCAGCCGAAGCACAGTGAGCCACGACTACCGACACAACCTCGACCACGACAACGAACCACGCGAACACATCAAACGCGAACGCAAAACAAGACGCTACGACGAACGCCACAAGCTCCGAAACTGGCAACACCTAGACCACGACACCGCATGGGACTAGAAGCCCGCGAGATACAGCAGTCAATGCGATAGAAGCACGAAACAAGACGAACAACCAACGATGAACAAGTAGGGAAGCGAGGTGCAGCACATGGCATGGACCAACGGACCATCACGCACCTCCACAACCCACTGGAAACAACTCCGGGCAAAAGCCAAACGACAACTCGACTACAGGTGCCAACACTGCGGAGCCGAGGAACACCTCGAACTCGACCACATCGTCAACACGGCACGCGGAGGGCAAGACACACTCGACAATTGCCAGTGGCTATGCCGGAAATGTCACAACCGCAAAACCCAACAAGAAGCCACCCGCGCGAAAAACGCATGGCGGCGACAACCCGAACGCCCCCCATGGGAACAATGACACACCCCCACGGTTGAGCGACGGCAGTCCCACGCCCGAACAGTTCGAGCGGAGGAGGGACTACTCGCACTAAGTAAGGGTGGGGTAACTCCCCTCCCGGGTAGGTCGCGCCCCTACGGTTGGCATTGGCGCTGCATATATGTACGATACTGGGGATTTCTATGCAGCTAAGTTCGCTGGTAGGAGGGTTTTGCATTCCGGCTATGCGCATAGTATGCGGAAGGTCCTGTAGTCATTCTAGTATGCGCTGGTAGGGGCTATCAATTCGTAACATCTAGCTGTTCGGCATGTGGTACGATGAATTCATGAGATGTGAACAGTGTGGCACCGAGCTCTCCCGGGCGATCAGGTCTGGGAGGTCTCGTCGCTTCTGCACGTCACGGTGCAAGCAGGCGGCGTACCGCGCCCGTAAGGCTGAGGTCGCTTCTGAGGGGCTGTCGGAGGGCAGGTGGACTCGTTGCGCGGGGAAGCGTCCCGTGACCGTTACGGGCCGTGCTGCGTCGTCTACTGATCCTTCTACGTGGTCTACGTTCGCTGAGGTTCAGGCGTCGTCTGCGGGCGATGGTTTCGGGGTGATGCTAGGCGGGGGCCTGGGGTGTCACGACTTGGATCACGCGCTCGACGGCGGGGAGTTGAAGCCGTGGGCGCGGGATGTCCTCGATGGGATCACAGAGCCGATTCTCTTTACTGAGGTGTCCGTGTCCGGTGAGGGATTGCACGTCTTTGTAGAGGCTCCTGAGGGGCCGGGCCGGAAGCTCCAGGTGGGCGACGGGGGCCACGAGTTCTACAGTCAGGGCCGGTTCATCCGTACGACTTTGAAGCAATTCGATATTTCTCGGCTTGATGCGGGGTGTTCAACTTAGGGGTGAGCATCGCTAGTCGCTGAGGTTGATTAGGGGGTGGTTCTTATGGCGGGTCGTGGTCCTGCGCCGAAGGGGAATGCTATTCGGCGGAATAAGGATTCTCAACCGTTGCATGTTGTGGAGGTTGAGCCGGGGGTTCAGCCGTCGTTGGAGGATCTTGTGGGGGATGTTAATCCGGTGACGGGGGAGCCGTTTACTCCTATGACTTTGCGGTTCTGGGAGGAGCTGTCGGAGTTTGCGACGTTGGGTCTCCTGCTTGATGCTCAGTGGTCGCTGTTGGCTCGGGCGATGGTTCTGGATGATGCGGTGATGCGGGGCGAGGCTAAATGGGCGGCTGAGGCTCGTTTGCAGATGGCTAAGTTCGGGATTGCTCCGGATGATGTGTTGCGGATGCGTGTGCAGATTGTTCAGGCTGATGAGGCTGAGGCTAAGGCTGAGGTGTCTTCTGGTGCTTCGGTGGGGAGGCGCGGTATTCGCGCCGTGAAGTGATTGTTGCCCTGTGGGGCCTTAGTGTGGGGCGGGGGTGATGCCAATGCCATTTAAGCCGTCTGAGCCGGGGGAGTTCCCTACGCTTGGTCATGATGTTGCGGAGTGGATGACTTACTATCTCGCGCAGCCTGATCGTGCTTCGTATGAGCCTTTTAGGCCGTACGATGAGCAGTACGAGTTCCTTCTCCGGTTCTACGAACTTGACCCTGTGACGGGGAAGCGGAAGATCCAACGAGGACTGTTGGGCCGACCGCGCGGCTGGGGTTAGGTAAGTCTCCGTTCTCTGCGGCGTTGTGCGCGGCTGAGGGGCTTGGCCCGGTCTTGTTCTCGCATTGGAATGAGGATGGTCGTCCGGTGGGGAAGCCGTGGGCGGCTGTGCGGACGCCGTTGATTCAGATTGCGGCGGTGTCTGAGCAGCAGACGATGAACACGTTTGAGCCGTTGTTGGAGATGCTGCGGGAGTCGCCGCGTATCGCGGATGATTATCCGTCGTTGCAGGCGTATGATACGCAGGTTCTTCTCCCCCGGGGGCGTATTGAGCAGGTGACTGCTTCGCCGCGTTCGGTGAAGGGCGCTCGTGCTGTGTTCTCGGTGCTGGATCAGACGGAGGAGTGGGTTCGGTCGAATCATGGCACGAAGTTGGCTCAGGTGATGCGGGCTAACGCGGCGAAGGTCGGCGGGGCTGTGTTGGAGACGCCGAATGCGTTTATCCCGGGTGAAGAGTCGGTGGCTGAGGCTGCGGCTGCTGAGTGGGATGCGATTGTGGCTGGAACAACGCCGAACAAGTCGTTGTATCGGGATCATCGTGAGGCTCCGGCGGATACGGATATGTGGGATCGGGAGTCGTTGATTCATGGCCTGAGGGTGGCTTACGGGTGTTCTTCGGGGCATCCTGACGGTTGTCTGGTGCACCCGGAGGGGCATGATCCTGCCGCGCCGGAGCATGGTCACGTTGATCTTGATTCGATTGTGAATACGATGTGGACTAAGGGTCAGGACGCGCAGCAGTCGCGGTCGGATTTCCTGAACCAGATCACTCACGCTTCGGATGCTTGGTTGTCTCAGCCGGAGTGGTCGGCGTGTGAGGACCGGGAGAAGGTTGTCGCACCTGGTGATACTATCGTCCTCGGGTTCGATGGTTCCCGTGGCCGTGTTCGTGGCAATGCGGATGCTACGGCGCTCGTGGGGATGCGCGTGGAGGATCGGCACTTGTTCGAGATCCGGGTGTGGGAGCCACGTGAGGGGGACCGCGATTGGTCACCTAACGCCACGGAGGTGGACGCGGAGGTTCGCGCTGCTTTCGACCGGTATAAGGTGGTTGGCTTCTACGCCGATCCTTCCGGTTGGCAGACGCATGTTGCCCAGTGGGAGGCGGCGTTTGGTCGGAAGTTGAAGATTAAGGCTTCTGGTAATGAGCCGATTTCGATGTGGCCTCGGGGTAAGAACTCGAAGGTTACTCACATTACGGAAGCTTTTCATCAGGCTGTTGTCGATGGGGAGATTTCGCATGACGGGGGTCCGAATCTTCGGCGGCATGTGTTGAACGCTCGTCGGCGTAAGAGCCGGAGCGGCGGCTATTTGTTGTACAAGGAGTATCCAGAGTCGCCGTCGAAGATTGATGCGGCGTATGCAGCGATCATGGCGTTTCAAGCGTGCATGGATGCTCAGTCTAAGCGTATTGGTTCGGGTAGGAAGCGGTCTGGGAATGGTCCGCGAATGATGGTTCTGAAGTAGAAGGGGGTGGCTTATGGCCGGTTTCAATGAGGGGGCTGTTGCTGATGTTGCTCGTCTTCGTCAGGATTTTTCGCGGTTCCAGGGTGCTAACCTAGAGAAGTCAAGATACTACGATGGTAAGCAAAAGCTGAAGGACCTTGGGATCTCACTTCCTCCGCAGATGCGGTTTATCGACACGGTGTTGGGGTGGCCGGGCACGGTTGTTGATGCGCTGGAGGAGCGCCTGGATTTTGAGGGGTGGGATTCCCCCGAGTTGGATGTGGTGTTCCGGGCGAATGATCTGGATGTGACCGCGCCGACCGCGCACCTGGACGCGCTGATCTTCGGTACGTCGTTCGTGACGGTGACGAGCGGTGGCGAGGGTGAGCCGGATGTTCTGGTGAACGTTGTCGCGCCGACTGAGATGGTGGCGACGCGGGATAATCGCACGGGGCGTGTGGTTGAGGCGTGCCAGTACATTGACGTGGACGACGAGAACGGGACGGTTCGTGAGCGTGCCATCCTGTTCCGCCCTAATGAGACGGTGTGGATGTTCCAGGACAACCGGGGGTGGCACGTTGATCGGGTTGACGAGCATGGCCTGGGCCGGGTTCCGGTTGCTCAGTTGGTGAATCGTCCTCGGGCGTCGAAGGTTGGCGGCAGGTCGGAGATCACCCCTGCTGTGCGGTCGTTGACTGATTCGGCTATGCGCACCTTGGTGGGTGCTGAGGTTGCCCGCGAGTTCTACGCTGTGCCGCAGCGATGGATGATGGGCGCTTCTGAGGACATATTCTTGGACGAAAACGGCGACCCGCGTGGCGCGTGGGAAGCGGTGATGGGAAAGTTTCTCGCCATTCCCGCCAACGAGGACGGCGAGGTTCCGACTGTCGGTTCGTTCGCGGCGAACAGTATGTCCCCGTTCTTCGAGCAGCTACGGGAGCTTGCTAAGCAGGTCGCTGCTGAGGGCGCGGTGCCGAACGACTACATGGGCTTCTCGTCGGACGCTAACCCGTCGTCGGCTGATGCTATTAGGCAGAACGAGAATCGCCTTGTGAAGCGTGCTGAGCGTCGTCAGGCGATGTTCGGTAAGGCGTGGACGGAGGTTGCCCGTCTGGTGCTGATGGTGCGTGAGGGCCGGTCGTTTGATTCGTTGTCGGATGATGAGTTGATGATCCGCCCGTTGTGGCGGAACGCTTCAACGCCGACGAAGGCTGCGGCTATGGACATGCTGACGAAGGGTGTTCAGATCGGGTTCATCCCGGCGCAGGGTGATTATGCAATGAGATGGGGGTGTCTCCCGGATCGGGGGAAAGTTCGTCGGGATCCCTGGGGATTTCAGGGGGGCTTCAGGTTAATCTCTCCGGGGGCCCAAACCCCGGGGCTGATGGTCTTTGGTCGGGGGGGATTTACCCACCGGGTGCATCCGGGGCTTCCGGGGCAGGACGCAAAGACACTGAAGGCGAAGGCCGATGCTATGGGTGTGATGATCCGCGCCGGGGTGAAGGCCGAGTCGGCGTTTTGGGGGTATTGGGGGGCGGGGGCGGCTGGCCGTCCGGTCACCTAATACCGGCGACGAAATAGGGGGTGATCCGGGGTGTCTTTGAATGGTGTTGATGAGATCGAGAAGGCACTTCGGATGCTTTCTAAGGCGAATGCTCGGACGTTCATGAGGTTGTGGGCGTCGGTTCCGTCTGGGAACCGTCAGCAGATGATCGAGTATTTGACTCCGCTGGTTCAGGATCTCGTGGCTGGCGGCAGTGAGCAGGCGGCGGCGTTGGCCCTGGAGCAGTTGAACATGCAGCGGGCTGGTGTGGCGTTGCCGACTGTGTTGGCTGATCCGTCTGATTCGGAGGCTGTGGCAGAGTCGTTGCGGTTTCTCCTCACGTCACGGGGGATTGATGTTGTCCGCGATGAGGTGTGGGCGATGATCGACCGGCATGTCCTGAACGGTCACCGGCAGACGATGATGTTGTCTGCGATGGCTGCGGGTAATGGGTATGCGCGGAAGCCTGAGCCGGGGGCGTGTTCGTTCTGCATGATGTTGGCGAGTAGGGGTGCGGTGTATGCATCGAAGGCTCATGCAACGTCCGTGGGCGCTCCTGGGGTCGTTCTGCGGGGGAGTAAGAAGCAGGGCGACCGATTCCACGACAATTGCCGTTGTGCCGCCGTGGAGGTGTCTGAGGGTGATGGTCTTCCACGTGAGGCGCTTGAGTTGCGCAAGATTTGGGAGAAGACGTTCTACGACGGTGGTAAGCCGGTTCTCCCCGCGATTGATTTTGAGTCCACTAATGAGAAGTGGAAGGAAGCTGTGAAGGACTTCCGAGTGTGAATGGTTGATCCGGGTTCGATTCCCGGCGCACTACAGCACTCCCCACCCCTGGCCGCGATGGTCGGGGGTTTTGTCATGTTTGGGGTGGTGCAGAACGCGATGTTCTAAAGATAAGGAGATTAGCATGTCTGATTCTACTGCCGTTGAGGGTGCTGCGAATGCGCAGAGTGCCGAAGATGCCGCGAAGGTCGCAGCGGCTTCCACGAATGAGGCCGCAGCGTCCGCTGAGGCGGCGGGTCTTGGTGACGCTGGCAAGAAGGCGCTTGACGCTGAACGTAAGCGAGCGAATGAGGCGGAGAAGCGACTGAAGGAAGCTGCTGACCGTATCGCTGAGTTCGAGGACGCACAGCGCACCGAGGAGGAGAAGCGACAGCATGAGCTGGAGACGCTTCGGGAACAGATCGAGGATGAGCGTAAGCAGCGCGAGGCTGTCGAGCGTGACCTTCTTGTGAAGTCTGTCGCCGCCGAGTACGGCCTCCCGGATGAGCTGGCTGGTCGTCTGGCGGGCGAGGACCGTGAAGCGCTTGTGGAGGACGCAAAGGTTCTTCAGAAGCTCATGGCTCCGTCCGGCCCGCGCAAACCAGCACCCGTTCCGGAGGCTGGTACAGCAAACGCGCCTAAGCGGTCCACCGAGCAACAGTTCGCGGACGCAATCTCTAACGCTTTCGGCTGACACTGCGCAGCCGAGCCACTACCTAAAACACAACAAAGATGGGGGGATAGCACATGGCTATCGACATCAACCGGGGGACTACCGGTCTTATTACTCTTCCGCCCGAGGTCTCTTCGGAGATCTGGACGAACACTGCTGAGCAGTCTGTCATTCAGACTCTCGCGCGCAAGATTGATCTTCCCGCTGGCGGGGTTCAGATCCCGATCATCACTGGTGATCCGACTGCCGGGTGGGTTAAGGAGACCGACGAGAAGCCGGTTTCCGACTCCACCTTCGGCTCGAAGACGATGGGCGTCTACAAGCTCGCCGTGATCGAGCTTTTCTCGGATGAGTTCGCCCGCGACATGAATGCGGTGTACCGCACTCTTGCTGAGCGTCTTCCGCAGGCTCTTGGCCGAAAGTTCGACGAGACCGTCATGGGCAACACTGCCCCGGGCGACGACTTCGACACTCTTGGTGCCGCCCCGGAGTTCGCTCTTGACGGCAGCATCAAGCCCTTCTTCGGCGCTCTTGGCGCGGTCTCTCAGGCCGGTGGCGATGTCACCAGTTGGGCGCTTGCCCCGGAGGCTGAGCTTGAGGCGATGCAGATCAACGACACTTCGGGCCGTCCGCTGCTGATGCCTGACCTGATCCAGTCCGGTTCGATTGGTTCGATCCTGCGCCGTCCGGTGTACAAGGCCCGCAACGTCCAGTCCGGTGATGTCATCGGCCTGGCTGGCGACTTCTCTCAGGCCGTGTGGGGTGCCGTCGAGGGCATCAAGGTTGACATCAACACCTCCGGAACGGTCACTAAGGGTTCCGAGCAGATCAACCTCTGGCAGCGCAACATGTTCGCCGTCCGTGCCGAGGTTGAAGTCGGCTTCGCCGTCCGCGACGTGAACCGCTTTGCCAAGCTGACCAAGGCTGACGGTGGGGCCGAGGGAAACGGCTAGTCCCCGGCTCTGACGAGGTTCCGGGGGACGATAAGTTCCCGAGGGGGTGATTGGATGGCTGACCGTGTGACTTTGGTTCGCGGCACCGCGACTGTGCGGGTCGTGGCTGGTGATGTGGAGCGGTTCAAGGCCCTGGGTTATTCCGAGCCTGTGCGTAAGCCTGCGGCTCGGAAGAGGAAGTCGAAGGCGGGTGATGCGTGATGTTCACTATTGGTGATTTCGCGGAGTTCGCTGGCATCCCGGTTGAGGATGCGGATGAGCGGTGGTTCTACTGGCGGCTGGTTGAGGTTGAGGATCTGATCCGGTCGTACAACGAGTCGTTGCCGGAGGATGTGAATGTGTGGCCTCGTCCGGCTGTGACGGTGGCGATGCGGGTTCTTAAGCGTTCTTTCAAGGCGGCTATGTCCGATCCCGATCATCCGGGGGAGATCTCTTCTTCGAACCTTCAGGCAGGACCTTTTGGAAAGACGTTTCAATATAACCCGGATTCGACATCTGATGATTTGTACCTGAAGACTCGTGAGATTCAGATGGTGCAAGGGCGGAGGGGTGGTGCTTTTGCGATCGACACGCTTCCCGCTGACCGTGAGTATCGGTCTGCGGCGTTCCGTCACTGTGACGAATGGGTTTGATGACGAGGTAAGGGGCTACGGCGACCCGGAGACGGTGAAAGTGTTCGCCTACTACGTCACGGGTGGCTCGGAGACCGGTATTGACGGGCACACGCAGCAGGTCGAGTACGACGCTGTTGTGTTCGCGCCGACCGTGCTGGGCATCACGGCTGAGGACCGGATCGACATCCCGGACGGGACGTTTGATGTGTCGCAGCCTCCGGGCAATTGGGACAACAACCCGTGGTGGTCGCCGGGCCTGGTGCAGGTGAAGCTGAAGCGGGTGTCCCATGAAGATTAAGTGGAACACGCAAGGCTTCTACGACCTACGACGAGAGCCGGGGGTCATCTCGGATCTTGAAGCGCGGGCGCAACGCATCGCAGATGGTGCGGAGGCGAACGGGCGGGGCGTCTACGAGACTTCATCCGTGCAGGGTAAGAAGAAGCCGCAGGGGCGTTGGAGGACGACGGTGATCACCGCTGACGCGCAAGCACAGCGGGAAACCGCGTCGAAGAATCATCTTCACCGCTACATCGACATGGGGAGGTGACACGTGGGCATTCCGAACGCCGAGAGGATCGCACTGTCGATCCTCCGCGATGGGCAGACGGCACCAGTATTCGTCACCCCGCCGATGAACCGGCCCAAAAGGTACATCCGACTGTCCCGTGTGGGCGGGGTGTTCCAGAACCGGGTGACGGACTCCGCGATGATCACGGTCAGCGCCTACGCGTCCGATCCTGCCGCAGCGGCGAATCTGGCGAACGAGTGCCGACAGTTGTTCATCAACTCTAGGGGGAGGCACGCGGGGGGCGTGTGGGTCAGGTGGTGGCAGGAGGTCTCCGGACCGGCCAATTTAAAACGATCTACTTGTTTTATTTCTCGTCTTCCATGCATCCTAATAGGCACTAATTCCCAATCAGTAGAACATTAAAAAAAAAACATAACTATTGAAATGTTTTAGATTTAGTTAAAGTAAATTGAAACATAATCCGTTTAAAGTAATATAACTAAAATAATATAGAGTTTAGTCTACAGTCTACCAGTGGCTTGGAACACGCATTGTTCGAAGTTAGTTTTAAACTGAACAAGTCGATATATAGCACACCAATAACACAACAATCTCGCAAATAAAATTGCATTCTCATCTAACAAAGTACTTATGCAACAGATTCGTCAAATGTATAATTTTATTTTCTTTTCAAAATATCTAATTCTTTAAAAATAAATAAACTTAACGAAAATTATCCAAACAAAAAATGAAACATTTTGGGCGTATATTTACCGTTTACATGAAAGTCAGTTACTGAAAGTGTATCTGTTGATGCAACTTTTCCATCGGTTCAGCTGCGACAGTCGTCCATTAAAATGAGGTACGAGGGGGGGTTTAAAAATGACCCGGAATTTTATTCCCATAGTCATACGAATAGCCCTTGATGTATCTAAAAGGCCTACATATCATGGTTACTTTAAAAGTTTCTATACTGGCAACCTTCAGACTCTCCCCAACCAAAAAGCTTAATTGTGCATTCAGCCGGTAAAGTTAATGATAGAACGTCCAATCACTGGTCCTGCAGGAAGCACCTTCCGGCAGGACGTTTGGACACGCCACTGGGTCCTGCTGGAAGGTCGCAAATGTGCACTGTTTTCTGTCCTTCTGGCAGGACCTAATTTCTTCCGGCAGTACATGCATGAATTCAATAGGCGTAGAAATATTTTATCTGCCTACTAAATTTATGCGTCTCAAAATTTTGGTATCGGACAGGCTGAATTAAACCAATTGTTTGTACAGAAAAATAACTTTTATTTATTACGATAAAAAAACAGAAAATATTACCAAAAACTACTCCGCATTTTGTTATTATTTGTAGAAAACAAATTAAATTAAAGGAGGTCAAACTCGAAAGAAAAACGTAAAAAATAATAAAACTGAAAAATGAAAATTTATGATTGCTTTCTATGATATTTGTTCACAGCATTGAATCACATATGGAATTCCGCATTAAGTGGGGATTCCATGTAAAATGTGATGCGAGTAGCCCTGTAGTCGGTCAATGCTCCAGTTGTTTTTTTTTACTATCAAAATAGGTCGATTTGGTAAAAATTCTGTCATTTTGCTGTATTATATCGTCCATTTTTACAGTAAATATTATATAGTCTAAATTCAAGACGCCGCCCCGCGCCACTGACAATTGGAGAAAACGGGAAGATTGTCTTCTTTCTGCAATAAATCGACAACTACTAAACATAACGAGTTGAGACTTGCGGATTAAATAGGTAAAATTTTGCGTTCTTTCCACTGGTAAAATTTATGTCCTGCTGGAAGAACTACATCCCATATAAAATCACACTTTTTGTTTTTGGGCCTGCCGGCAGGACAAAAAGTCCTGCCGGCAGGCCCCTTGGACGTTCTATCATTAAGGCAACCGTGTTTTGAGACAGCGTAAACATTATATGGACAGGTTTCTTGAAAAAACGACGTTCCAATAATGCCTTTTCTGATTATAAATTTTTCACTTAAAAAGTTAAACTTGCATTTTTTAAATAAGGACAAAATTTTTAATTAAACTTGTCATTCTGCTGCACGATAACGCGCTCCCTCATACTGCCCAGTTAATTATAAATCCTCAAAAAAATGCATTAACAGGTTTTTTTACATCCACCTTTTAGCTCATTTAGGTTTTAACCTCGTTAAGCAGCCAAAAGAGGCACTGGACAGCTTAAAATTTTTAAGATGATGATGTTGCTGAGCTAGAACATAGGATCAAAGTGGGATTATAAAACTCACACAACGATGGCAAAAGTGCATAGACTTAGAGCAGTGGTCGCCAACCTGTCGATCGCGAGCTACCGGGAGCTCGCAAAGGCAATTCTGGTAGCTCACGTTGTAAAAAATCTAAAGGTGTACGAGCAAATTTTAAAAATTCTCACAATAAACACAAGCAGCGGCAACACTGCGGTAAGTCATTTGCCGCCGACGTCACCATGCTAGAATTGGCTAGAACCGATCAGCGAGCTACTGTTCGAGAACGATCTGTGTGACTTTGAACGGGATATAAATACAAACGAGCGGCGACATTGCGCACAGTTTAATACTGACCGTACAAACATGCAGCAGTTTCGTTAGAGTTGACCTAAAACTTCAAAATATTATGACAAGCGGTAGTAAGAAAGTAAAGACATACCATTTCCATTCGGAATGGAAAAAACAATACTTCTTTACAGAAGTTAAAGGTAAAAATGTATGTTTGTCTGTCTGTCTCCGTTGCTAAAAAAGGAAATATTAAGAGGCATCATAAAAATGTACATTCGAATTTTAAAAAATCATTCTTATTACATTTTGCCATTGAGAAAGAAAAACTAAAACAGTTAAAAAACCAGTTAATTAGACAAAAGTCAATATTTTTAAAAACAGTCGACAAAAGTAAGGCTGCAGTTGAAGCATCTTACCGTGTGTCCCAGATAATTGGACAAAAAAAGAAACATTATCAAGACAGAGAAATCATAAAACAGGCGTTTTTAGAAGCTGCAGATTCCTTATTTGCCAACTTTAGAAATAAGGACGAAATAGTGTCTGCTATAAAATCTATGCAACTTTCTGCTAATACAGTGATAAGATGAGTAGAAGTAATGAGCATTGATATTTTTCGGAAGTTAAGAGGTGATTTAGATAACTGTGTTTATTTTTCACTGCAACTGGATGAAATAACAGATGTGGTTGACACCTCCCAGATGGCCTTATTCGTCAGGATGGTTTTTAGTGATTTTACAATAAGAGAAGATCGTTTAAAGTTTATTCCACTAAAAGGACATACTACTGGACTGGATTTGTTTTCCCATTTCAAAAATCTTATTTCATCTAAGAAACTTCCAATATCGAAAATGGTAGGCTTAGTAGGCTGCCCCAGCTATGGTGGGTTGTGATAAGGGTCTGGTGATGCTATGTGGTAATGATTGAAGTTTTCCACAATTTCTCAGTTACCACTGTATTATACATCAACAAGCATTATGTGGAAATTTTCTAAAATTAAACAAAGTTATAAAATTGGTGGTAAAAATTGTGAACAAGGTTAAATCTCAAGCGTTATTAAGAAGACAATTCAAAACCTTGGCCGGTGAAATTGACTGTCAATACGGAGAGCTACTTCTTCACCCTGAAGTCTGATGGTTAAGCAGAGGACGAATGCTGAAACGTTTGTGGACATTACAGACAAAAATTATTGAGATTAATTTGCAGCTTCAGGGAAGAGACAATAAACTAGCGGAAATGATTTCTGATATTAATGCATTTATCAAAAAACTTGAGTTTTGGGAACAAAACCTAAGAAACCGTGACACCAATCATTTTACTATTCTTCTAGATAGATATCTTAAAATTTATTAGAACCCTATGACAGTAAATATTATATGAAAATAGTCTCTAACTTAAAGGAGAACTTCAAAAATTCTTTCCAGGATTTCAATACAATTGCTTTAGTGACGCAATTTGTTGTTTCACCCTTCATGGAAATCAATATACAATAGTTTGAAACTTGTGCTATGAAGAAGTTTGGCGAAGACATCACTGCAACAGAAATGGATGCGATCGCGTTTTAAAATGACTTAGTTTTAAAATCGTTGGTCTCAAATACAAAATGCAACTGAGCTTTTGTAAGTTAAGACAAATATTTAGTTCTATGTTGTGTTGCTTTAAAAGTTAAAGCGTTATTTAGTTCAACGTATTTGTGTGAATCTTTTTTCTTCCATATGAGGTTAATTAAGACCAATACCGCAATCGACTTACAGATGCACCTTTGGATAATTGTATTCGAATAGCTGTATCAAACTATGCTCCAAACATTAAAAAGTTATTGATGAGACTGAATCGCAACCTTCTTATTGAACATGTAATGAATTTTTTATCTGCACATGTTTTTGCTTAAAATAGTGCATTACTTTTTTGTTAATTGTATTCACTTTTATCAAATCGTATGCCATTGTGGCTGCGTAAAAATTTTGGTATGATTGGTAGATATAAATATGGATGTATTTATGAGGTATGTAATAGGATAGGTATATATAAGTATTATAAGTCATTAGTTTATTAAAACCTATTAGTGAAATAAAAACATATACGTCGAATATACCGATGTATTATTTAATTTAGGTAGCCTTACGTAGGTAGCTTACTTTAATTCCAAAATTATAAAAGTAGCTCAACACATTGTAAAGGTTGGCGACCACTGACTTAGAGGGTAAATTCATGGATAAATAGTGTCCAATTCATATATTTATTACAGTTAAATAAAAATTTGCAGCCAAATTCCAGTTTATAATAATTTGAACCCTTCTCGTTATATTTGTAAAATAGTATATAAAATTATAGGTGGTCTTTAAAATACGCGCGATTTTTCTTGTGTTATTGATTTATGTACCATGGTAACCTTTAAAACACGCGCGTCTTTGAAAATTGGATTTAAACACGCTCAGGCGTACTTTAATAAAGCAAAATACAGTACCAATAAAAATAATATTTTCGTATTAAGTTACATTTCAGGAACTTACAAATTTATTTTTGTTAATATCGATCTTAGTCGATTCAGGATCAACGTACCCTCAAAGTTTTTAGGATAGATTCTAAAGTCCTTTATAGACCAAGCACCATAAAAAAATAAGTAATTATTTTTCTTATTCAAGACCTAAAATTACCTAATTAGAAGGATTCCACAAAAGTCTTTAAAAAACAGTCTTTATATACATTGGATATTTAACCATTTTATAGTAAAAATTTAATTAACAAAAACGCATAGATAAATTATCAATCGATTTGGGAACAGCGATATCAAAAATTATGATTCTTGTCAGTTCAATCTGCAGGTGTTAGCTTAAGTATCGCTGTTCAGAAAACCCTTGCAGTCATTGATCTATGTGTGCATGAACGGCATTTAAAGCAAGGCACGAAGAAGTTATATATTTTTGTCTGCTCTGCTTTAAAATAAATGTCAATTTAGAAGAATTTAGGATTTTTTGGGTAAGGTAATAAAGTCTATAAAATAAAAAGATAGTACTAGCTTTATTTTACACTATTTTAATTTTATATATTAACTAAAAATAACTTACTAAATAACATAACAGGAAATAGGGCTATACAATGTAAAAACTAAAATGTTTAAAAATTAAGTAAAAACATGGATAATAATTATTTGTAAATACATAATTGTAAAACATGGATAATATCAATTAATTTAAAGACTTTGTCCTACAATACCAGGAAAAACTATCGATGTATATTGTGTTTTGCATAATATGTGCATTAATAATGGCAAATCTAATTCAGATGAGCCACATCCAGAAGTGCCGGACTATAGTATTTACGTTGTAAAAAAATTACAACAAAAAAAAATTGTGGAATTTCTGATCTGGCTGCTGCTAAATAGTAAAACATTATAGTAAATCATTTAAATAGATATAAAAAATTGTTAAATAAAACTTAAAATTTATTTAAAAAGCATTTTTTTTTTTAGCAGGCACAAAATATTGCAAACTATATTTGGTTTCGTATTAAAGCTACAACTGTAGCCATTCAGCTAAACAAAAATATAATTTCTATAAATTATATTAGGTACATAACAATGCATATCGACGCTTAAAATGCAAAAGGGCGTAAGTTACAATTAAAAAGTAACTCAGTAAGATGAGCTAAAGTTTTTTTTATTATTTTAAATTCACATCTTTTCTTTAAAAAAATGAGTGCTTCATAAGTGTAACTTCCCAGTCGTAACTAACTTATTATCCTTGTTTAGTGTTCAACTGTCAAAAATTATCTTTCAATGGTTTAAATTAATTATTTAGGCATGCCTTTTAATTTTCATTTTACCTTTCTAGAGAACTGCCTTTTTAAATTAATAAAAATCTGGGAGTGGAAAGCAGAGGGAGTGTTATTTTCTAGTAAAATCAAGAATACGGGTCCTGGATAAAATGTTTTCGAAAAAAGGTTAATTTCTTACTTCCCTCGCTAGACACAAGTGCTGTAAACGCAAAAAAGTCAAACCTTAAAATTATTTTAGATCTTTACCTGTTGGTAATCCTAGATCACTAAAACAATGGTTTTCACAGAAATGTCGGTTCTTTACAATAAAATTTCTTTTCCTAACAGATTGCAGTTGGACAACACGCCAGAAGTTTTCACTGTATTGTTTTAATGAAACATGCAATATATTATTTTACCAGTTGTCTGCAAATTAAATTACCTTTTTTAATAATATATATATATATATATATATATATATATATATATATATATATATATATATATATATATATATATATATATATATATATATATATATATATATATATATATATATATATATATATATATATATATATATATTCGTCAGCTAAAACTATCATTTTTTCAGTTTTGCTTGATCTTTATTATCCAAAATAACAAAAGAATAATCAGAGGTGATATTAATGCGATTGTTCTTTTTAAAGGTAACTTTAAGTTTTCAGAAAGATATTATTTACAAATTTGGACAAGCAATATGTTTAAATGATACATACAAAATGAAAATAATTCTGCTAAAGCAGGAGATAGGTATTTTCAAGAATATCCGTACCGAAACAGCCAAAAATTAATACTTTAAAGAGTTTAGAAATAATTAACGCCACTGTGCATCCTTTGTTAAACCACTTGCTGTAGTCTGTAGTCATAAGAAACACATTTTTATCTTAAAGTTTTAAGTTTTCCTAGTAAATTCTGTGGTAAAAAAATATTTTTAGTCAGTTTTAAATAATATAGGTTGAAGAAAAATTTAATTTAAAAATAATTTAAAATTTAATTTAAAATAGTTTGGTCTCTACATTTTTATGCCATTTACGTTATTATTCGACTAGATTTTTGACATAAAAATAAAACCTAATTATAACCCCCTCCCCCAAAAGCTTTATTGGTTTTTGGCAGTCAAGATAGAGAAAACTGCAAAAACTGTCATTTATAGTTTTTCTCATCTCTAATAATAATCGATATACAGGCCCCTCGTAAAATCGACAAAAATTCAAAAACGCACTCATATCAGTCCCAAAATGTACGGGGTTAGTGGCCACATTTTGACCAATAGGTAACTTTTTTATTTAAAGTTTTTGACATATGGTTTAATGGTAACAATTATAGATCCTTTGAGAAGCGCACGTAAAAGTTGGTTTCGGATATACAGGGCATTACGAAATGTCAGCACAATGTTACTTTTTTTTAAACGGAACATCCTGTATATTATTATTATTTTTTGAGATTTTTCAGACAAACCTAGGTATATTCGTGAATAATATCCCATATCTATCTTCAACAGTTTCCGAGATATTCATAATTGAAAATCGATTTTTTTTATGATTTATTTAAATTTAATTAAACTAAACAATAAAGCTCACTAAAACAATGAATAAAAAGTTAAACGAATCGGTGAAATAAAATAACTGAAAAGTATAAGCAAGGAAATAAACTAATTGGTTAATAAATGCTCAAAGTGGCCTCCTTTTTTTGAACGCAAAATCGGTAACATTTTTCTAGGTTCTTCACTGCATCGTTTACCATAAGTGGATAGTTTTTTTTATAGCATTAATTAAGATCATAAGTGCGTCCTGCAAGACTTCGATGTTTGGAAATGTAGGACTGTCGTCAAAGAGACTGCCCTTAATCAAAACCCAAAAAACCTGTCCATTAAAAGTAAGGTCTGGGCTATTTGGTTGGCATTTGATGTTTCCGTATCTTCCTTTCCATCTAGGATATTTAATGTTCAAATAACTTGTTATATTTTGAATGTTATGTAGGAGCCCCATCCTGTTGCCAAATCAACCTGTTCCCCGGGGAACTAAAGGGATCTCTTTCAGATATTTTTCAATTTCGTTGTTTAGGAATTAAAGATATCTTTCTCCAGTTAAGCCCCCTTTATATAGTGAGGGCCCCAAAATTATAATATTTGTAATACCACACCAAACGTTAATGGAACTTCGACCCGACGACTTTATACTTTTTGTTTGATGCGGATTCGTTTGGTGGCATTTTTTCTGTTAAAGATGCCACTTGTTGATAAATTCGATTTACCCGGCCCACACAATTTCGTAAAAAAATTTGGACTTGATTCCAGCTCCGCAGCATAATTTGAAAATTGAGACTTTCCGATTATTATCTTCGCAAAAACTGAATTTTGGTGAATTTAAAAGTCTGAATTTATATTTTTTAGCGTATTTTGTATTTTCCAGTTTTTTGTATTCAAAGTTTTAACAGCAGTGGAATGGAATATGTTGGATTTTCAAAAAAATAATAAATACTAACCAAGAAAATAAAGATATTAAGTTAATATTTTACCTTGGAAATATAATTTAAAACATTAAGCTTTGATTTTCATCCATACCATTGATAAGCCTCTTCTTCTGCAATGTTTTAAAGTCTTTTAGCTGCTTAAATACATTTAACAAAAGTGTTTTCATTTGGTGTTTGACGGTTTCTGTTTGCTCTTTAGTATCTCTGTTTTACCAAAAGCTTATTTTTATTACACTTTAAGTAAAACTGTAAAATATCAAATTTTTCTTGTTCTGTATAGCACATTCTTATACAAAATTACTATTACGAAAAATTACTAAAAGTCAAAACTTTTAGTAAAAATGGCAGTTAGTTCTGTTTTTGATCCTGGGTGATAGAATAAATACAATAATATTAGCCCAATTTAAAAGTCCGAAAATGCGATTATCAATTATGAATATTTCGGAAACTGTTGAAGATAGGTATAGGATATTATACACGAAAAAAATTTAGATTTGTCTGGAAAATTTAAAAATTTAATAATATACAGGGTGCTCCGTTTAAAAAAAATTAACATTGTTCTGACATTTTGTAATGGGAAATCCTGTATATCCGAAACCAACTTTTACGTGCGCTTTTCAAAAGGACCTACAAATGTTACATTTAATTTATATGTCAAAAACTTTGAGTAAAAAAACTTACCTATTGGTCAAAATGTGGCCAATAACCCTGTACAAACGGAGTTGCCCTATCCCTTACGGTTTTCTCAATACCCCGTATATACAACCAGAATCCGCCATTGCTATGCAGATGCCGAGATTTTTATTACCGGTTAAATTTTAAGTTTATTTCAAATTAATTTAAATTGCAGGCACATAGACTTACAACTAACAATACACATTAAAGCAAGCAAAGTTTTAATTTACTGGGATACTGTACATCTAAAGACTTTTTACCCAAATCCAGTTTAAGCATTACTTTTTCCAGAATAATTTTTCTCTATGCAATAAAATTTGACATTAACAATGATTTACAGCTACAATCACATTCCGCTTTAAAGTCTGAAAACTCCAATATTCTATAGATTTGTAAAGAAATATTAAAATTGCATATTTTTAAATTAGAATTTAAAAAAATCTATAAAATGTTACAGCCATATTTCAGATAGCACAGATTTAAAACATTTTCTGGAGATTTAAATTAATAATTATAAAAATAAAACAAATAAGTTTTAGGTATACTAAATGCCTCTTGCCCATATTTTTTTTATTGGCTAAAAATAATTCTTTATACCTAAATAACGCTTTTGCCAAATATTTTTGTATATAAAATTCTATAACAGAGTTACAAGCATTTAAAATTTAAATATAAAACTTTTCTGCAAAAAGGGTATCTACGTCACAAGTATTTACAATGCCTGACCGACAGAGGTTGGTTCAAAAAGTCGGTAATCATTATAAATAACGAGGTGTTTCATTTAAACGACAACGAACAACGTCTTTAGAGCTTAAGCCTGTGTTTTGTACCGTAAGTGTGGTAAGAGGGAGTTTGTTCACACCGGACTTAAATATTTGGAGATTGGGAGGAGAAGGAAAAACTTCTCCGGGCAGCAGGTTATATAGTCTTGACACTCTAGAGATGAAGGGACGAAGAAAGCGGGAAGTTTAGGGCCTCTCCAACTGAACTGTAAAAAGATGCATAAAAGTTGCACTACGTGTTGCTCTATTGGGAGCTGCAAGAAAAGGAATTATACTGGCCAACTCCTCTGAGCAGAATCCGAGATAATACTTAAAGAAGAGCGACAGATCTCCTACAGCTCGAAGGTGGGCAAGAAGAGGAAGCCTTTCTGTGAGCATGGGATCATTAATAAGACGAACGGTTTTTTTTTTAATGGAGTCCAGAATGCTAAGTGTTGTAGGGGACGCCATTGCCCAGACATGGGAGCAATATTCTAAAGATGGTCTGATTTGGCATACATACAGAGTATACAGATTGGAAGAAGAGAAATACTTTCTGGCTCGAAAGAGGAATCCAAGCTTTTTTGAAGCTGCCGACGCTATGGATGTAATGTGTTTGTGCCAGTTGAGGTTATTCTCAAAAGTAACGCCGACAGGTTAAACGACTCTTTGTTCTGCCAAACTTGGCTGCTTATATGTAACGGATGAGCATTGACAGACTTTTTTCGCGACAGCGAACATGACTGTGTTTAGGCATTAAACTGAACAAGATTTTTGGCGCCCCAATCCAAGATAACTTTGAGGTCTGATATCTGCATTGACCTGAGCTTGTTTTTCAAATCAGAATTACATGGTGGCTTAAGAAATTTAATACTAGAGTGAAGGGTACTATCGTCAGCCAAACTATGAATGGGATTGATTGTGAAAGAGACAAGATCGTTAATGTGTAAAAGAAACAGCGTGGGTGCCAGCACTGAGCTCTGGGGCACCCCAGCATTCATTTGGTAGAAGCTGGAAGAATGACCATCTACAGTTACTGATGTACGTCGATAAGAAAGGAAACTAAAGAGCCAAGAGCAAAGCTTTAGTGAAAGACTGTAAAAAGGAATTTTGTTAAGAAGTCCATCATGCCAGACCTGATCGAAAGCTTTGGATATGTCAAGTGCAACGACCTGGGATTCACCAAGAAACTCTAGGGACTTGTTCCAGTTGTATGAGACAAAGAAAAGAAGATTAGCTGTCGATCCCTGTGACGGAATGCTTACTGTCTATCATATAAGATCTTGTGTTTATCCAGATACTTTAAGAATTGGGAATTAATGAATTTTTCCATTACTTGCCAAACAACAGAAAGAAGAGATATAAGGTCTGTAATTAGAATAGGAGAGTGTTGCATCCTTTTTTGGTTGCACACGTGCAGCTTTCCAACCCTTCGGAAAAATGCCCGTGTCGTAAGAGATTCGAAACAGGCGAGTTAGGATGGGTGCAAGCTCGGGAGCACATTTTTTAAGACGATTGCTGGTATGCCATTCAGCCCAGACAATTTTGTAGTATTAAGAGAAGAAAGAATACGCTTGATCTGTTTAACTTTAAAAATGATATCGGACATTTTATGAGAAACAGGGGCCACTGTTGGGAGATTAAGATTAATAGGAGGATCAAGCGTAGAATTGGTAGCAAATTGTTCGGCTTTTCCTTTAGAGGTAGATACATTAATTTCATCTTTAGAGATTATAAAAGAATTTGTGCAGAAGACCATGCTAGCCTGTCGATTTTCGGGACTAGGGTTTTGGAGAAACTTTTTGTGGGCTTGAATTTTTAAAAGTCTGGCTTAGTCACAGGATTTAGAAAACCACGGTTTGTGACTTGAAGTTAAAAGGGGTTCTAGGGTGGGGAATATAGGTCTCAATGCCTACTTGAATTGTTTCGATAATTTTTTTACATATTTCAGAAGGATCGTGAGTAGAAAAGCAGGTAGGTTCCCAAGGGTAGCTGGCAAGGATATTTCTCAAACCATCCAGTCGGCCAAGTTGTAGTGCCAGACAGTTCGTGGCGGCATGCGTTCAGTTGCCTCAGAATATGTGGAGTATGATACTGTGATTAAACCATGGTCAGAGTGACCATGATTTTGATGATATTAAACCGATTTATCTTAAATTGGAATAAAGGAACGCTATGAACTCTCTTTCTGCTGTGAATGAAATAAATAAACAAATTTAAAAAAAAAACAATATTATGTCGACAAATTTAAAGGGCCAGACTTTAAATCATGATGACGCCAAAACTATTTTTTTTCTGAGAAAAAATATTTGGGAGATGGTTCTTTATTGGGCAAAGGAAGAGATTGAGACGTGCAAGGCGCCGGCCCATTGAGGGTATGCAAATTGTATATTTTTTTCAACTTAAAAAAGGAATATGTATTAAATTAAATTTATTTAATAGTTCCAAACGTAACTTTGAAATTTTAATATTTCTGTTTAATAGAGGTTTATGTTTTATGAATCTACCAAAGGGATTCAAATATGACCCGGAATTTTATTATCAAAACCAAATGAAAACCCCTACGCCTACTTCTGTATTAATAACATCCCCAAAAATCACATTTGTAAAATAAAGGCCAAGTTCATATTCAAACATCTTGGCCTCTTAAGGTAATGAAATCTAAAATTAGACCAAGTTCTGTCCACAATTTTATTCTAAATAAACTACATACTTAATACACCCTTTTTGTCTCTAGGATATATAACTGAACCTACCTATTATATGTGTTAATTTTTTAATTCAACACACATAATAGTCAGTCAGCGGTAAAATGGCTGATTTTTAAAACTGAATATCTCAGAAACCCCTTGATATTACTTTTTTACTGGTAATTAGAATAAATATGAAAATTTACCCACAAAATCTCATTTCTTTATGTGGAATTTTAAGGAAGGTATGATAATGGGAAAACATGCTGAAACGTTTCGTGTAATATACACACTGGCGTATATCAGGCCGGAACTTTTACCCGGGGATCAGTGTGTCTTTGATTCTTGCAATGAGGAATCTAGAAGGCGGGCATAATGTTATAATAAATTTAATTATTTTAATTCACCCCATCAAAAACCAATGTGTTTAATTGTTGAAAGTTTTTGAGGGGCCAAAGGTTTTAAAGTGCCGCACGCACATTTGTGATATAAACAATAATTCTTGCCGAGAAAAAATGTCAATCTTCGAAATGTCACGAACATTATAAAGTATTGTTGGTAGCGATAAAACAGGCTTTGCCGTATCCGGTGAGATTAGCGAAGTTAAGACACGGTCAGTAACTGGATGGGTGACCGTCAGTAAACACCATGTGCCGTTAGATGTGGATTAAAATCCAAGTTAAACTGTAAGTTCCGCCTGGATAACATTACCTAAACTTTAATAAAGGGTTGTTTAGAAGTAGTAGTTATTAGTGTAACATCCGTGGTGGCAATATTAGCATGTTTCGGTACTTGGACAACGTTAACGGAAATAGGATAAAATGGGTTAAACATTTAAAAAACCAGGCACCCACGGTACTTAGTACATAGGCTTCATACAAGCCTTCTTGGGCTGCCATAAAGATAAAAAAATCATCCATTTTCATCTGCATTATTAAAAAAACTGTGCAAGCTAAATATTCAGGTTGCTGTTAAAGAGTGTTTTTTGACCGATTTTTGAAAAAACGATGTACCATTAACGCTTTTTATTTTTCTGACTTAGTGACTCATGAAGTTAAACCTGCATTTTCATTAAAAAGGAGAAACCGCTTAATCAAGAGTATAATTCTACTCTGACCCACAGTAGTGATACATAGAAAGTATCAGATAAGGTAAAAAAAAAAAACATTTTAAAACCCTAAAAAACTCAAAAGAAGAACCCGGAGCTTTTTCCAAGCCTGTATGAATATGGATATTATATGCCTGTGCCAACTAAAATAATTTTAAAATAAGGCCCACAAGTTAAAATTTCCTTTGTAATGCAGAAATTTTGGCCACCTTCATGTTAAGATAAGTGTATCCAATTTTTTTTTTAAAGACAAACAAAATAATTTAAAGGGCTTTAAAAAGGCTTAATTTTATACTTTTTTTATTTTTTTTCATAAACCTGTTTTCCCATGAAAAGGTGGTTTTTATATCTTTTGGAAAGTTATATAAATATAAAAAATATATATATATATATATATATATATATATATATATATATATATATACATTATATATATATATATATATATATATATATATATATATATATATATATATATATATATATATATATATATATATATATATATATATATATATATATATATATATATATATATATATATCCCAAATTTTAAACCATTTGTTTATAATAAGTTTCTTTTTCTTTTGGGGATAGGTTTTTGTGATTTGTTATTTAAGGAAACACATTACTTTTGTTTCGCCCATTATATTGGGCTTTTTCAAAAAACATTTATTTTTGGTTATCAACCTAAAAACAGAAAAAAAGTTAACCATAGTTTTTTTAAAAATAATAAAAAAAAACAAACAACAAAAACATACACGACTTACAATGGCACTACGATGATTTAATATACATTTAAAAAAAATTGTTTTTAAAAATATTTTAAATTTTTAAAAAAACGCCCCCGAAGAAACATCTTGGTAATCGGACTATTTAAATTGGTTTTGGGACAAATAACTTGAATATGTTAAAAAAAGCTTTTTTATTTTATTTTTTTTTATTAAGAATTAATCGATCAAACGAACTTACCTGAAGTGAAGTTCGATCGTAATTATACGGGGGGTCCAGTCCGAAGATATCACTTTGATTCACTATGTAGTCCGCCCCTGGAGTACTAGGTCGTGCACCATGTTTAAAGCATAAAGGTCCTCTTCCCGCCACCCCCCTGGGATCTGGGTCTGGGTTCTGCTCATTCGTTTAAAGCGGTATCGTATTCCTTTGTTCAAAAAAGCTTTCCGGATAACTTCGCCCCTACCAGGGTAAGGGTCCTGCAGAGGATGTTGCCTAAAAATGAGATGAGAGTAAGTGAGAAGGTTGTAAATATACTTCATCCCCATTTGGATTTTGGGGGAAAAAGGGGGACCATGGTTGTATCGGCGGGGGAGGGTACCACAATAATACCATCAGCATTGTCCTGGATTTTTTTTTTGAAGGTCAAAAAAGGATTGGGGTAAATGGAGGAAAGGCATAAAAATAGAAGGGAGACAGTCTACCGTAAAGAAATATCGACTGCAAAACCCCGATCTATACCATGAACATACCGTGCATTTTATTTTTTTTGTGAAGCAAACAAACTATGGTGGTTCGCCAAACGATTCAACCAATTTGTTAAAGGCAGCCCGGGAGATAATGACCACTCAGTTTCATGGCTCAGTTTTCGAGACTCTTTGTCTGCTACAGTATTATTTTTTTGAGCTAATATACGACGCAAATAACCAAAGTCTCTTTCACCCACTGCCAGATTTCCTGATAATGCAAAGCCCCGAAACTGTATGCTCCCACCCCATTTATGGGATATGCCGGGTGTTATCGACCGTTTTAAAAAATATGCAACTCTTAAGGTCTTTAGCGTAGCACTGGAGTCCGTAGAGGATAGCCTGCAGCTCTAAGTAATTTATGTCTAGTTTGCTGTGTCAAGGACCAGTAACCATGGGTTTTTTTAATTTACAACAGGCGCCCAACCCGTGAGGGAGGCGTCGGTGATATTTTAACCGAAAATTGTCGTATCTGATATCGTTATGACGATATATTTTCGTGCCACCAGAATATATCCGCTTTAGTAGTCAGGTAGTACCATCCTTGAATTATAACCAGGGGTTTTTTCTCTGCAGGGCCAAAACTTTCCTTTCTTGGGGCTTTTTATGAGAAAACTGTACTTAACGGCTGGACACGCGCTATCAAAATACCTTTTAATTTTGGGGGTTTCCCCGGATTTTGCAACCCGTCTTGTGTTTAAAAAATTTTAAAGCCAACTTTCCTAATTTTTCTCCTCTTTGAATCAGGGAGTACTATCTTTTTGACTAGTGCTGTTTTTTTCAAAACCAAGGAATTTTTTGTAAGTACTTGGTGCAAGACAGTTTTTCAGAATTAGATAATCCCAGTGGGTTTTAAACTCAAGGGGGTGTAAAGGTATTGAACGAATATCTTTTGACTCCGAAAATAAGAAAGTCGTCCAGATAGTTAACAACAGTGATATTAATGGGTCGAATTTTTTTTCGATTTTCGGTTTAAGTAATTTTGTAAAGCAAAAGGTGCTGAGCTCGACCAAAGGAAGGAAAATTGGGTAGTTTTCATCAAACCAAAAGTGGGTATCTCTGATGGCTTTCCTCAATGGCTATCAAAAAATATGCGTCTTTAGATCAATAGTTGTCATGAATGCACCCCGGTAGGTGAGTTTAACCGCAGTTCGTAAGTCATCCATCTAAAAATGTGACATTCCACAAACTCAAGCCTTTTTTTAGGTTTAGATGAATCTTTTTTTCACCATTAGATTTTGGGGAAAAGGGGAAAAAAGGTGGGTAAGGGAAATTTGGGCCCGCAGAAGGTTTACATTTAAGGACAGCTCCGGGTTTTTGTAACCCGACACAGCTGATTTCACTAAAGGGTATTCCATTAAAAATTATTGTTTGGGGAAACCCTTTTTTTTACTATGAGGTGGGCTTTTTAAAAGGGATTTGTAAACCTTTTTAAACCAGGATAATACTGTAGTATTTGATGTTATGTTACCCAGGAATCAAAAACAAAATTTTAAACGTCCGCAAAACTTCGTTACTTACCTCTAATATCTTTCTGGCGGGTTGTTCCGGTTCTGTTCGGGGGGGGATTGCCTGGGGTGCCTCACCTCCTGCCTGTGGTGGACAGGCGATACCTTTAAAGAGCATTGGTTTGGGCAAACCCCCCCCTCCTTTTGGTCAAGAGAACCGAAGATTGTGAGAAAAACGGGCGAGAAGTGCTAGGAATCGAGCGTAACCCTCCTGCCCGGGGTTTTTTTTCCCAGTAACTTAGCGTTTTTTGCCCTTTCGCCCAAGTCAGGCCCCAAACAGGTATTCTATAGCAGATTTTTTCGAAAAATTTTTTAAGTTTTATTGGGGCCCTTGGCGTAAGGGAGATATCGTCTTTTTTTTGTGATGCTATTGTATAGATCGGGAAAATACGCCCGGAATAAAACCGGTACACAAATTTTTTTTACCTTGGGTATCTTTGCTCGTCCTCTAAAAAATTTAAAGCTTTACCCGGCGCTTAAGCCCCCGCCAATCTGGGACTGTAACCAGAATGTGTCTCATCTTTTGGTTACGGGGCAGACGACAGGATGGCTCCAATTTGGTTTTACCTTGGGAGGCGATAGTAAGGCACAGTTGCTTGGGATATAATGTTTTCCTTAAGAGAGTTATTTTGTCTGACGGGGCCATAGGTCAGGATGTGGGAAATCTCGAGGTCAAAGCATTGGGGTTTAAATTTTGAGAAATTTGGTTGACCGGGTCCATCAAGGATTTCCATTGTATTTTCGGATAATTCAACGGCCCTGAATTATTAAAGTATCATTTTAAGGGTTTAAACTGTGGGCTTTTTCGCCCGAGTCCGCCTTTTGTATTTTCCTGAATTCCACCCGGGGGGGGAAGGGCCATTCGATGACCGTTTTCCCCCTTGCCCCACCAGATTCCGTCGGCGACGACGGCGGGCTTATAACCACGGGAGGCGATTTACTTTAAAACCGATCCGCCACGCGCGGTGTAGGCCCGGTTGTAACGAGATCTCACAGAGTGGCGGCTATAATGCGAGTCCGTTTCGCTCGGAAGAGGCCCTTTCCCGGCAACGGCGTCTCGATCTTGAACGAGACGTGCGCCTGGACGGAGATCTACATATCTTTTAATCTTAACCACTTTCCCAAACAAGCCAGTCTTTTCTCGTAAAGAATTTCGACTTCCTGATGATCTACTTCTATCTCTCTTTTTCTTTTGACTTTCCCATTCTCAACCAAAGGTTAAAATAAAGAAAAAAATTTTATATTTATTTCCCCCAGTAAACTAAATAAAATATTAAAGGATATGCTAATTGTGGATGGAGTTCTTGTTGCTTTAAAATTAAAGATTTTCGTAAAAGTTTTTCTGAGGGCGAGCGGCCGCACGACACTAGCACCGAAAAGCAAAATGAAGCAGAAACCCAAGGAGCAGACCCGCAGGCGGGTGGCGGGAAGAGGGGGACCTTTTATGCTTTAAACATGGTGACGACCTAGTACTCCAGGGGCGGACTTAAAATGAATCAAAGTGATATCTTCGGACTGGACACGAAGTATAATTTTAGATTTATAAGAAAAGTAATGTTGATTTTATTTGTTTTTTTTTTATTTTGATTTAATTTATAAAAGTAATTTACAAAATTGATATACAGGTTGGTTTAAAAAATTGGGGGTTGGGATGGTTAAATATTAAATTTTAAATATGTGGCTGAGGTCTGTTTATATCTTGTTTGTTTGAATTTGTATTCTTTTTTATATGAATCATTTCTTTAATTAAAAGTTTCTGGTGATGATTTTCTTGGGTAAGAATTGCAGTGTTTTTAAAATCGAATTCATGTTTCAAATTTGGGTTTATATTTGTTAAAAGCTTTTTAGAAGCTGCTTTTGTATATTTGTGCCCATTAAGTCTGCTATCAAGATATTGTGTTGTTTTTTTTCCCAAAATATCTTTGGGCAATTTAAAAATGGGAAATTTAGTAAACCAGGTTTGACTTTTTTTTTTAGGGGCTTGGCCCTTTTAAGGGGTAAATAGTGATGATAAAAAGTTTTGGGCCTTTTTGGGGGATACAACTATGTCATGTTTTGCCAGAATTTATTTTATTTTTTCGGACAATTCCTGGGAGTATGGAGGCAACATATTTTTTAACCCCCTCAGTAACTTTATATTTTTAGTATTTTTTTTTTATTGTTGTAAAATTTAAAAATGCGTTGTTTTTTAATTTTGTTTATTTGTTTTTTAAAGGGAAAAATTTTTTTCTTTCCAAAAGGGTTTTTAACTTTTTTTAAAAAATTTTTGGGCGAGTTCTGGTGAACTTCACCAAAAAAAATAAAAAACCTATATCCAAGAAACAAGAAACTTATATATATATATATATATATATATATATATATATATATATATATATATATATATATATATATATATATATATATATATATATATATATATATATATATATATATATATATATATATATATATATATATATATATATATCCTTTTATTATGTTTACCAGAATAAAAATATTGAACAAGTGGAATAAAAATTTAAAAATCCCCCCGGAAGAGATCCGTAAAGCAATAATTGGGGGAAAAACAAGCTTCTCTTGTTGAACCGTATAAGTCCTTTAAAAACTTGAGGGTTCGGTCTTTTGAGGGCTTTTTTAAATGTGCAAAGTGTTAAAAGGAACAAAACCAAATCCTAGTTGAACTTTAAATAAATTTTTACCAAATTAACAAAAAAGACTAAAATTATTACAATTTTTTATAAAAATGGGATTTCTTCCCAACCCCCGCGTGGGGTTTTAACCCGCAATTTTTTTGATGTTTAGAAAATTTTTAAACGTTTTCAGGGTTTTTTTTTGTAAAAAGAAACCATTAGGGAAATTCGTTACTTATTCACAGAGGTAGGGTAAAAAGGAGAATGCGGTTTTTTGTTGTCGACAACCTGACAAAAATCTTTGTCTTTGTCTCCCACACAAAGATTGACTGTGATTTAAAGAAACCTGTAGTCGTCGGTACGACATATCTAATTATCCATTTTATAAGAATCTATAAATTGAACAATCCCTGTCTGTCCCCTAAGGATTGTTTTTCCCACTAAAAGGGAATAGATGGCAAATTTGGGACTGGCTAAACCCACATCCAATGTCACGTTAGATGGAGCTGCAGCCAATTGACAGTCCTTTATGTTAATTTGTTGAGGGAAAAGGCTCTGTTAAGAAAAAATTAAACGTTATAAGTCGGGATTGAAAGAGACAATGGAGAAAAAAACAAAGGCACTATGTGTCTTGATGTTGTTGAGTCGACTGTTTGTCCCCAGTAGTGGGCTCAACCCTCAAAAAACGGCCTTTTTGGGAAATTTTTGGGCAAATGTTAGGTTTTTAAATAGATTAATTATTAAAAAAATGGTCAGGAAACTCCACTGGGTGTTACATAACTTGAAGGTTAAGACTAAATTTACAGATTTTTTTTAAAACAAGCAAGCAAACAAGTAAAGAAAAATGCAGAAAGGGGAAAATTATTTTTGCAGACAGAGAGGAGAAAACGGAATTGAGGGAAGCCTCAACCACCAGTGGCAGAACTCACGCGACACCCACTGTCACTGAGACCCAGGTGCACCCACCACCAACAGCAGGAACCCAACAGACCATCCGCTCGCGTCTACAGTTAATATGTTGACTTTGGCGAAAGCTTTCTAGTTTGTTACTATTGTATATATATATATTATATATATATATATATATATTATTATATATATATATATTATAATATATATATATATAAATATATATAATATTATTATATATTATTATATATATATATATATAATATATATATTATATATATATATATATATATATAATATAATATTATAATATATATATATATATATATATATATATATATATATATATGATATATATATATATATAATATATATATATATATATATATATATATATATATATATATATATATATATATATATATATATATATATATATATATATATATATATATATATATGTTCCATTGCATCCTTGAGGGGCACTCTTGTAATTAAAACTTACTAATATATAATTCTCTTCAAAAAGTAACTTTTTAATTTTCGAAATAAAATGGGTCGAATCCTTGACAAAGGAATCAGTCAGTCCGATGTGTGAATGCAGAAGTGACGATAGGTGTTTAGCTAGATCATATGGCAATCCATAGAGTCTTGGTATTGCAGCCTCACTTTTACAAACTATTTTTTTGCTGTTCTTGACTTGACTTCCGAACTAAAGTCTGGCAATGGCATTTTAAATGTCTGCTGGCAAAACTAGGATACTGTCATCTTTGTTCTATCTTAAATAGCTCTATGCTCCCTTTGCTCTATGGTTACTCTTGGGTGGTTTGGCCTTTTGTAAAATTCTTGCCGATTCAGTGCGTAGTTCCTGAGCTGTTTCTTCTGGCAGAGATCTTAGTGCGAATTCAGTAGTTCGCATACTGTCAATCAGAAAGCAACTTCGGAAGATGTCAACCGCTCGTGTTGGCGAAACGTCAAGTCAACCAGACAATTGACGCCGGCCTGACAGCCCAAAAACCATTAAAACATTGTACAGTGGCCTCGAAAGCCTTTCACAGTTTATAATTATTTGTGTTCTTAAAATAAATATATAAATAAAAAATAAATAAGGTAAAAGAAGAAAACGTAATTTTTACGCAGGGAAGACTAGTACATAAGAGCTGCGGAGCTGCATACCGTTAAAAAAAAATATATAAAATAGGCCAAATAATAATTAATTGTTTGTTACTCAATTTTTTTCCAAAGTAAATATTAAAATAAATTGCAAGAAGACATTATTATTATGTTTTAATTTTTTTAGAGGTTCTGCAGCTATTATGCACCAGCCGCCTTAATGTACACAAATAAACATCTCTTTAAAAAAAGTGTATATATGTAAAACCTCGCAAAAACTTTCGACGTTTGACTCGATGTGATAAAGAGGCGCGGTGTTGCCAAATTTTTAAAACTTTGAAAAGCCATATTTCGAAAACAATTAACTTTTGTTCCGTGTGATTTTGGCTTGTTTTTAACTCCACTATCGCCTACTAAAATCGTGAGCATCATACTTTTTACACCCTGTAGATTATGTTTTTGCCATTTTTTTTTTAATTAGGACCAAAGTGGATTTTAAATTTAAATATTTTAAGAATTATTTATAATCATACCAAAAACACTTACGTAAAATAAGGGCCAAGTTCTTATCCGAAAATATTTATGAATTTTAATAAAACTATTTTTCTTTAAACGTTAAGTTGCCTGGGTAAAAAATAAAGCGATGCCAGTACTGAGCCCTAAAGCACCCATGCATGAACTTAATCCAAAAATCCAAAAGAGTATTTATTGCCTTATGCTTAAATGTTTGCTTGTCCTACATAGTTTCACGTAATAATATTTGTCCTAAATGGCACCTAAATACTATCAAACTAAATATAAACAAAGAACCCTACTTCAGAAAAGATAGGAAAATATTATTTTTATGTATATTTTGTTTTTCTACCATACAAGTCAAGTCCATGTTTATCGAATAACATAATTGACGTTAAAAATTAAATTAAATTATAGCCTTGAATTTTAAATATTAGACATTACTAAAAATATCCGCTCTGTTATTTTTATAAATGAGAAAGTGGTTAAGCTTCTAGCCTTATATTAAATTATAAAAATTATATTCAAGTTTTGCACCTAAAACCCTTTTTCTGTGCCCTATCTATAATGTACCGCAGTTAAAGTAATGGTAATTTTGTTATAAATAAACTTTCCGGAAGTATTTTAAAATGCCGTGCTAAAAACAAACGTTGATAAACCTACTTACTAAACTAGAAGTACTTAAATTCTTAACAGGTTAAGACGTTACCCCATTTTCATTTTGAACCTTACAACGATTTAAGAGTAAAAGTATGTAGTAAAGTAAATATCCACGGGAGATCTTTAACTAATTTTACAAAAGTGAGTTAAGTTCCTTGGCCAGGTCTGGCATGATGCGCTCCCAAACAAACTCCCTTCCTACGGCCTTTCACCTGAATTTTGCTTTTGGCTGTCCAGTTTCTTTTCGTACCGAAGTATATTAGGTCATGAAGAAAATCACTTTTCTAGCTGTCATCAAATTTTTGCTGGGGTACCCCAGGGCTTAGTCCTGGCATCAATTTTAAGTTCTTCTTTACATCAACGATCTTCTTTCTTCCACGACCAACTTCATCTATAAATTTGCTGACGATAGCACCCTTCACTTTAATATTTAGTTTCTAAAGCCAGTATTTAATAAAAAAATGTTTTGAAAACCAAGCGTAGGGTAATGCAGGATCTTCCATTACTATTGGTATATAGCACCAGAAAGAAGTCCAAAACAATATCATGTTCCCTGTCGCGGCAGATGTCTTTTAATATTTATCCTTTAAATATAAGCAGCCAAATTCTGCAAAGCAGAAAATCATTTAACCGTGTGAGCATTGTAATATGAACTGGAAAACTGTTTTCGCTACTGCGAACATAATTGGGTCTTGAGGCATTTAACTGAACAAGATTCTTTGAGCCCCAATCCAATAATTAGAGGTGCTGTAAAATAGATATCTCCATTACTCAAGAAAGTTGATATTAGAGTGAATCAGCAAAACTATGAATGTGGCGTAAAAGAGAAATGGTCGTTGATGTAAAGAATAAATAAAAATTGGTGCCAGTACTGAGCTCTAAGGTACCCAACATTAATTGGTGGGTTAAAAAAGTATTTTTTCTTATTTTTACGCCTCTTTTAAATTTAATTAGGAAGTTAAATTTTTAACCGTTATTTTAAATCGATGCACGAGGGACGCACTGGAGGCTATCAGGTGTCATTTTTTTTCCATATTTATCAATATTAAAGTGTATCTTTATAAAATATAAAATGCATATCAAAGAAATAAAAATCCAGCGGATATCCTGAGGCTACAAGGGCTTACAAGGCAAAGGTATAATATGATATAAAAAAACATAAAAATAAAGCATTTCTGAAATACAACTGAAATCTGAATAGATATCAATATTGAATTTTTTGTTTTTTTTTTTGATTATAGCAAAAATACGGAAAAATAAAAGAAATTTGATTATTATTAAAAAGAACGAAATAATAAAAGCCACAATGCCAGTAAAGTATGTTGTGTAAAACTTTTCTCATGTGAAAAATATTGTTTATTGTTCAAAAACATGCTTTGTAAAATTAGGTGATGTGCAACCTATTTCTAAGAAATAAACTAAAATTTTATTTTCCACCTATAATCCTATATTTATTTTCTCATTTGTTTAATAAATGAAAAAATTAATTAATTTTCAACTTTAGAATATTTAAAAATCACAAAATTAAACATCACATGACTCTTTACTTCAAAAAAACAGCAAGCGCAGAGGGTAACAAAATATCACTTTCACAGAAACGTTAATTATTATTGGATAAAGGCAAACCTTGATGTGGGCATTTCTTTAGAAAATGAACTTAATTGGCACAAAAATATTATTTCCATAACCAGAGGGCTTCGAAATATCTCAGATTCTTCTTTCGATGCAGAATGTATTTCTCTCCTTCTAATCTGTATACTTTATTTATATTGCAAATTAAAACCTGCTAAAAATGACGTCTTTCACAACCCTTCACATTCTTGGATTCCATTAATAAAAGAACCGTTGACCTTAATAATGAACCCACTCTTACAAGGGAGATTCCTTTTCTTGCTCACCGGCAAGCTGCAGGCCTCTCGCTCTTTTATAGATATTTTACGGCTTCTGCTCCGAGGAATTAGCCGATATAAGTTTTTCCTTGTAGCTTTCAATAAAGTAACCCAAAGTGCCACTGCAAATGCATGTAGCATTTGGGAGAGTTGTAGAGCAGATTAAGACATTTATAACCCGATAAAGTTTCAGTGTGCAAACTTGGTCGTAAATATAACAACAAAAATGCTGTTTTTAAATCATTTTTTAATAGTTTCTGCGATGATTTCTTACTAAAAATTCCGGAAAGCCACAAAAAAGCATTCCACACCCTCATTCAAAATTAATGGAAGACTTCTAACAGGTTTTTATTTAAAATAAAATGTATTTGTGTTTGTAAAACTGTTTTCTTACCTTTATTTTATATTTATAGACACGGCTACAACCTAAAACCGATGCAAAGACCTTAACCCCACAAAAACCGCGCTTTATATTGTATATTTTATTTGTTTTTTATCATCTCTTTTGAAAAGTCGATCTAGAACGCGAAAATAAAACAATATTTAAAGTATGTTTTTGTTCGCGACTAAAAAAGAATACCTGGACGGTAGACGTGGGTATAAAATTAATTTTTAAAATACCTTTAGCAAACTTTTAAAGCATAAAAATTGTATTATTATTTTTTTAAGTTTCATAACATTGAAATAAAAAACAACCAACAAAAAGTAAATTAATAAAATAGCCTTATGGAAGATTGATAAATGATATTAGTTGTATACTGAGTGACAGAGATAGGTAAACATCTATTTATATACAATATATTTTATTAATGTTATGCTTTCGGGTATAGCAAACAATAGCTAATAAATAATTACTTGTTCAGCCAAATCAGATATTCAAAAAAGAAATAAGTTTAATGTGTTGAAGACCAACGATTTCTTATTTACGCATTGAAACGTCTGAGCATTAACCTGATAAAGTGGTCTTTTTTCCTGGTGGGGTATCTCATTTCTTGTCATGTTAACTCTAATAAAAGCAAAAGGTGTCCCGCTATTAAACTGTGAATTTTTTACCACGTCACCTTTGCTCTACCATGAAGCATACCCAAACAAAAGCAAGATTTATCAATAAAGATCACCTGGTTCTATTCCTGTTCCCACAGAAGTCAGATTCTGCACCATTGCGGTCGGTTGCATAGATTCTGAAGAGTCAATGGCAACACCCAATGGAGACGGTAAGAAAATAGGCCAATACTTCATATTTAGTGATATACTGTACCAATCCTGACTACCCTTTCATATTTTTGTAACCACTGATTAGCAATCGCGCGAGTCGAACTAAAGCGATCTCTAAGTGTCAAAAGTCGTAGTTAGCAATCTTGACGATTTGTTGTTTTCCTATAGAGTCTGGTGTCTTTAGGTGCTCCGCCTTCTTGAATTTATGCCCGATGATATTTTAAAATGGTTCGTAAAACTGGATTGTTCTTAGTTCTCTAATTTACACAGCTGCCTCAAGTGAGACAACAAATTCGCCCTTTCATAACGTTACTAAGCTGATGAATATGACCAAGTCTTCGCATAATGTCTGTAAAAATAAAGCACTTTAAAACAAACTATTTAAATAATAAACATCAAATAAGTGAAAAAAAAAACGTAAAATTTCACTTAAACGGATCCAAAAATAGTCTAAAAACCCCCAGATGGGGCGTGGATAACGATGAAAAAAATAGGAAAACAATTGACATAATTACAACACACGTATACTACACAATAACTAAACCATTTTGCAGAATTTCTGATAGTTTTTTAAAAACGATTCATCAAAAACTGGATAAACTTATAGTCTCGTAGCTGATGGTTACAAAGACAAGAAAAACAGTAAGTAAAAATGCTCCTTAAATACTTTTTGCATAAATATCGTAAGAAAAATTTCTGCAAACAGCCGCTGAAGGAATGGTAATAGGTCAACTTCCTGAACACTGTAGGCTGAATAAGCCCATGAAAAAAATAAGTCTGACCAAAGACAACGTAAGTAGGTTCTGTCAAGAGGAGTAAGAAACATCTAAGCATGAGTGGTGCTGATGTGAGACGCTATACTGGCTCATGTTTATAAGGCTCGGGAAAGCCAAAGTCCAGATGAAGAACATGTGTTAGGTTTATGGATTCTCCTCAAAAACGGCCTTGACACGGCAACAGCATGGAGAGACAATAAACCTGCTAATGTTGCAGTGGAAGAGGACTAATATGCCCAACTTCTTTCACAAATAAAAATAATCTAATCTAATTTAATACAATACCAAACATCAAAATCATTACTTTATTTAAAAATATATACAGTTTTTGTTACCTTTTCCTGTAATCCATAGATCTTTTAAACTGTATTGTGGAAGTTGTAGAAAACATTGTATACAGGGTGATTCAAAAAACATATGCCATCGTTTAATAAAAGATTATTTGGCCAAAAATAAGACAAAAATGTTATATAAACATAGGTCCAAAACGGCCCCATTTTTAAAATACAGGGTGTGCCAAAGAAACCGTTGTAAATCAAGAGAAAACTTTTTTTAAAAATACAAAAATCGGTAAATAAAGACAAAACCAATAATTTTATCGAAAATTTTAATTTAATATTTGCATTGAGGAAAACTTAAAAACTTAAACTAAATTTACACTCCTTAAAAGTTTCCTGCAAATTTAATGTTATAGTACAGGTCTCTTACCCTCCAATTAAGCAATTAATTTTCAAAAATTAATTAAAAATTAATTTATGGGTAATTCAAAAAATCTAATATCAATATAGGTCCAAAACGAATTTATTTTTAAAATACAGGGTGTGAAAGAAAAATTGTTGGAGCTGGTATTTTCCTTTTATTTTCAAATCGGAGTTTTAGATTTAAATGAAACTTGACACATTTAGAACATTGACTAAAATACACCCTATAATGATAAACTGTTGTTACTATTATGGACCAGTGGCATAGCTTTGCGCAATTTTATTAAGTTTTTTACCATTATTTTATCATAACCTTTTAAGTATTAATATTATTGATAATTTAGTACATAAATCTTTTTTTCTATATTCTATATTTATATAAAATTTTTGGCCAAGAATTCTCTTATTAAGCGAGGACATATGTTTTTTTAATCACCCTTTATAGGATTCCGAATCTAAAAAGAACAAGCAGTAGTTTATTTTTTAATTAATTTTTGCAATTTAATTGCTTTATTGGGCGGTAGAAGACCTGTACTATAACATAAAATTTGCATGAAACTTTTTTAGGAGTGTAAATTCAGCCAAAATTTATCAGTAATATTTTTAGGAATTATTACCAAAAAGCTTTAAATTTGGGTAAAAATATAACAAAACGATTTTGAATCTAAATTTTAAATTATCCGAGATTCTAGGCAAGGATCTTCTCTTAATGCATATATTAAGTTAAAATTTTTAATAAAGTCCTTGGTTTTGGCATTATTTATCAATTTTTGTATTTTTAAAAGAAGTTTTCTCTTGATTTACAACGATTTCTTTTTTTTTGTAGGATTTTTCTTTTTATATTTTTGCTATATTTATAAGCATATATGCATATTGCATTTTTCTTATATGAAAATATATTTTGAGACAAAGGCTTAAAACCTAAGTACTCTTGGTAAGTAAGTAATGTAAGAGGCAGTTTATTTCCACTAAACGTAAAAATTTTAAGGTTTGAAGAAAAAGAAAACCTCTATGCAGGCAGCAGGTTCTACAGTATAGGCATTCTAAGGCTGAAGGAACGAAAAAGTGGAAAGTGCGGCGCTTTTCTGGATAAATTGTAAAGGGATGCGTAAAAGCGCCACTTAATATTACTTTATTGGGTGTTGCTAGGAAAGGAATTATATTGGAATAGTTCTCGGAGTAGAAACCGTAAAAGTTCAAAAAGAGGGACAGATCCGTTGCAGCTTATCAGTGAGCAAAAGTAGGGAGCTTTTTTGTAAGAGTGGATGAGGCCATTTTTTTTAATGGAATCGAGAATCCTAGGATTTCTGGAAGACGCTATTTTCCAGACATGGACACAGTCATCCAAGCATTACATACAGATATAGATTAGAAGACAAGAAATACTTCTTGGACTGAAATAGGAATTTGAGCTTTTTCAGAGCTGCTATGGCTGTGGTTATAATGTGTTTGTGCCAACTAACTATAGTCAATCTTGAAAATAATCCCCACAAGGTTAAATGACTCTTGGCTGTCCAAGACTTGGACGGTCATAAGTAAAGGATAAATAATAGCTGACTTTTTCTTGACAGCGAACATTGCGTTCTTGAGGCAGTAAAGTGGACAAGATTTTTGGTGCTCCAATGAAGTATGTATTAACTTAAAATACTGTTAACTGACTTGAGAAACTGAATGTTAGGGTATTTTTTTCTGTTATTGACTTGCGGAGGCAAACGCTTTTGGAATTAATCAATTTTACACAAAGAAAAATACTGTATAAGATGATATTACTGAGACATTATTTATGTATTTCGGGTCTAAAATATCTAAAGAATTTATAGAAATTGGTTAAACGTTGGCTACCATCTAGTTAAGTAGTCAGCCTTCTTTTCAATTACCAAAACTAATATAGTTTTACCCTTTTCGGCCTATAAATTCCTAAAAGTAAAACCTTAATATTAATAAAGGCCCAAAATTTCCCAAAGTTTCATGTACTTCGAAACGAAACTTAATATATTCTGGACATGTTATTATAGCCCACGTGCTTCCAAAAACTTTCCATTTTGTTTGTAAAATCTTTAAAATTTGTTTTTGCCCTTTTAACAAGAAAATACGCAATTCTCGGAGCAGCAATTTCAAGCCAAAATAATTAAAACATTTTTATTAAAACATAACGTAATTATTCGCGATTAAAACTCTTCCAAAAACGTCTCTGTTAATTGTTAGTTTCAAAGGAATGTTATTCCTAAATTTAAAATTAAGCAGGTAGAATAGTGTAAAAATAAGGACCCCGCACAATCCCTATGGAAAATGGGTTTTAACCAATTTTTTTGAATTTTGAAACATTGCAAATTGATAGTTCTCAACAGGCTGATCAAAAGTCCCATAGGGCACAAAACCCGTAGTTAAATGTTTGAGGGATGTCAGACTTAAGTATAGTGCTTATGTGGGTGGCTATAAGTTCGATTGCAGTATTAAATATTTTAGTAAGGCAATTGACCGATAATCAGTCAAATGTATCCTCCTGATCTTTGAGGGTGTTGGGGGGTTACCGGGTTTCGTGTCCCTTGAGACTTTTGATTAGCGTGTTGAGAACTATTTAGTTGCAAAGTATTAAAAAAACTGGCCAAAACCCATTTTTTATAAAAATTGTGCGGGGTCCTTTAATAACATCTTTTATTTCTTTATTATTGAAAACCTTTTCATGTAAGCTAGGGTACTTAAAATGCTTATATTATGACAAAATGTCATAAATATTAATAGTCCAAGAAAATAGGTCGTGAAATACGAATTTGAGGTTAAAACTTGAATTTTTGACATAAGTTACTTTAAAAAATGTTAAAACGAACTGTTATTTTTTTTAATTCACCCCGGGAAGGGGTGAAAAAAATTTAAAAAGTGTTTTATTTTTTAATTTTGAGAAAACGGTAAGTTCTAGAAAAAAAGTTTATTATAAAAGTTGTAGAACGTAAAATTCTACATAAAAATGATTATATAACTTTTTTTCCTAAAATTAAAATTAACTGAGATAGGGTAGCTAGAAGCTAGGGGATGATAACAGCAACTTTAAAAAATCATAAATTATTGGAAAATTTAAAAACTCATATAGTTTTTTAAAAATTATTTATATAATTAACAACTTTAATTCTAGAGAAAAACAATCTCTGGAATTAAAGTTATTTTATTATATAAATAATTAAAAAAAAACTATAAGTTTTTTAATTTTTCAATAATTTATGATTTTTTAAAGTTGCTGTTATCATTCCCTAGCTTCTAGCTACCCTATCTCAGTTAATTTTAATTTAAAAAAGTTATAAAATCATTTTTATGTACGTTCTACAACTTACTGTTTTCTTAAAATTTCAAAAAAAACACTCTTTTAATTTTTTTTACTCCTTCCCGGGGTGAATTAAAAAAATTACAGTGCGTTTTTAGATTCTTCAAAGTAACTTATATCAAAAATTCAAGTTTTAACCTCAAATTCGTATTTTACTATTTATTTTTTTGGACTATAAAAAGCAATCAGAATTTCCTTAATTTTTAAATAAAAATTTCTTCAAATCAAATCTTGACAATGATGGCCGACTAACTACCAAAACGTAGACAGGTTTTTGAAATCTCTTTTTTTTTTGTTTTTTGGGGGCTTTTCTTTGTTTCAGGCGATCTGCAAGTTCATAGGGGTCAATAGGACTGACCAAGACCGAAGTGGTCCCATTTTTTAGACACTTTCCAGGCGAGTAACTTCACGACAACTTCCTGAGTTTATTGTTTTACCACTTTGTAATACACGAATAAAATCCCCTTTGCATTCCCAAAAACTGATGCTAACACTTTCTTGGCCGATTTCTAGTTACTAACTAGCTTGAGTACTTCACACCACTCCTTAGCCTTTTGTTTTAATTTAGAATCATAGTGGTAGACCCAGGTGTCATCTTTAGTGATTAAACGATGCACAAAATTATTTTTATCCTTTATAAAACGATTCAAATGTTGCTGAAAAAGTGATGAAATGATGTGATTTTGTTATATCGTAAGCCAATGCAGCACTGCCTAATGAAATCCAAATACACAACAACGAATCTGAGAGCATCACGTCTTATCCAAAGACAAAACTTATTAAATAACCTGTTATTATATCAAGCAATCAAGTTATGCTTTAAAAGAGACGCCGGCGAAAGGTGGCAAGGGACGATGTTTCCAATCATACCTCGCGTTGGCTTCTTTAATCTTCCGCATCAATCCGCGAGACAAGTGAAGTACTGCGAAACACTTGCTGCAAATCTCCCAGCAGAGCTCTCATAGGCAAAAAATAATCGCACCCTTTTAGCACAAGACTGTTTTGATATATTGATAGATCCTTTACAATATAAGGCACCTAACATGCTAAAGTTGACTTTTCTGCGGAAAACTGTAAATATAAGTCCAAGGCTTTACTAGTTAAAAAAAATACTTTGGAAAACTTTTTAAGCCGATAACTTGTTTAAATAGAAAAGGTTTACATAATTTAACTCGGTGGAAGTTTGGGTCCCCAAAAAACAAATTTAAAACTTGTCACCAACGTTAAAACAGGAATAATTTGCACAATCTAAGTTTGGGGTTTTAATTCGTGTTTTAGAGAAGATATAAGCGGTCGTTTTTTTTTAAGAAATTCAACAAAAAAAAATTAGATAGGTCAAATAAAACGTAAATATCTTTTAAAAAGTTCCGTTTTAACCACCGATTTAATCAACACGTACGCGTCCGATGAAAACGTAAGCTCCTGCGATGCGCTGGTAATGCACGTGACCTGTAGAAGATGTAAGTGTTGGATCCCGGAGATTAAAATGGCATTCAAATATTTCTTTGTGTTGTTTGGCATAAAATTTATCAAATTGTCTCCTATGTTTCTTTAAAATCATTTATTTTTTTAATCAGGAATTAAAACCCCGAGCATGTAATCCTCATTGCTCGTACTTTTACAAACTTTTCTTGTTTGTTTTTTTATTGGTAAAAAGTTTTAAATTTATTTTCAACTTTTTTAACACTTTGCAGCCAGTTTCTGTGCTTGAAATAGCAATTTAATTTACTTCTTTAGTTTCAAACATATAGATACCAAGTCAAAAAAAGTAGGGTCATAAAAAAACTAACTCTTGATTAGCTTGTTTGTGGTAATGTCTACGGATATGAATCTACGTAATTTTATACGTTATTTTTAAGTAAAACAAGGGCATATTATTATGCCACAAAATTTTTAGGAAGCTATAGATTTCAATCTATTAAAAGTTTAGATCAAAAACAACTAGTTTGGTCAATTTTTTATAACTATTGTTTTTCAATGAGAAAAACGCGATTTTATGGTCTTGGATACATATTTTTATAAAGTATAATATCCTTAACTTTGAAACGCTTTTTCCAGTAATTTTTTTATTTATGAATTTCATCCTAGAAGTGAGAATCCGGATGACTGTCGCTTCTACGACTGCTGTTATCTGTTCGTTCGATAAAAATCGTTTTCCAAGCATGAGTTAATTGAGAAAAAAGGGTAGATGTTGCAGTAATTCGTACTTTAATTCACGGATTTTCTAGATGTTCTTCTGAGATGTGTGAGGGTAAGTTACTTTGATAAAAAATGAATTTATTCTTTTATAAACCAAATCTTTTTTTACGAATTCTGACATGCAGCTAGTCCAAAAGGTTACAGTTTTATTTAAACTTTCTTGTTTTACCAGTCTGGGGTAATACACAAACAAAATTTCTTTTGTATCTTAAAAAACTAACGCTTACACCTTGTTGGCACGATTTTTGGGGCCTCACTTGCTTTAGAGCCAAAGTACTGGGTTCACACCACTGTTTTGGTTTAGGTTAAGAATCATAAATCATGGTAGTGAAAAGACGCACATAATCCTTTTTATCCTTTTTTTATTAGAATGTGTTTTATTTCATTGTTATCAAATGCGCCACCCATAATATATACAGGTTTCTAAAAACCAAACCTTCAGTTAAAATATTGTTTCCACTGCCTAATGTAATTCCGGGGGCTTCAAACTAATTCACTTTCGATTAATTGACGATCTTGTAGAACGATAAACTCGAATTTTCAGTATAGTAACCTATTTTTCTACTCTTTCTATTGAAGGTGAAGATTCCTTATACACTTTTAACAATCGTTTATAAATTTGTTTTGGTGTTACACTTTCTAGAAATAAGAATTTTATCACTGGACGATATTCTTTTTTTTTTCACTGTAAATTAATACTCTAACAGGCCATCTTTAAACAGTTGTAAATATACAAAATAGTTGACAGATCTACATGAGACTTTAAATTTCTTCATAAAAAAGTACTATCATTTTTAGAAAAATATAAATAAACGAACCTAATAGCGCTATCTATTATTAAACAACCAAACCTATTGGACAACCAGTTATTTTTAGTAATGCCCTAAAGAAAGACACTGTTAGTAAATTTTGGATTTGATCGTAGTTTTAATACTTTTTGCCTTGTTTTTTTTTAATTAAAATACTAATTGGCAGCTATTTATACCAAAAAATATGACCGTACAATACATAATATTTTAAAATAAAAGATTTTAAGCCTTACCAACATATTTTTAAAATGTTAAAATAAACCTGTAGCCTACAGCACAAAAGACTAACTATATTATGAAGCATGTTTTTGTGTAGATAAAAGGCAAATGACTTGCTGTGATAAGAAACACTCTTATAGAAGCCTACTCTGGTGTAGAGCATGGAAAATTGGGTGAGAGCCAATCATACCTGATAGATTAAGCTAACTCTAGATTGCTTCTTACTAGGTTTAAGAAATATGAATATAAATAATAAAATACCCAAAGTTATTTTTTATATTAAACGAAGGGTTTTATATAACAAATAATTGTTATCGCGAAGCAACCAATAATAAATAATAAAATAAAAATAAGTCGTTTCCTGTAAGTTTGGCTGTAAGACATCACACAACACGTATTTTTCTTTATGTTTACGATGACTTGCTAGCCTTCTTCCTTTTTTAAACAAATTGAACAAATTTTTATACAGACAGAGAATGTATCAAGAGGATACTTACCTATCATTAGTCCATTTAAACAACAAATATTTATTTTATTTATTAGAATTTACAATAAAATTGGGACTCTTACAAAAACTGACACTAACTTATATAAAAAATCCTTACTATTGCTTTAAATCTGAAAGTGAGGAGGGTGATGAACATCACAGCACTTAGGCCCCAATAGGCCCATTGTGCTACCTCCTAAATGAAACTCCTAACTTAGTACGTCACCCATCCTACTGATATAAAGTAGGTGACGACGTCGCCAAGGGGAATATTCTTAATGTCGGCCAAAATAAGGCAATACTTGCCCAGCATGGATCTTCTCTTGGACCAGAGTATAGGGCACAAAGGATGTGCTCCACCATCTCATCTTCCTGTTCACATCCTCTACACAAAGGTGTGTCATTTATACCCATTCTAAAGAGGTGCTTTTGCAGTTAACAATGTCAAGTAAGAACGCCCGTAATTAGACGAAGGTTCGCCCTGGGCATTGCCTTTTTAGCTGCATCTTTGTCAGGATAGTTTTGTAACTCCCTGGAAAAGTCACAGTTTACTGTTTCATTCCATCGTCTTGTAAACTGCTAATGAGACTGTCTTTAGATTAGGTCTCTCATCGCAGACCTTGTCAGACCTACGAAAGGTTCGGGTCCAAAAGGTTTGGTCCCAGCAGCCTTCCTGGCCAACAAGTTATCAATGCGACTTCTTTTAAAGTGAGCGTGCCCTTTAATCCAGCAGGGGGTGACCACATTTCTGCTGGAAGCGTCCACAAGGGCACGGTGACATTCTAGTACTAGACCCGAGGTGTAGCGTGGTCTCCTTAGGGCTAGTAGTGTCTGTCTGCAATCCGTATGGCACAACCTTATCAGTGATGTTCCTACTGCTTATTTCTTTTGCAGCTATGGTTATGCTTGTAAACTCAGTTTGGAGCACACTGGCCAGCTCATTCATAGCCCATTTGATGTTTAAGTTAAGATATCTTAAATAAACTCAACATCCAGTACCTTTTTTTGTTTTCGAACCATCTGTGTAGATGTTGATCACACCTGACACGTTTGCGTTTGATTCTCCTTTAGTGTCAATTTTGTAGGATTTGTTAAAAACAAAACATGGCGCAATAAAGTCCACTTTCGCCTGCAGTAGTGGAAGCGCACCTATCGCCTTACTCTACAAACGACGTCTCTGAGCGCCTACTCTTACGTCGGACATTATACCAACAGTGCGGAGGCGCAACATAGCCGTCAAAACGACCCCCCTGATAAATATTTCAAGAAGTGTAAGATTTAGAATTACCTTCATGGCCCTGGTTGGTGTTGTTCTCATGGCTCCGGTGGTGTTAAGACAAGCCATCCATTTTCCGATGACTGTCGTCGGCTGGGCTTTTTGCCCCCAGACAACTGCACCGTAGGTTAGCATAGGTCTAATGATGGATGTATAGTTCCATCGGGTGACTCTAGATGACAGTCTCCAGGTTCTGCCTATGATCCGGCGACACTGCTTATAAGATATGTATGCTTTCTTGATGCTTTTCTTCAAGTGGGAGTTCCATGTTAGCTTACTATCAAAGGTTACCTCAAAGTAATTTACCTCTGAACAATCTCCACACCATAGCATATGTAGATGACTTGGTCATACTGCTCACAGGGAAATTTGAGAGCATACTCTGCGAAAGGATGTAAACTGCCCTTAGCATAATAAAAAGATGGTGTGCTAATCACGCGCTATCCATCAACCCGAAGAAGACAAAGATGGTTTTCTTTACAAGGAAAAGAAGGATGGTTAACTTGAAAGCTCCTAGACTCCTAAACACAACACTTCTACCCACACACCTTGAGGTTATACGCCACCACTGATTATGATTAAATGAAAACTTAACATGACGACAGGTAATTCGCTAAATAACTTACAACTTCACTTAATTTAAAATTCGCACCTAAGACTCTCTTCGCCTAATAATTTAAGTCTGTGTGATTTTTTTTTGTCTTAAACTTTTTAAAAATAAAATATATCGTAGGTATAAAAACTTAGTCATGTTATTGAAACCTTACAATTTTCCAAGCAAGAATTAAAATCCTAAGCGTGTAGTTCTTGTCGCACGTGGGTCGGTATACTTCTTTCTGTTTTGTTTTTGTTTGTAGAAACTTAAATCCGTTTAAACTTATTTCAAACGAAAACATTTAGCGTTAAGTTAAATTAATTAATAGAAAATGTTTTTATTTTGAAAAGACTAGTTTTAAATGCTTTTAGAAAAAAAATAATTTAAATGTTATGATTATATTAAAACAAAAAAATACAAAGATACTCTAGATATTTTCCATATGCGGGTAAAAACTAAATTAAATAATATTACTGGCGTCCAAATTTGTTTTACTTTTGACACCTCCCTAGAGCCGTTTTACATATACAATAATTCCAGTGAAATTTATGACAAAAATTATTACCAAAACTTTGATATTAATTTTAATAGGATATTTAGTAGTAGTATATTTATTTGTCTTTAATAATTAAAATAAATGTTAATAAAATTATTGCAATAATTTATGTGAAGCTTTTATTAGAATAACATCACCAGAAAATGTCAAATATTTAGAAATAGAAAAAAGCTTCTTGTGTTCTTTAAATAATGTCATGTGTAGGTAGACAAAGGAGGTTGTTACTTTTGAGTGTTGCAATAGTTGATTGCTCTTCAGTTTTACATTTATAGAAATAATAATTAAATAATAAAAAAGATCACAATAAACAAAAAAGTGGCTACAAAATGGAACAGAAACCGGTACATTAGCTTCGGTAAAGAAAGAAAACATCAGTAATCGACTTGTCTTAGTTTTAATAGAGACGTAGATTTATGAATAATACTTTATTTACTGTTACTTAAATGTTTTAAGACGTTTTTTCTACAAATTATTAAAAAGCTTCTAGTTCAGTCATCCAAGGTTTAGAAGTTTTTTTCTTATCGGTTCCTTATGTTTTTTAGGCTGCTGAATCCGAATTTGATATTTGATACCTCGCCAGGCTGAGCTTCACAACGAAATTGCAAAAAACCTCATATTTTCGTAACTTTTTTCAGTTTTTTTACTATAACTCGAAAATAAGCGTTTTCTTGATAATAACTATGATACACTTAATTAAAGGAGACAGTATTTTCTACAAATATGTATAATAACTCTAAAGTCTGAAACAATCCATAACATCGTTAGATTGTGTTGAAAAAATGGCATTTCTTGACTATCAACAAGCCTTTTTTGTAAGGGAAATAAAAGAAAACTTAATTTAAACAAATTTTTATTTACACGAAAAAAAGCAAAAACACCATTTTTTTTTAAATTTTCATATTCATTCGTCGTCCTCATCTGCAGAATTATCACCTAAAACAACGAGAATGGGGACTTTAGATAACTATAATAAAAGCAATGCTGTTCATGTTCATTAGGGACAGAATTTAGTATGTCTTTGCACAATAAACTTTAATACTATTCAAAAAAAAAAGATAAAACCGAAAATAAGAGAAAAAGAAGAAGTCATTACCTGCAAAAAGCTCAGGAGTGCGTTTGCAGATGATCCGTTTAGAAGGACCAGCCTGTATATCCGCAACGAAGTAATGTTTTCTTTTAAGTCCTTTCTGGTCAGTGGACTGCTTAAGCTCTTGAAGGATAGGCGCTGGTCTATCCACTGGAAAAAAAATTTATGACATTTCATTCTGTGCAAGTATACTTCCCGATTTACAGTGATACATACTAGATTAGAATAATATAATTACCTGTTATAGTATTATACCTTCGATCTTTGCAGGTGAAATGTCTATATTGAAGCACCTTCTTTCACAATTCGGCAACTGTCTGGAGCAGTATAACCCAACCCTTCTGCATCCGCAATGGCCCTTGCAACCCTTCTGGTTCTTGCAGGCAATGAGTTTCAGAAGCTTCTCTGGGGTTTTGGACTTAAAAGATAGAAATACAGTTTGCTTTAATAACTTTCTTCCTCACTGCTGAAATACCCTGTAACTGTGTTGCTGGGCTGCAGCTCTAGTAAGGAAGATGGATGCTACATTTCCGCTAACCGTGAATGCTGATGACACATACTATTTGTACCGCAGTCTTTTAATTGAAGTGGTGCGATGATCTCCTCCATACAAGGCCACCAGGAATTTTTCCCATGCCTCAAAAATGTCTTCCGCACTTGCACAGATCAAAAATATAATTATATTTTTTCCAGTGGAGAGACCAGCGCCTATCCTTCAAAAGCTCGAGTAGTCCACTGACCAGAAAGGACTAAAAAGAAAACATTACGTCGTTGCGGATATACAGTCTGGTCCTTCTAAACGGATCATCTGCGAACGCAATCCTAAGCTTTATGCAGGTAATGCCTTTTTCTTCTTCTTCTCTTATTTTCAGTTTTAACTTTTTTTTAATATTATTAAAATCTATTGTGCAAAGACATACTAAATTTTGTCCATAATGAACATGAATAATATTGCTTCTATTATAGTTATCAAGAGTCTCCATTCCTGTTGTGTTAGGTAATAATTCTGCAAATAAGGAGGACGAATGAGTATGAAAATTTTAAAAAATAATTGATTTTGGAGGTGTATGAAGTTGATAGGAGGGCACCAACTCGCACTTAGAATATTTTTTTACCTTTTTAGCGAAAAGTCAAAAAATGCCATTTTTTCAACACGATCTAACGACGTTATGGATTGTTTTAGACTTAACAGTTATTATACCTATTTGTAGGAAATTTTGTCTTCTTTAATGTAGTGTATTAGAGTTATCATGAAAAACACGCTTATTTTCGAGTTCTAGTTACAAAACTAAAAAAAGTGTAGAAAATATAAGGTTTTTTGCAATTTCGTTGTGAAGCTCATGCCTGGCGAGGTGGCAAACCTCAGAATCGGATTCAGCAGCCCAGAAGGCATATAGAACCGGTGAGAAAAACACTTTTAAATTTTTTCCTGCAAAAAACCTTTGCTTACTGGACTATTTATGTTTTAATTTTACAAATAAAGAACCTATTTGATTGAAATTGTTCTGCGTCAATCCTTGCGTTTTTTTCTCAATTTCCTTGGAAACAATATAGAATATGGTCTGTATTTTTTGCTGCGAAAATTTTTAGTTAGAATTATTAAACGTGTAAAATACAAAATAATTATTAGATAAGTTTTCGGCACAATTATGGCAATAATTTTCGGAATAATTTAAAAAAAAAAATTATGCAGCAGGAAAAGCTGGGTTTTAGGGGAATGCGGTAAATTTTATCGCCGCCCTTGTAAAAATGTATATAGCGCGTTTCTTTAAAGATAAAAGGAAAATTACTTGGTGTTATAAGAAATACTTCAAAGAGCATATTCAAGCAAAAAGCTCATAAAATTGGCCTAAAGCCAAAAGTATCAGGCACACATGGCCCCCGTGCTATACCTTTAATTTTTGTAGGATTTATATTTTAATTTTCTATTTAATATATTTATTTGTTTATTGTCTAGCAAGTTTGCTTTTGTTGTTTTGGGCAGGTTACAATTTTGCAAAATAAAACATTGCAAATTATATTAACTACAAATAAATATAGAAAAATAAGTGCCATATTAAACTAATTAAAATGGTTAAATATAAAAAATTTAAAACTATTTTTAGTTTTTATATTTGTTTTTTGAGTTCAACATAATTTATTACCCCATTTAAAAGATTAAAATTGTGATTGTCGTAATTATTTAACAAGATTTTTTTTCTTGAAAAAAATCATCAAAAAATATATTATATAAATCAGTCTTTAATAATTTAATAAACTGGATATGTCATTTAGCAGAATGCCAAATAAATCTTTTACTTCCACTACTACGTATAGTGAAAAGTCTGGTGAACAATTTTGAGTAGCCTCTTGAGGCACTTTGAAAAATTGTGTAATTGTCTTTGAAGGACTACACATAAAAGTCAAGGTCTGGCTGAAGGGTAGCGGCTCCCTACCAACCCTTGATTTAAGGGTTGGTAGGGGGCCGCTACCCTTTAGCCATACCTTGACTTTTATGTTTATGGAACCTTCAAGGACAATTACACCAATTTTTAAAGTACCTTAAAATCCTACTCAAAATTGTTCACCAGCTCTCAGACTGGTAAAGATAAAAGAATTAAGAATTTTTTTTTCGAAAAGTGAGGTTGGAACCTTAGTAAAAACCTTGTTAAAAAATATGCAGCTAAAAAAAATATGCGGTTTCTTTTATAGCTGTTTAGTGCTAAAGCTTATATACCTTAGCTGTCATACTAGGGTTAATAGATTTTTGTTTACTATTTATTTTATATCATCATTTATAAAAAATATTTAAAAAAGGTTTTCTCGGACCAACGTGGTTTTGTATGGGCAGCCCCTCCTCACAAAATTAAATCCTGGCTACGCCAATGGTTTCTTTGTCTATTTTAAACCGTTAAAAAATTCTAAGAGGTTGTTCAATGACATCTATAATGTCCTCTTTATCACCTGTAAGCAGTTATCCCAAAATATCCCCAAATTTATCCATAATTAAGTAAATAATAAACAGAACCACCAAAAACTAGCTGATGGTTTTTGGAGGTTGGAAATACATTTTTATAACACAAAACCGTTTATATGTCACTTTTATCTTCAGATTGCAGCTTAACCCGAAACCAGTCTCTCAGTTGAAAATTAAACTAAGGTTTAAAGGTAATGTGTAGACCTATAAAACGAAATGACATACAAATTTCTGGATTAACTGTAACCTTGAAAGTAATCCGAGCCTATGATACTGGGCCTTATAAATAGTGCCTAACCTAAAGGTAAGTTTTGGCCGAAGTCGATTATTCGGCATTTGCCACAACCTTCCGCCGAAGCAGACGTCGAATATTTGATCAATTCAGGAAAATTTTTAAATTACCGACGCAAATTTTATTTTACCCCATTTTATATGTTAAAAAGTATTAATGATAATTGGAAATAAATAATTAATATAAATTGCACTGCATCGTTGTAAAATCGCAGCGGTCCTTATATGGCCCATATCATCATAATCACTGAGACTGTATACATCTTTAATTTCCGAACCTGAAGAAAATTTTGTGCTGAGTAGGATAATTATTAAATTTGTTTTTTACAATTTTAATATTAGACTAATTTGTCTAACGTTTATGTAAAAAAAAATAAGCAAATGGTTGGTTTAATCGACCGATACGCATGGCCAATGATTCGACCTCCCTGCTGCCACCCAACCTTTCCTTTGGACGAATAAATCGGAATAACTTTATTTGTTTCTTCGTTTTTGGTGCTTGGATAGACAACTTCAGCTTCAGCCAAATCTTCGGCTAGTTTATGACCTTCTTTCCACTACCTCTGAACAAGGGACAAGTATTCGCAAACTTTTTCGCTTCAACAAACATGATTACGTTTTTGAGGCATTGGTGCCCCGATCTGACATTAATTAAGGGTCTTTACCCTAATAAACATTAGCATTCAGCAAAATATAAATGAGATTTTATGGTGGGTGGAGAATATTGTTGATGTGAGGAAGTCCATCTAAAATGGTCCGAAAGAAAAAAAAATGATGGCCTGACCATTTTAAAAAATAACGAAACTTTTTAGGCTGTTTGTTCTTTATCTTAAGACTTAAAAACCATTTTTTTAATTTTTAAATCAAACGGTTTATTGATGGCGGTCATTTTAAAATTGATGCACCCGCCAAATTTTGCGATTGTCAGGGTTTACAAAAACATTCATACCTTTAAAAGTATGTGTCACAGAAGAATAAAAAAACCATCTTGTTTGTTATTTAGTAAGGAAAAATAAAGGTCAAGTAGTTTATTTACTTGTCTCTCTTTTTTCCATGTGAATATCTCGGGACAAATTGAATGCAAAATCCAGCGAAATTTCACTTTGTGTAATTTGTTTTCAAGTAGAAGAAGAGCAAAATACAATCTAATTTCTTTTTTATTTGTTAGTATATGTTGGTAGTATTACCATAAATAATATTAATTGTAATAAACTAACCTTTTTATTAATTATTAAAAAATTATTATTTTGAAAAACCCATAATTTTGATTTTAAATAACTTTTATTGTGTTGGAGATAAAAATCTAAAATCCACCTAAGTTGCAATTCTTATGTATGTTTTTAGAAAATTAAAAAAAATGTTATGTATTATACTAAGAAAAAAGTCACAACACCTTAAAAATGACGAAAAATCAGTTCAAAGCGATATTTTTTGGCACACTAAAAATGCTGTTAGAGCTTTATTATTGCGCTTTTTTACCTAATTTAATATATTATTATACTTAATGTTGTTAAAACAAATTTTGTGTAACAATTTGTAACATCTGCTTGTTTCATGTTATGCCATACTTAAAATTTTGTCTGAACATAAAAGTATCTTGTTAGGATAACTTTAGAACAACCTCTTGGTAAGGCATATCTTAACAAGATAGTTTTATAACACTAAAATCTTGGTCTTTATTATATTTATTTGTTAATTGATACACAACTTTTCGATTAGTGATGTATCTCCAACCGTTTTCAAGTAATAACTGTAACAGTTAAAAACAGGGTCAAAATAATGAATTAAAAAAAAAGATTGTTTAAAAATTCATAAAAAATTAACGGTTGGTTAATTACAATTAATGCTATTTGTGGTTATACTACCAATATATACTTACGAATAAAAAAACAACAGAATTTATTTGACTCTTCTTCTACTTAAAAAGAAAAAGAAAATAAAAAAGTGAAATTTCGCTTAATTTACATTTAATTTGTCCCGTTATTTTAACATAGAAAGAGATAGAGGTAACTAAATTACTAAATCTTCTTTTTTGTTTGTTAAATAATAAACAAGATGGTTTTGTGTCATTCTTTTAAGACTAATACTTTTAAAGTTATAAATGTTTCTGTAAACCTAACAATCACAAAATTAGGCTTGTGCATCAAAACCAAAAAATTGTTTGAGTCAAAATTTTCAAAAAGTGGTTTTAAATGACCGCTAAATAAAACAAAATTTAAGGAAAAATAAATGGAAAGTAACTAAGATATAAAATATAAAAATATATATTTTTTTGATAACACGACAATTTACTGAGTCATAAATAAAATCATTTAGAATACTTTTGTTTGATAAAGCACATTTTGATTAATTTACTTTAACTTAAGTAACAAAGTTAACTTTGTCTTTCAGATTTCGATGCCTTCATTTTTACATATTACAGAATTTTGCTTTCTATTAACTGTATTCAAAAGATAACAATAACCTTAAAACTTTATTAATTAAAAGGCAGCACTTTGGCAAGGTTCTAATCAGTATTAACTAGTGCACCTTATTCCAGGAACAAAATTTTAATTACTTTAAGTTGTCGGAGGTTTTTGCAAAAAACTGCTTAATCTGCAGTCTAAAAAAGATAAATTTAAAAGCTTCTCCAGACGAAAAACTGCTGTTACATATTAGTCGAGAATTACGTTCTTGTTGTTTCAAATGTTTTCTTCTTTTTAGATTAGGGTTTAAACCAGTGATATTTAATTTATTTTTGTAAATATTGGTCCCTAATATACTAAAATAAATATAATAAATGTCATTAGGGATAGTAAGAGGCTGTTTATTTACACAAGACCTTAAAATTGAAGATTTGGAGGGCACAGCAAGACCTCTGCAGGCAGAAGGTTCCACAGTCTAGTTAATCTAGAGATAAAGCAGTGTTACTTTGTATTGATCCATTGGGAGCTGCTAGAAGTGAAGTTAAATAAGTTTACTTTTCAATCAGAAGCTGTGAAAATACCAATAAAAAAGCGACAGGGCTTCTAAAGTTCATCGAGGGGCAAATTGAGGATGCTTTATAGCAAGAGTGGAGTTAATAATAAGACGAAGGCTTTAAAACAAATCAGATACAAAAATTGTTGTGATCTTAGAAAACTAAATAGGTAATAAGATATATTCTTTGACGATAAATACCATACAAACTGATAAAAGTACAGACTACATTGTTCCGCATTTGGAAATTTTTTGTAGTATCCTCATATTTTTTCATTTTGTATTTACTGTAATGTGCTGACTTCAAATATTAGGTCGGTTTATTCCTATCAGGGAAGATTTTTTTATACCGCTTTTTCATTTAAACAATTAACTGGTGAAATCTTTCGCCAAGTTGCTTTAAAACTGTACCTAAATTGTTATAAAATAATTTTAAATTGGAATAAATAAAATGCAGCTTAAGTGACACGTTACACCCTAACATCCTGTATAATTGAATTCAGCTAGATCTGTGTAGTTAACTGATTTCTCGTTAAGTACGAAGTTACTACGAAAATTCCTTCTTTGAGTTTGCCCACAAGCGCAAATTTTCCTTTTAAATAAGAGAAAGCATATCCTTCTCTATTTAAGGCTTAAATTAAAAAAAAAATCAGGCCTAGTTTGATGTGCAGGGAAGGTAAATCAATTTTCTACCCATTAGGGACGTTTTTCAGGCCCGGCACAGTGTTTTTATGCAACGGCTGTTCTTTAACGGCATAACGGTTTCTAGCTTTGCCGTCTCATTTACGTAAAAAACTACAATATTTGGTGGAGCCCTTTTGCAATCATGTAAGTATAACAGCGACTTTTAGATCGGCACAAATATTCCATTTATGTTTTTTTTCCTTTAAACTAATATACGCATGATCTCGTACGTTTATTTTATATACACATCATGATCCATGAGAAAAGATGGTTGTTCGTCTTCATTAAACAACAGAACTACTTTTAGACTTGTCTTTAAGGAGTCGATAAAAAGTTGTCAATCGGTAGTTTTATAAAAATATATTGTTATTTGTTCTTTTGATTTTGTACTTAATACGAGTTAACGGGCCATTATAGGTAGAAATTATCAAACTAACATATTTGTTTGGCAAAAAAGATTTTAATGCAACGCAGTGTTATTTAAATAAAAATTAAATGAAGTTGTATTTTTACTTAAATTCTAATGGCAATAATGTTTAAACATCAATTTGGGCATTGTGATTAACACAATATCTTATTTTTTATAATAAGTTTAGCCTGGGTATTTCCTGAAACAATTTAGTTTCTTTTAAAATTTTAAAGTCTAAAACCTCTCCAAAACACCTTTTATTCAGTTTTCTCACAATTTTCAGCTGCAAATATTGCTTAAATTTGGAAAAACCCGCATTTACAATTGAAAACAAAAGGCCCACTAAGAAAAGTGACGTGAACTTTGTCGTTGTTAAGTTTTTCTATGGTTTAAATTTAAAATGTTTATTGTTTAAAACAGCACGACGTCTTTCAAGTAGTAATAATTATATATTTTTTAATTTAAATATCCCCAGCTTCGAAATATTTCCTGCTGTAGGCAATTTTACTACACAATAAAATACTTTTTTGTTTATTTTTTCTAATAAAAGAAGATATAAAAAAAGAATGATTTAATGGGCAAACCTTATTGTTTGAAAAGCTCTTACCCACGTTGCATTAGGATTAACTTTTAATTGTATTTTAAAAGCAAATTTAAATTAAAAAAGTTATTTATAATGAATTAAAAATGATAATAAAGAATGGCTATGGAAGGTCTTATAAAATACTGTTCGGGGTGGCGCATTTTGGTTGTATTGACGGGGTATTGAGAAAACCGTAAGAGATAGAGCCATTCTATTCGTAAATTCTTGAAACGGATTTTTAAAACAAATTTAAATGTGTTAAAATTTCAAGGCTAACTCGATTGAGATACGGGGGCGTTTTGGATTTTTGTCGATTCTGCAAGGGTCCTGTATATCAGTTATTAATAGAGATAGAGAAAAAAATTAAAAAGCAATAGTTGGTAGATTCTTACGTAGATTCCAGAAGTGTACTAAATTTTTTCAGTTAAGCTTTTTGACTTATTACACCTGCTTGTAATTTTAGATTTAAAACCCTATATATTATATTACCAGTTGACTCAAAATTAAATTACATTTTCAATAATACCCCCATACTGTTAACATAAGTCAGCTAAAATAACCATTTTTGCAGTTTTGTTCTTTTTATTATCCAAAAACTAATTAAACTATGTGGAAGAAGGGTTATAATTTTCATTTTTTTGTCAAAAATATAACGTAAATGATATAATAATGTAAACCCCAAACTAGTTTTATTTAAATTCCAGATTATAATTAAAAGTTTAACTTTAAACTACATTATTTTAAACAAAATAAATTGACCTAACATAATGTTTAGCAAACAATTTAATAAAAACAGTTAAAACTTAAGGTAAATAGGTGCTTTTTATTACTGTTGACTACATCAAGTGGTTAAACAAAGGATCCATGGTGGCGTAAATAAATGTTCTAAACGTTTAAAAGTGTTAATATTTGGCTGCGTTCGGTACGGATAATTTTAAAAATACGTATCTCTTGCGTTAACAGAATTATTTCCACTTTGAATGTAACATTCAAACATATCAGCTTTTTAAAATTTTCAAAAAACATTCTTCTAAGAACTTAAAGTTACCTTTTAAGGCCCGGTATATTTTATGCCGGTAAACTGCGCAAAAAATGTTAAGATTAAACTGAGGCTTACATCCGTTGTTTTTTTTTCCCATTTTCTTTTAAAAAATCTGTCTTTCAGTTTACAATCTTTAGTTTAAGCGGTACCGGAGCACCGATTCCGAAATCTCAAGTTAAAACATAGTTTTTACCGTAAGTCCACATTTTAGAAAACTGAAGTTAAGACAGAAGTATAGATAATATGACATTATAATACCCGGCCTAAAAAAAACAACAATCACGCAAAAAAACCGGCTATTATACGGTCACGCGCAAACCCAGTCAAATAAATCACCGAGGTTTATTTGACTGTCTTGCGCGTGACCGTACAATAAACAAACAATTTTCTTGCAGGGTTGAAACCAACGCAATATCACATCTTATTATTCATTTGTTCTTAGAGTGTAAAATTAAAGCCATCCTAGCGTATTATTTGAATGTGGTGTAAAATTTTTATTTTAACATAAATAATTGAAAAGGCTGACAAAATTAAAGTTACGGAAGATGGCATGTTTAGCATTTAAAAGGATAATACTAAGGCATACCAATACTAAGAACCCTACTTACAAAGTGAGTAAGGAAAGTTTGGTTATAATCTTTATTGGGTTAAGTATCAAACTTTGGTACTTGTCATTTGTATTGTGAGCTCAAAAAGAGATTTATGGATTTTTTTAAAAATGTTTCATTAAAAGCATTAAATTGGACTTTACATTTACAAAGGGTCATGACATAAAATTAAAACTTAATTAACCCCCCTCCTCCAACATAGTTTTATTACTTTTTGAATAATAAAGAAAAAGAAAAACTGCAAAAATGGTAGTTTTAGCTGACTTATATATAAAGTGTGAGTATTATTGAATATTAAAAAGGTTATTTAATTTGCAGTCAACTGGTAAAATATATTATGTAATAACTCAAAAAGCTTGACTGGCAAAAAAAGTAGTATGCCACTGAAATCTACATAAAAATCTACAAAATATTGCTGTTTAATTTTTTTTCTTTATCTCTAATTATAATCGATATACAGGACCCTCGTAAAGTCGACAAAAATTCAAAAACGCCCTGTATTTCTAAATGATTTATTTTGAAAATACAGGGCGTTTTTGAGTTAGCCTTGAAATTTTAACACATTTAAATTTACTTTGAAAATCCGTCCTAAAAATGTACAAACAGAATCGCTTTAACTCTTGCGGTTTTCTTAATACCCCATAAATACGACCAAAATGCGTTACCCTATACAAAATAATTATTTTGCAGCGTTTATTAAACATTTTTGATGCATAAAATTAAATTTTTTATTTAGACCTAAAGTAAAAAAAGCTAGAAAAAACAAAGGTATTGTTTTTCATTGATCGGCCACGCACTTTCTCGAAAGCTAAATAGAACATCTAGCAAACTGGGTAATCTTGTTTTTACTGTATAACTCTAGCTAAACATGATTGTGTTATCGTTCACCGGAATAAAAACACAAAGTAAGCCTAAAATTAACTGTAATGATTACAAAGAAATCTAATTTGAGTTTGTGAAAATCTTATCTAATTTTTTTATATTTGTTGTACCTTGTGTTATAAGTGCGTCTTACACAAAGTAAACAAGTCCCTTTAAATTTTAGTTATTTTTAAATAATAAATTTAAAGATTTAAAAACGCTTTCACTTTATTGTGATTAAAAGTTTTTTACAATATTAAAAATGCATTGTAATTCATGCAATTACTTTTAGAACGACGCTTAAATCATTAAAGTCAGTTAAGTGAGCCTGTACAATTTCGGTTCTGGTAAGTAATTTAGGCTGCAAAGCACAGATAGTCTGCCACTGTCCCAAAACATCTAATTGGTCATTAACAACGATGCAGAATAACTTTGCTTTATCATTTATTTGGAGTGTCGCAAGTCACCGCGGCAAATTAACTAGAGCATCCAGCTGTGGCAGCACAAATATTTAATTGCGTGTTTGTTACTGAAAATTTGGGACGTCCTAACTGGAAAACTTGACTTATTTATTGGTGTGAAACAACTCAAACAGAAGTATTCAGACCAATCTTCCACGATCAAAATAATAAATTTAACTACGGTTGATGCTTTAGAAATTTTAGTTGTTATTATATAATATCATAGTCTTTGAGACTAGGATTTCTATTGTCATTGCGATTTTATTTTGCTCATGACAAATTACTGCAAAAAAAAATACGCCACCTTTAAAATATTTTTATATAATCATTTTTATTTCTGTGGATCTTATATAGCTAATTAAAATAATTAAGGATAATACAATATAAATAGATATGATTCTCACATCTCTATGTCAGAAAAGTTAATGCAAAAAAAACATTTGCGCTAATCTTGCCTCTTAAAAAAAATATTTTTACAATTATAAGCTTATTAACCTTAAACACACTAGATATGTCCTTACAATAAAAAAAATCACGATATATTTTATCATAAGACTATATGAAAACTTACCTTTATTTAATGTGAATATTTAATACACTACTAAAATTTTAAATAGGATGACATTACAGAAATAGGTATGACTCTCATATATCTAAAAAGAAAATGATTAGACATTTTAAGATAAATATTTCTGATTAAATAAATTTGTTGGCTTTAAAAGAACTTTGATTTATTTTATTTGAATTCTATACAATAAATTAACAACATTTTAAATAGACACTGAACAATATAAATAGGTATGACTCTCACATCTTTATGTTATTAACGTTTCTGTAGGCCAGTGTAACTAGTAAGTAGTAAATACAACAAGAGGATAATTTATGGCTCAAAATTATCTTTCTTTGATACCAGACCTGCTTTTTAAGTATTATTGGTTTCCATAAATCGAAGAGATTTTAAGAATCAGAATGTCTGAGTCTTTTAAACACTAAGTTTGTTTAAAATTCTATATACTAAATTATAAAGATTTTGAATAGAAAATTTTTAAAAAATTATAGAACACACTTGCATAAATATTTCCTCTTTCAAGTAATACGATAATTCTAAGTTTAAAAACTTGCATTATATCAGTATTGGGGATTTATAGTCATGGCAAAAACGTTTAAATAAGCGTATTATGTTGAATGGTAATTTTTTTAAGCGTTTATTTAACTAAGAATTTATCAATAGGCCATGTTTATTTTATAAAACCTGATTTAGTAATAAAAATTGGTAAAACTTTTAAAGGAATTTAGATTCATTATTATATTTATTCATTTTAACATACAGTTTTAAATTTTATACACAACAAACACGCATGGGTACTTTAAAGAACTATCTAGGCAAAAATTTTATAAAGAACATTTATAGTTCTGGTCTACTCGCACGTTAAATGCCATGACTATTTAAAATCAGCAACAAAATGACTTGTCAATAAATGGATAAGAATAAAAAAATACCAAAAACAGTTTTTTTAATTTGCAATATTTCAAGCACATTTTTGAATAAGCCTATTTAATATAAACAAAAATGTCCTATATATTTCATATAAAAAATATTGGTTAGTTTATATCTGAAAAATTTAACAACACCAATAAAACCTTCATTACAAGCTCAACATAATGGAAAAACAAGATGTATTAAAAATAAAGGTCGTTAGAAGTATATCATTTTGTCAAAAACTAGGACAAAAAACCCCGACACCACGAACAAATCCTTTTTTGTTAGTGCATTGTTATCTATGCCAACAAAATGCTATTATTAAGCTTTTTCTTCCGGAACCGAAAAAAGGCCTTTTAATTTACACTTAAATATTACCAACCTTATTATAAACTTTTATTTATGTACCTTATTAGTTGTATAGCAAATGACTTTTAACACTAATAAAACGGGTGCATTACTTTTTAGCCTGCTTTCGTTTAAAGTTAAAAATACAGACTTTCAGGTCAAAAAAATAATTTTTGAAACTAAGGGAGAGATTTCTGTTTACAGGCCATATTTAGATGTCTACATTGCGTTCTTGTGTGGATAAGGGAAAATAACTTACTGCTAAAAGGAACACTTCAAAGGGAATATTTAAGCGAAAACCCGCCTAATTTATCTTGGGGCTAAAAATACCTGCTGGATTTGAATTCTCACACGACTTTCGTCTTCACACTTGTGTTTGTTTAACGACATTTTTTTTAAAATGTAATGTTTGGCCAAAAAATAAATTGTTTGTTTAAGTGATTTAAAAAATTATTACACAAATTCAAATATTAAAGTTAATCTTGGTCTAATTTATGTAAAGTGAATTGTTTTTGTATTTTTTAAATACATTCTTAAAGTACTTAAAAATCACATTTTATTAAAATAAAATATATAAAAAATAAAAATGGGTTAGAATTTATTATTCGGTGAAAAAAGTAAATCATTTTTATTTTAAAACGGGTCAGTATAGACACTTCTTTCTTGCTTATACCAACACTTTTGACACCTTCGGTAACATTTGATTTACATGGATAAATTGTTATCCCAGCTTGTTATTTATTTAGTTAAAATGCAGTTACATCCCCATCTATGTACATAATAGGAAAAAAGCAGCATGGCAACGTTGCTAAGTATTAAGTAATTGAAAAATCTTTGTGTCACTAAAAACGGCCCTTATGTCACCTTCCGCGACGCTTCTATCTATCGACCAGACACTACGTCACTGCAAGGTATTTTGATAACGGACATATAAAAATACTTTTTTGGAGTTAAACTGAAAGAACTATTCATTAAAATAAGTCAAAACTGTTGTATAACTTTTCCGATTATAAATAAAAATCTTGAACTTATGAAATGCTAGTCTAGGTATCCGAATTTTATGAACTTTTATAAATAAAGAAATTCTCTTTATGTGGCTTAGGAATGTTTGAACTTAAGAAATAAAACGCTTGAGGAATTTTATAAGATTGTTATGCAATTTTAGGGTCTAGAAGGCTTTTGACCGAATATCTCTGCTTGATCATTTGACATTTAAGAAAAATTAGTAAAGAAAATAAAAATATTAAACTGAAATGATAGGCACTGTAAGAAAAATAAATACAAAAATATAGAGAGAATCCAATATGAAATACAAACTACACACAACGGCATACATTACGCAAGTATCAGTTATGCAGCTATTATCCCCACTCAACGTTGCGGACCTTAAAATAATAACTAAAACAAACCGGTAATAATTTTATAATTTAAAGAAAAACTAATTTATTTGACACCAAGTAAGAGGAAACTTTAAATAAAACCATATTAAATGCATTTATTTTCTTTCTAATACCAAGCCAGGGAGTAATATAAGGGAGAAATAGCCTATACGATATACGGATCTGCATACGGAAGGGTTCTAAAGGGAATTTAAGGAAATAAAGGAAATAACAGTAAAAAGAAAAGAGTTATCTGTCAGGGTCCTTTTAATTGGCATTTTTTTATTTCAATGTGGTACTTTTTTAATTTATCGTTAAAAAGTTATTTAATTTAGGCATATTTTTGTGTGTTACTACCCAAGGGTTACTTTAAGTATACGGGGAGATTTAAGAATTAAGCTCTTAAAACTAAAAAAAATACTTTATAATGAATAAGATGCATAATTGCATTTTAAAAAAATAACTCAAACTATATTTTTTGCCCTTCAAGCACTCACCTAAGTAATTTATTTAAAGTGTAGCAAATAAAATTTCAAACATATTTTATTAGGTAAAAAATAAAGTACTATCATAGCCTCAACTATTAAAACAAATTCGAAATGTTACTTTGGTAAAGAGAGTTTACTAAATCTTAGTTTTAAAAGCAAATCCTCTATCTGTATATTTAAAAGGAATTTAATTCAATTTCATCGTCAAATCCCAGATTTTGCAAAATATTTTTTTTAAGCAGAGCCAGTTGAAATATTTTTACTTAACAATTTTCTTAAGCAAATATTTTAAATGCCTCTAATTTCAAGAAAAATATAGATTTTTTTTGCAAAATTTGGGATTTGACAATAAAATTTATTTAAATTTACGAAAAAATACAAATAGAGCAATTACCTTTAAAAGTCCGATTTTTCCATGGGGGGGGACACTCAAAAAAGTCAACTTGTTTTTCGCAAATTCCAAAATGAAAATCTTCTTTTCCATGGTGTTGTTCTTGAGGCCAATAGAATTTAGAATATATTTGGTGTGGGTCTCATAACTTACTTTTAAGAAAAAAACATTTTAAAACGCCTAGATCCGTTGCTCCCCGGCTTGTTGCACGTTTCTGCTTGACTTATTCAATTTTGGTGCTCGAAAATCAATATTTTTTGTTTGACAAGTTTTATTTGTGTTTATTTAAGTGCAGGTTTTTTTATAAATAAAATTTAAATTAAAATCACAAGGACATAAATTAGCAGCAAATGCCGTCGTAGGGCCGTCGTTTAACCATTAACATCACCTTACACTTAAAACTTACCTTGTTTAAAAGATTACAACATTTTGTTTTAGTTGTGTGATATACTCATTTTATTTTATAGAATTTTTGATAATACATATAACTAGCAACTAAATAATTTATCGAACAACGACATTTGCTAATATTTCCAAAATTTTATGTATGTGCAAAGGAAAATTTGTAAAAATGGTAACACTAAATTAATTTACATAAAAAAATAATTAAGTAAAAACTAAGTTGTGAGATAATTAGGAAAAAAATCTGGAAATGAAAAACAGTTTTTAAAATTTTCTTGCCCACGCCAAGACACCTTCTTGCTCGGGATAATATTAAGAGCCAAAGTACAAAAAGGTATTATTAAGGCAAATTTATGCAAAATTTAGATCCTTTGGCACTGTACATACAACGTTTTATTATTCGGAATTAATCTTGTTCGCTTTTCTACCAAAAAGTTTCTTAAAAAGTATACGCACAAACGATCAATAAAATAACTTACACAAGTGTTTATTACTTTATCACTAAAAAATTTACTGAGCTGCCTCTCAAAGTGTTTTGAGCTTAGATGTGTTGCAGCTCATGTTTCGTTAGATTTCTTACAAATTTTAAAGCCTTTATCAGATTTTTTGGGAATTTTGCCAACTTTCCAAAAACTAATAAAAAAATAAATAAATAAAATGGCGCCATAAGGAGGCAATTTAAAAAAATATACATATTTTAAAATTAAAAATGTATTTACAGTTTTTTTTTAGTGGACGTATACTTGTAATGGTAGATGATCACTCTTCTAGCCCTAATTAATGATGGGGTATTTCAAGGCTCAGTACTGGTACCGATTTTTATTCTTTCTTACATAAGCGATCTTCTGTCTTCTCCAATTAATTTCATTTATAGTATTTTTAACGCCAGAATCCTCCACTTTTTTATCCATCCTCTTAAGCCAGTCCCTAAGACATATTTAAAACACAAGTACGGAATAGTGCAGTAAAAATCTTGTTAAGGTTAATGTCTTAAAGACACAATCATACTCACTGTAACGAAAAAAGTTTTTTAAAAAGTTAACAGATACCTATAGCCAGCTAAGTTCTGCAGAAAAAAATCATTTGATCTTAAAGGCGTTATTTTAAGCATTCAGAGCTGCCATAAATCTTGATTTTTTTCTTTTAGGCCATAAAATGCTTTTTCCTTTCTAAACTAGTCTGTATGTATTCCAATGAAGACCCCACTTGAAATAAATACCGTGTTCATACCTGTGAAATGACTTCTCCCACAACTTTTAGCATTCTTGTTTCCATCCAAACAAGAGCTATTCGCCTTTTTAATGACCCCAGTCTCACCATAAAGCTATTTCCTCTTGCCCTCCTCTATGTGGAACCTCTTTTATAAATGGCTTCTGCATTGAAAAAATAAACAGTAAAAGTTTTTTCCTTGCGCTTGCAGTAGAGTAATGCGATGTGCCACTCGTATGCATCTCTTTAGAGTCCATCTGGGAAAACCACGAACTTTCCACTTTGTCCGCTGCATTTTCTAGAATATGACAATTCCTTCATCTTTTAACCTCAAAGTTAAGTCTCGTTATAATAAACTACATATTTCGTCCTTTGAGACACCCACGGTACATCAGTACAAAGGTATTAAGCCCTTGTGGACGCTTACATGATAAAAAAATAGCTAAATGACACTCTTTTGTAATATAATTATTTATTATGTATTTTTTTACATATAACTTCTAAAGTAAATTTATTTTGGCCAATGGATCTTAGAAACTCGTGCCATTGCGTACTACTATGGCCGCGTATATAAAAACTGCTAGCAATAAGTAAAATAAAAGAAAAATGGGCAATTAATCAACGCTTAGGCTTTGTTCGGATTTTCCTATACTGTGCCTTGCCTAATCGTATTAGTTCCAGCGAAGTAAATCTTTAGCTGAAAAAGAGTACAAAGTTAAATGTTTTCCAAGTTCTCTGGTAAAATAATATTATACTGAAAAATAAAGTCGGGATTTTTCTTTACATTAAAAGACATTTGAAGCTGTCCTTTATCTAAAGATTTAAAAGAGTTTTTACTTTCATCGAATAAGAACATTATTGTTATCGTGATAAATCGCCTTTCACTTTAGAAGTGCAAGCGGTTAGTCTTCGTTTGCCAAAAAAAATAAAGTATTTGAAAAAGCACAAAATCATACATGGCAGACAGTAGGGATTATGTTACAAAATATCCTTAGCAGATTTTTTTTCATTTGTCTCACATAACTGCAAAAAAGGCCCTGGAGTTTCTATTGGCAAATCCCAGATTATTGCTCATGACATATCTAAAGCTTTTGATTAGATCTGACATTCTGCGCTTCCTAACAAACTTTTTTTCTACGGTCCTCTATCTAGTTGGCTCTCCAGTTTTCTTTACATTCGATATATATCTGATATGGTCGGTGGTCAAACTTCTAGCTTCTACCAAATCACTTCTGGAATACCTCTAGACTTAGTATTAGCACCAATACCACGTATTTTAATAAAATGACAAACTTAACTGCTTACAAAATAAATTTCCGGAGAGAAATTTGCTTTGTTGTTTATTGATACAGCTTTTTGTTTTTTATTTTATTCCTAATAGAGAGATACAGTATAAGTGGTAAAATTAAAACAAGATTAAAAAGTGAATAAGTAAAATTAGTATTGAAAGAACCGTTTGCCTCAGTATTCACCATGATCTGACCAGATTTATCGTCTTGCCCACCGACGAGCTGCGTTCTGCTCAAAATAATTACCCACTACAATTCCTATCCCCTTCCCTAGTAGCTTTTAATAAAACAACACCAATGAGTACTTTCACAGAGTGTCGAAACAATGGAAGCTGCTGCCTGCAGGGGTATTTTCTACCTTAAAATCCTTAATGCCTATATGAATGAATGGGTGTCTTAACTCTAATTCTACACAAAATAACTTCGCCCCTCTACATGATATAAAAGAAACTAAGAATAAAAATGGTTTGTTTGAAAACACTAATTTTATTGACAGTATTGGTACATATACAAGGTGTCTCAAAAACAAAGTTTTCATTTTAATAGCACGCCCTTGTGAGGTTTTGACTCTTTATTTAATCCTACATTAAAAATGAATGATACACTATACGTCAATTATTATTGCTGGTTTTTGAGATAAGTAAATAAATAAGTATCAAAAGTTAACTAAAATAGCTTACCTACCTTACCAAGTAGTTGTTACAATGAAAGGTAATTAATTAATTAATTAAAGTTATCATGTTATTTGTTACTCTGACAGGGACAATATTATTTTGAGGTACTTAATAAATAATAATTAGCACGGAAATAGTATTTTCTTAATAAATTGCCTTTACTTTTAACCATTAATGAGTATATCGACATGTTATTAATATATTTTATTAAGAAAATAATATGTCCGTTCTAAATTTTTTCAAAATAATTTTGTCACTGTTAGCGTGACAAATAATACGATAATATTTAATTAATTACCTGTCATTTTAAGAACTAATAAAATAGGTAGGTAAGCTATTTAAGTTAATTTTACACATTTATTTACCTACTTATCTCAAAACCAGCAATAATTGATGTAGAATAAAATACAGAGTGAAAATTAACAAATATACATGGCGTTCTATTTAAAGAAGCTTACTTGACAATGAAAATTGTGTTTTTGAGACACATTGTATATTAACTAACGCTGTCAATAAAACGAATATTTTTAAACAAACATTCTTTTATTTTAATTTTTTTTGTATTATGCGCAGGGACAAAGTTATTTTGTGTATAAATAGAATTGATACACCCAGTATACTAAACTATAATGATGTACTCATAATATTTATTTATTTTTATGCTTAACAGTGTTATTAGGTCTTATACATCAAAGGTTTTTAATTTAAGCCTCAGAAACAAAAATTTCTTGATTAATTTTTTATTTTTATGTTTACGTCAGCTTGTCGTTTCTTTATACACTGCTTAAATGCGTATATTATAATATAAAACCATCAGAATAAAATCAGTAAATTTATTTAAAAATATTTTAATACTGTGGTATGAAGGCCCCAAAAATCAAAAATAATTTCTTATTCATTTATAAAATTAAAAACGGTCCTTATTTATCAGGTACCAGATAATGGTTCAAGAAAACTAGGTCTGGTATATATAAAAAAGAAGATGCCTAAGTATTTTAAATATTAAATCAATAATCCTAATTATTAAACTTGCACGACATTGCCCCGAAAAACAAGGCACCTCGGATCATTTTTAGAGTCCGTTTTGAACAAAGTTGTTAATAAAGTGAAATAGATTCCATTTACACTTACCTGTCAAGTTTTTATCCCTTGAAATTGTAATATTCCTATTGTTAAACAAATCCTACCTTCCTGATCGACGTTAGCGCATATCAATTCGTAAATGTTCTTCAAGAGAGATAAATGTATTATCGAGTCTACCGCAAGGCTTGCACACTTTTATTTATTAATGATGTCGAAGAAAACCTACATGTTCTTCCAGGAGGAGTCACAAATCATAAAAAATCCAGTAAATTTTCAAAATATCAAAAAAATAAAATCACTCTTTTTACAAAATATACTTAATGCGGTGCATTTTTCACTCTACTGCTTCTCCATTGGAGCAATAAAATAATCTTTACCCTGTACGTTTGAAACTGCACCAAAATTGTCAATTGTTAGGATGTTAATAATTAAAGAGGAGCTTAAAGGTAGGCGTCCACTGGTCGGCATCGGTCGTACGGTACGCATCGCATGGATCGGTTTTTTTTTGTATACTGCGTTAACTGTTTATAAACGGCTTATCGAATTCGGCATCGGTATTTTTCAATTTTTTTTAACTAGCTAATTTTGCGACGAGTTGACGTTATGTCGTCACTTATTAATAAAAAAGATGACCTTATGCATAATATAACTGTAAGAAGACCAAGATCCGAAAAATATTATAATTTATTTAATTATTTAATTCAGGATGATATTAAGTTGTTTCAGTATTTTCGAATGTCACATAATAAATTTAAAGCACTGTTAGATATATTAAGACCACATTTATTAGAACAAAATACTCCATTTAAAGATTCTATAAGAAAAGAACAAAGGTTGACAGTATGTATATGGTACAGAAAATTTTTAGAATATTCAATGTATTATAAATTTAAAATATGTAAGGCTAGCTTTTCATCTGACACAAAGGAGACTAAAGAATCAAAATATTAATCTGATCCTAATTTCGTCAAAAACTAACAAACATTAATACACATAATTTAGTTTTTTAATAAAATCTGGAAACGAAAATACCGATGCCTGCGTTAACTTGTCGGTATTCGCACTATCAACATCGGCATTGTTGGTAACGCAACGGATTTTAATTCCCTCTTCGAAATCCCGATCGGAAATACCGAACTGCAATCCGTCCGATGCTGGTCCTATTTAAAGACATGTAATCAATTTAAAAATCCATGAACGCCTACTAGTACATTCAAAACGCGGGTCCTGGTCGCCCAATTTCGTTTTTTAAGTCGCTAATTTCGAATTTGGGGGTCCCGCAGCTCGGAAATTCTGGCATTACCCCTAAAAATGCAAAAAAACACCCTTTTTATGGTTTTTTTTTTTTAACAAAAATCTTATAAAACAATTACGAAATAGCTCTTAGGCACCTAAAAAATACTCCCAAGGTACATTTTTTAGGTCACTGATTTTGAATTTGAATACCTGGAACACCTCTAAAAGGGCAAAAAAAAACACCCTTTTTAGAGGTTTTAAAAGAATTATCTTATGAAAAATTTATAAAAATTATTTAATATTAAAAATAATTTGTTTTTTTCATGACATTATAATAATTTAAACCTAAATTAAATTTAAGGGTAATTTATTGGGGGTAAAACAACTCCCAATCATCCCTAAAATATCGTACAATTAAAAAAAAAATGCAAACAAAAAAGTTTTGTGCTTTTGCCTAAAATTTTGGATAAATAGCCATTTTACGACCAAAAAAATATTTCCCTTCCCTAAGGGATTATAAGTACCCCTTGCACCCCTTTTGGGGGCAAAACAACAATCGGTTGAAAATAATTTCTTTTGTATTTTTCTTTGTTATACCAAAAAATTTGCTTACAAAAAAGTATGACTAGATGTTTTCACCCTTTTGACGTGAAAAACTACCCCTTAAACATGATAAAATAAAAAGTGCGTAAAAAAATTTAATTTCTGACATTTTGCCTTAAGCCGCGTATTCACTTAGCGAACGTATAAGGCCGCACGGCAACGAACGTATACGTTCGATTTGTGTGGACGTGAATAATTTTATCTACGAACGCATGCCTTCGGTTGCGGAAAGGTTCGCTCGGTTGTCGGTACATCAAAGGAAATTCGCCACACGTCGTTTTGGGATGTCTACGTATATGAATGAAATACAAATGAAAATGAATTGTCGGAACGAAGGTGAACAACACTACATGCATACGTTTGTTAAATGTGGATGTCAGAGCGCATGTCAAACAAAATTTACGCACATTTACGGCATATACGTTTGTTGCCGTGCGGCTGTATACTTCGCTAAGTGAATACCCGGCTTTGGATTTTCAATATTTTTTTAATTTAATAGAAAATTTTCATTCCATTAACAACTAAAATGAATCCGTATATCTCTCTTGGGGGTCAAAGAATATCTAATTTAATGCAAAATACAATTAGTTTACAATAATTACTTTAACATTTTTTTTCTTTGTACTTTATTTTTCCATTTAAAATTAAAAAATGGGTGCGAGGGGTACTTATAACCCCTTAGGGAAGGAAAATGTTTTGTTTGGTCGTAAAATGGCTATTTATTCAAAATTTAGGGCAAAAAGCAAAACATTTTTTTGTTTACCTTTTTTTTTATTATACGATATTAAAGGGATGATTCGGAGTTATTTCACCCCCCATAAATTACCCGCAAATATAATTTAGACTCAAATAAATTCAAATGTCATGAAAAATACAAATTTTTATCAATATTAAATAATTTCTTTAAATTCTCATAAGATTATTCTTTAAAATTCCCCGAAAAGGGTGTTTTTTGCTCTTTTAGGGGTGACGCCGGGATTCAAGGGATTTGGGTCCCTAAAAACCCAAAAAACGTACCTTCGGAGTATTTTCTAGGTGCCTAAAGAGCATTTTCATAAGTTTTTTTTACAAGATTTTCGTTAAAAACCTTCTAAAAAGGTGTTTTTGACGCCAGAATTTCTGAGCTGCGGGACCCCGAAATTCGGAATCAGCGATCCAAAAAAATGTACCCTGAAGGGAGTCTCTACTTGCAGCGAAATTGGGCACCCAGGACCCGCGTTTTGCAAATTGCAAATTCTAAAGTATAGGCTTAATATTAAAAACAATAATAATAACATAATTACCATAAGAACTAGGGAGTAAGAAAAAATAAAGCATTCTTTTAGGCTAAAGTAAAGAATGGTTAATAATACAGTGTGACATATTCAAGATATTCAAGGCGTTGTTTTAAGAATTAATTATTCAGCAATTAATAACAAACCTTATTATTTTCAACACTTAACACCGGTAGCTGTACCCGGCCCTGTACATAAAATAGATATATTAAATAGCATCTGGATATATTAAAATCTCTGTTATGCCAGTTAAAATATAATGATTACATACTGACACCAACACACCCTTTTAAAATAATAAAAAAAACTAAATATATGTTGACGTGACGTCACTAATAAAAGTTAAATAATTTTAAATTTTATTAGTTACTACTAAAACTTAAAGCAATATTTATTTAAAGCAATTTATATTAGAAAAACTGATTCTTTTATAATAGAATTAAAAACTATTGGCTTGCAGTTATAAAACACCCTGTATAAGATCGTTACTCTTAGGTATTAACATATTTATAGCCAAACCCGTGACAATCCTTTATCATATGGGTGTACAGAATGGCTCCAGCTTTTATAAGGAGAGCACGACAATATTATAACAATACATCGCAGTACCTTTGAAAAACAAAGGAAGTCACCATGGATATCAAATGTCCATCTTTTTTATATGTCAAAATTTCTGGCAACATCTGCAGCTTTTTACCATTTTTCAGTGTTTTTATTCAAAGAAATCCAAATTTTGAGTGTTTTCGGTATCATGGCTCACGAAGAACTTATAAGATACTTTCAAAATACATTTTTAAGAGTAATTCCGATTTACGACGAAATAAGGTAATAATTGTTTAATTAATTCTTTATTCAGTGTCAGCTATACAACTGAATTTTTATAATTACCAGTTAAGGCTCGCAGTGTATGCAGACAAAGCATTATTTAGCAAAAATGGCTGTATAAATAATTTTTAATAAGTTTTATGGTATAAGTACAGGGTGTTTCATATAAGACGGCACTTAAAAATCTCGTAAATCACAATATGCATTATAATGACGTAGGGCGGCGTTATCCTAGTTTTTTTCCAAATTTTTTTACAAAACTAGTTACATATATAACTATTTAAAATATTTAGTTTTAAATTTAAAATTTAAAAAATAAATTCTAGTAATTTTTGAATTTATTTAAAAATACATAAGTGATATTTTTATTGTCACCTGCTTAAAAACATGGAGCCTTTATGAAATTAAATTTCACGTTTTAAAGTTTTTAAACCATAATTAACTAATTTTACTAAGTTTAATGGTGTAAATACAGGGTGGTTGATATAAGACGGCACTTAAAAAAAATCTTGTAAATCACAATGTGGATTATAATGGCGCAGGGCAGCATTACCCCAGGTTTCTCATAAATTAAATTTTTATTGTCACCTGCTTAAAAGCATAGAGCCTTTTTGGAATTAAATTCCACAATTCAGGGTTTCAAAACCACAAATAACTCCTTTTTCTTAAATAAGGACCTAAATGTAAAATCAATTTTAATAAGAAAATCACTATAAGAACTAGAGAGTAAGAAAAAAATAAAACCTTTATTTAGGGTAAAATAAGGAGTGGTTAATAATATACCTTAACATATTCAAGGCATTGTTTAAAAGATTGAATATTCAGAAATAAGGTAGTATTAAACTTGGTCATTTTCAACACTTAACTGGTGGATATTTGGTTACCTTCAACTGATTCTGTTACAAAATTCTACCTATACGGCGTAAATTAATCTTAACCGAGGGTAAACTTACCCTGTACATGAAATAGATATGTTAAATAGCGTCTGGATAGTGGAAGGTGGTAGTTTTAAATTCTAAATGGGGCAAAACACTTTTTCATATAAAAAATGTTTGTTATGCCGGTAAACATAAATATTGATTACTTTACTTACTGACAATAACACATCCTTATAAAATAAAAAAATTAAATATATATTAAGTGACGTCACCACTACCTACAAGTAGAATAATTTTTCATTTTAATGCCTTCTACAAAAATTAAAGCAATATCTAAACTAATTCATTTGTCATCAAAGCATGAGTAACTATTGGCACGCAGTTAATAAACACACTGTATATTATTATTACTTTTAGGTTATACAATATTATTAGTCAAACCCGTGACAAACCTGTATAGGTATTTTTATATACAGAATTTCTCCAGCTTTAATAAGGAAAACACGAAAATAATATAACAATACATCACAGTAGCTTTGGAAAACAAAAGAAGTCACCATGGATACCAAATGTCCATTTTTATTATAATGTCAAAATTTCTGGCGGCATTTGCAGCTTTTTAACATTTTTCTTTAAATAAACCTAAATTTAAAGTGTTTTTGCGGTATCATGGCTCACGAAGAACTTATGAGATATTTTCAATACACCTTTTTAAAGATAATTCCGATTTACTGCGAAATAAGGTAAATAATTGTTTAATTAATTCTTTATCAAACTTAACTATACAACTGAATTTATATAAATTACCAGTTAAGGCTTGCGGTGTGATGCAGATAAAGTATTATACAACCAAAATTTTTAATGAGTATTATGGTAAAAGTACAAGGTGTTCCACATAAGACGGCACTTAAAAGATATCTTCTAAGCACAATGTGGATTTTAATGGCGCAGAGCAGCGTTATCCCAGGTTTCCCCAAATATTCTTGAAAAAATAGCTACATTTATAACTATTTAAGATATTTTGTTTGGTGCTTGGAATTTTAGAAAATAACTTTCAGTAGTTTTTAAATTTTACAAGAACCCTATATGAAAATGAAGTCCGCGATTCAAGGTTTCAAAACCACAATTTTTTTTTCTATAATAAGAACCTAAATGTATTATTTACGTTTTCTAAAAGGTATGCTAATCCTTAAAATCTTAAAGTATTGGGCTTAATAGTAAAATTAATACTAATAACAAAATCACCATAGGAACTAGAGAGTTAGAAAAAACTAAAACATTCTTTTAGGGTGAAATGAATAGTGGTTAATAATATACTTTAACATATTTGAGGCATTGTCAGTGGCGTAGCCAGGTGAAAGGACTTACTAGGGGCGACTGCCCCCCGTCCCTTAGACCAGCGCCCCTGCGCCCAAACAAAGCCTACCGTATATAAAACAGGTAATATTTAGCTAAACATAAATATGCTGTGCTTTAAACATTTTTTACTTATGCTGTGTAATTATGAAGTCATATTTTAAAAATAATAATTGTCCACACTTTTGTTTAATAATTTTTCTGTTCACAAAGTGTCAGCGGAGCGTTATTCTCTTCAAAAGCACTAACACCGCGGAAAAAGCCGCTGAGCGCGGCGTCCGTTTGTGGCGGCATTTCTTTTTATCGTGTCGGTATTGGATATATTCCAGAGAGCGCCCCTTTAAACGTTGCCCTCCCCCCCCGCCCTGAAAGGTTGACTACGCCACTGGGCATTGTTTAAAATATTGAACATTTAGCAATTAGGTAGTAATAAACTTGGTCATTTTCCTCACTTAACTGGTAAATATTTGCTCACCCTTAACTGATTCTGTTACGAAATTTAACCCCTACGGCGTAAATTCATTTTAACCAATAGTTAACCCACCATGTACATAAAATGGATATGCAACATAAAAAACGTCTATTATGCTAGTGAACATAAATAGTGACATCACACTCTTAAAAAGTAAAAATATTAAATATATGTAAAGTGACGTCACTGGTACCTAAAATTTGAAGCAATATTTAAATTAATTCATTATGGAGAAACTGATTTGTCATCAAAGAATTAGTAACGTAACTATTGGCATGCAGTTATTATACACACTGTATATTATGGTTACCCCTGGTATTAAAATATTTATAGACAAACCCGAAACAATCCTGTATAGGTATTTTTATATACAAATTGAGCCAGCTTATATAAAGAAATCTCGAAAATAATATAACAATAGGTACATCACAGTAGCTTTGGAAAACAAAAGAAGTCACCATGGATACCAATGTCCATTTTTGTTATAATGTCAAAATTTCTGGCAGCATCTGCAGCTTTTTAACATTTTTCTTTAGAAAAACCTTAATTTAAAGTGTTTTTACGGTATCATGGCTCACGAAGAACTTATGAGATATTTTCGTAACACCTTTTTAAGGATAATTCCGATTTATGACGAAATAAGGTAAATAATTGTTTAATTAATGCTTTATCCAAACTCAGCTACACCTCAATTCAGATAAATTACTAGTTAAGGTTCGCGGTGAGATGCAGATAAAGCATTACACAACTAAAATGACTATAAATATATATATATATATATATATATATATATAATATATATATATATATATATATATATATATATATATATATATATATATATATATATATATATATATATATATATATATAGTAATATATATATAATTTTTTCATATTTTAATATAGGGGTCTTCCATATAAGACGGCACTTTACAGATATCTCGTAAATTACAATGTGAATTATAATAGCGCAGGGCGGCGTTATCCCAGGTTTTCTCAAATATCATAACTGTCTTGAGTTATAACTATTTAAGATATTTGTTTAAACATTTTATTAAAAAATAAATAAATTACATTTTTATTCACCTGCTTAAAAGTATGGAGCATTTATGGAATTTAAATTCCACGTTTTAAGTTTCTAAAAACAATTTTTTCTTAAATAAGTACTAAATGTAAAACGCCTTGGTTTAATTTTTAAAATTTTGTTTAAACTTTTTTTAAAAAAATTTTTAACATTTTTATTATGTAAAATTTGGAGCATTTATGGAATTTAAATTCCACGTTTTAAGTTTCTCAAACCATTTTTTTTTCTTAAATAAGGTACTAAATGTATAATTTACAGTTTTTAAAAGGTATGTTAATCTTGGAAACCTTAAAGTATTAAAGCTAATATTAAAATAAATAATAATAACCAGAAGAGTAAGAATGAAGTAAAACATTCAATCAAGGGGAAATAATGAGTTGTTAATAATATACGTAGATATATTTAAGGCATTATTTAATGCAGGGGTCTCCAAACTACGGCCCGAGGGCCACATCCGGCCCGCGGACAGATTTTGTCCGGCCCGCGGAGAGCTAGCATACTTGAAAACTCCTTTTGGAGAACAAATAATTTTTATAGCAAATTAAATTTAGTTTACTGAAGTATTCTAATTTTATGTTGAATAATTATTAATATGACATCTACATTGATATGGTCATGGGCTAACTCCGCTAACTCATAACATTCTTGTAGGCTTATTGTTATTGTTTTTGTGATAAGTTGGATAAAGAAACGCAGAATTGTAATGAGTAAAGACATGTATAATATGCAGAAAATTTAACTTCAGTATATAATAACTAACAAATTATTGAAATGAATCCAACTAACATTTTATACATTTTAAATAATCACATAACTTATAACAAACATAATGACATATGAAATACTAATGAGATTTATGTAATTGAGATTTTCCACTGACGATAGTTTGTAGTTGTGGACTAATTTTACTTGTACCAATTATTAAAAGGGATTTAAGATGCTCATCAGTTAATTTCGATCTGTAAACATTTTTTCTGTACTTCATTTTGGAGAAGGTTTTCTCACACAAATAAGTAGTACCAAAAACAGAAAACAGACCACAAGCAAATTTATGCAAATTATCAAATTGTGTCAGTGGAAGACTCTTATAAAATTCCAACAAAGATGAGTTTTGATATTTGTTCTTAATTATATCACTGCATTGTAGATCAATCATTTCCATTTGAAGTTCCGGGGCTAGGGTTTCAATGTCAGTATCAAAAGGATTCTGAAAAATCTTAATTTGATTCGCAATGGCATCAAAGTCCGAGAAACGAGTATCAAAATTTATCTTCAAAGCACTCAAAGTTTCGATTGCAAAATCGATAGGAAACTCAGTCTCAGTAGTGTGGCTGAATATTTCACATGTTTTAAAATGTGAAAACATTTACTTCGTAGTTGTGATTGAAACAGTCTCAATTTCTTCCGGAATGATTTGATATTAGTGTATAAATCAGGAAGATGCTGGTTTTCTCCTTGCAATCCCAAATTCAGTTCGTTCACATGTTTTGTCAAATCAACATAGAATGCTAACTTCCACAGCCATGCGTTGTTTTGTAATTCAGTAAGAGGGCGATGCTTTTCATTCAAAAAATTTCGATCACTGCTCGAAGTTCAAAAGCGCTGAAGGACTTTCCCACAACTAAGCCAGCGTACGGCAGTATGATAAGGTAAGTCAGTTTCTCCAATCTCTTCAATAAATTGTCGGAATTGTCGGTGATTCAGCCCAAAAGATCTGATAAAATTAACAGTTGATATGACTGGTTTCAGAACGTCAGACATATCCAAACATTTTCCGCACAAAGACTGTTGATGAATGATACAATGTAAGACTAATGGTTTTGAACCACCGTCATTTTCTACAGCCTTTGACACAAGAGCGACCACTCCTTTATCTTTCCCACTCATGTTTTTGCCTCCATCAGTTGTAATACATTTCAAGTTTTTCCATCGAAGGTTCTTTTGATTAATGGCCATTTCAACTCCTTTAAAAATATCTGTACCAGTAGTTGTGCCATGAATACTATACATATCAAGAAGTTCTTCGTGCACTTCATAGCTTTTATCTACTCCTCGAATATAAATCAACACCTGAGCAGTATCTGACACATCCGTTGACTCATCCAAGGCCAAAGAAAACCACTCAAAATGTCCATTTTTGTCGAACAGTTGAGAGGATATATTTTCAGCGATGTTTTCTACCCTTCGAGCCACAGTGTTTGCTGACATACTGACAGTTTTTAATAAATTTACCTTTTCAGGGCACATTTCTTCGGCTACTGCAATTATGCATTCTTTGATCATTTCTCCATCGGTAATGGTTTTCCACGTTTTGCAATTTCAAGAGCCACACGAAAGCTGGCACGAGTTGCAGCCTCTTGTTCAGTTTTGAGTTTTGTAAATGAAGATTGCTGCGATTTCAATCCGCGCTGCATAGCTTCGAATTTTTCTGTCCGCAAACTTCCTGTATATTTTGAGTAATTTTGAAAATGTTTTGTTTCATAATGACGTTTAATGTTATATTCTTTGAGAACGGCTATGCTTTCATTGCAAATCAAACATAGCGCCTTGTTACTGGACTCAATTACGAAATACTGAATGTTCCACTGATCTTTGAATTTTCTGCATTCACTATCAATTTTTCGCTTCTTTTCCATACTACTAATTCACACACAAAAGCAACAATTCAAATCAAAATACTGTTATAAAGATGTCTTAAACTTAAACACGCACAAACACGTTTTAAGGAGGTATGCAATATTTTATTTAACAACAGTGTCATAGGAACTGACTTGTGGTTGCGCCACTAGCCTTCTTATATATTCCAATTACTGCCATCTAGAAGTGAGTGGAAGACACCAGAACTTTCTCGAACCAACGAGATTATTCTGTACGTGCTATTAGCGCCATCTGTTAGCGATAGAAGGTACTACCTATTTCCGCTTGTGTCCACCAGATGTCGTGTCACGTTACTCCTCATGGCTCGTACTCTACGACTAATCTAGAAATTACAGATAATGACAGGAAAATTAATAATATGCAGTGTTGCTGTTTTGCGGACTTTAGTCCGATTTGCAGCCTTTTTTAAACGTTGTGTACTTTTTCGGACTTTTTTTCATCAGTGGACTATTTCACTTCTTACCACCGGCAACAATGATAATATGGTTTTGGCCCTCGGAACTTACTGGAGTAATCAGTATGGCCCTAAGGCTGGAAAGTTTGGAGACCCTGATACTCAAGTAAAAACCAAAAAAAGAAAGAAAAGAAACATATAAATCGCAAAGTACACTCTAAGTCGTTCTCATTAATTGTAAAATAATCCTCATTAAAAAAATGATAACTTTCTTATTAAACTACTTTCGAAATGGGGATTCTAATAAATTTGATTATAAATGAATTTTAAAGTACTAGATGTACCTGTTTCAGAACAAGGACTGGACGTACGGCCAACAGTGTTTCTAGGTATGCTATATTAAAAATATATTTTTGTTTAAGAAATGTAGACAATTTGGCAACTGAGAAAGACATTAAGGCACTAAAAGAGGTTATCGAAGATGAAATTCACAGACGAGCTTTTAGCCAGTTTACAATCACAGGAATGAAAAGAATAAATCCGAATAATCTTGGATTTCTCCGCAAGCCAAAATAATACGCGCACCTGTAGATAATCCAAAAATGTTTTTGTTCTGAGCATTTTTTTTTTGTTAATTTGTTTTGTTAATAATTTATTAAATTGTTTGTTGCCTGCATTGCATCAATCTTGCATGTTGGTATATTGTTCAAAAAGTTTAAAAATAAAAAACAATATTGAAAAAAATTGCCCAGTTATTTCTTTTTAAACTCTAAAACAAACAAAAATAATAAACATAATATATACAGGGTGATTTCTAGGTTGACGTTTTAACTTATTAAAATAGACAACTTTTTTAAATAACTTTTTTCAAAATACTAAAAAATAAGGAAGTTTACCTAACATGCATTTAGTGTGCCGAATACGGTCCTGTCTTAAGAAAGTTGCCACCGCCCAAGAAGTCTTCAAGCTGTAGTGCTTGGACACGTTGAACGTTATTTTCCCGCAATGTTGTCCACCCTTTTTTTAACTTAAACAGACTTGACTCGCAATCATCCGAGTACTTGGGTCGAGAATGAGCCCAGCCCGCAAGGGGGGCGACTGATTTATACTGCGTGATTAACAAGACAAGAAATAAGCGTAAATAAGAAATAAACTATATTTTTATGCCCAGGCCCGCACTAGTCAAACTTTTAAAAAATTAATGTAGCTTGCTTATTTTAACGAGTTTTATACACAGTTAAAAAAAACCCTTAAGTTATGAATCACCTCTGTTTTATATATATATAATATATATATATATATATATATATATATATAATATATATATATATATATATATATATATATTAATATATATATATATATATATATTAATATTATTTTATATTATTATTATATATAATATATATATATATATATATCATATATATATATATATATATATATATATATATTATATATATAAAATATTATATATTATTATATATATTATTATTATTATATATATATATTATTATATATCATATATTTTATATATATATATATATATATATATATATATATATATATATATATATATTTTTTTATTGTGTGTGTGTGTGTGTGTGTTGTCTGTATATATGTCGTTGGTTTAAAGGTAAAAGTCATAAAGTAACATTTTTTAGTGTAGAAAAAAACACTGATTTTATACTAAAATGGGGATGAAGAAAAAAAGAAAAGTCGTCAATATTAATATTTCACTTGAGTGGTTTAGGTAGTAGTCATAAAAGTAGTTAATGGTTTTTTTATATACTAAAACAACCAACATTAAATTTAATGCTTCAACACAGTTGTTTCCAACCGGCACAATCTAAAGTGGCGAAAAAATCAAAAAATCTCAGAAATAAGTTAATTACAAATATGTTAAGATATTTTTACACCTTAAAAGTTTACTTGCATAATCTTGCTGCACCTGCGGACTTTGGTATTTTAAAATTTTTTGCAATTTTTCTTTTATGCAAAAAGAATACGGCAGGCGCTATTTTACTTGCAGCTTTCTGACTATATGGGTGAATATTTTAGTGATTTTTAAGGTTCCAACCTTAAGTATTTTAATACTATGCAATTTACCCTAGAAGAAAGTCAAACGTTGGTTAAAATATATTTAAACTAATTTAAAAATATATTTGTGCATATATTTTTTACTGAAAAAGTTTTAAAAATAAATTAAGTAAGTTGTTTACAAATAAATCAAATTTTGATAGGTTGGTAAACCCTATTGTCAAAACCAATTGCAGTTAATTTCAAACTGTAATAATTTTAAATAAAATTACATGCAAGAAAAATTGCAGCAGGAAAAATGTCATGCAGAGAGAGAGAATATTTAGATTGTAAAATCAGCTTTAAATTTTTAATTGATTTCAAAACGCAAAATCATGTTAAAAATACCCGTTTACAATAACAACCGACTGCATTATTCTATTATTCATCGCCAACAATAAATAGTTTTTAAACCCGTGCCAAAAGACAGATTATAAACTATAAAATAGCTGACCATAAATCTAGCAAGGACAATTAAAAATAGTGCGCTTTCTTAAACAATTATTTTTAATCAAGAAAAACATTATCCATTATTTATTAAAACAATTTTGTAACGTCTGGGTAATGTCACTCAGACGGGACATATAGTTTGTTGTGGAATCCGGCAAAGCTACTTAGAGAAATTCAGGAAAAAATAGCACATGTCCACAAAAAATTGTGGTGTGTGCTGGGTGTCGGACTAAGATTTTCTGGCGTATTTTTTTTCCGCTGAACACGAATCTGAAGTCAAAATTGGGAGTTTAACAGCAAAAAGTCAAGAAAAACCATAAAGACCGACACGGTAGTTTCCGGCAGAAACTTGCTATCACGGAATGTTTGGACTACGACTATATTAACTTTATAGGATGAATAATAAAGGAGATATAAACGAAAATGCAATTTTGAGAAAAAATTTCAAAATAAAAAAATATACTTATGTGATTTTTGGGTTTCAATCACCCAAAATTTGCAGAAAAAATCTAAAAATAGAAAAAAAATATTTTTCAAATTTTTTCCAGAGGTTATCTTAAAAAAATCCTGAAAATTCGGTTTTTTGAATATAACTCGAAAAATATTGCATTTAGACAAAAAGATTATATAACTTAAATTAAAGGTCTTGTAAAAATACATAGTTTATGTTATATAAAATTTCGCGTATCTTTTAAAGTTTTTAAGATATTGATATTTTAAGTTAAAAAAAATCGTTAATATCTAAAATTACGCCATTTCTAAATTATTTGCTGTTTGAGCCCCAATTTTGACTTCAGAATCGTGTTCAGCGGAAAAAAATACTTCAGAAAATTTTAGTCCGACACCCCATAATTAACCTTGAACGTGTAAATGGTGTGGTTTTGATAACACTTAAATCTTTGACTTTATTGTCTTTAATTATTTGTTAATTGGCACATGGTACACATTAGGTGAGTGATGTATCTCCAACCACTTTTAAGTGATAACTAAAAATAATGTACAGATTATTTATAAAATAAAGACAATGGAAATCTACGATTTAGGTGTTATTGCAAAAGAAATAATAAAATTACAAAATAGTGATCCTTGCAAAAACGTTATTTAATGGACATGGTTATAGCGTGAGTTTTGTAATATTTTGGTGTAAAAATGCCATTTCATTTTCCAATGTGCAGAGACTGGCAGTGAAGTATCTAGTTTTAATTTTGACTATATAGTTATGTGAGCAGGTATTTTCAAATCTGTTTTCAAAAAGAGGCAACAGATAAAGGCACTTAGATACAAACGACGACAGGCGTGTATTCATGAGTAAGAGCATCACCTCATTGATGGTCATGTTAAAAATCGGGCTTAAAAATCGCTTTTGTTGCATGTCTAGTACCGCTAAGTAGTAGTAAAGTAGATTCATAGATTTTTTGAATATTTTTCTCTATTATTAAAAAAATATATCTAATTTTTTTTCATGCAAATTTTAATAGCTCTTCGTTACGAACAGAAAGAATTTTGAAAAGGTCAGCACTTAACAAAGCTGTTTTAGCTCCACTATTATTGCGCCTCGTTTTGGTTATTTTTAAGAGCACTTGCAGATTAACTAAAAGGTCAGCTTGTCGCTGGAGGATTGGCGTGTAACAGTCGTATCCGCCGCTGTGTAAATGTAGTATTATCTTTCGATTCTCTTACACAAGTAATATCCATTTCATATAAGTAAATTAAATGAAATTGTATGTTTGCGCCAGGCAACACGTAAAATGCATATGTAAATTTTAAGTAAAGAGATGCAGTTTGTGCATAGAATAATCGTTGGATGTTAAATTATATATAAGTCGGGAAAGGCGGGGCTAGACTGGATAAATAAGGCATGATTGGGGTTGTTCCAAAAACTAAAAAGCCCAAGAAGTTATAATATGTATCATTTGACAAAAAAGATCTGTTGCGTCTACACTAGATAGATACCGATGCAGTTTTTTACATAATGTAGTTAGATGGTCGAGTTGGATTAAAACATATACTAAATAACAAAGATATCCGAAAATTCAATAAAAGCCAGGTGACCTGGGAAATACTTCTACCAAGAGACTCCCAATGAACATGTATATATATTTTTTTTTATCTTGTGACAGTCCACGAAAACTGATGCCTAAGTACTAAAGTACCGTGGGTGTCTTAAGTATGGTGAGAGGGAGTTAGTTCACACGGGACTTAAATATTTGGAGATTGGGAGGAGAAGGAAAAATTTTGCGGGCAGCAGGTTCCATAGTCTTGACACTCTAGGGATAAAGGAACGAAGAAAGCGGGAAGTTCGGGGCCTAACTGAACTGTAAAAGGATGCATAAAAGTTGCACTACGTGTTGCTCTGTTGCGAACTGCCAGAGAAGAAATTATACTGGCCAACTCCTCTGAGCGTAAGATCATTAATAAGACGAACAGCTTTTCTTTGAATGGAGTCCAGAATGCTAGGTGTTGTAAGGGACGCCATTCCCCAGACATAAGAACAATATTCTAAAGAGGGTCTGATTTTGGATACATACAGAGTATACATATTGGAAGAAGAGAAATACTTTCTGGCTTGAAAAAGGAATCCAAGCTTTTTTGAAGCTGCCGGGGCTATGGATGTAATGTGTTTGTGCCAGTTGAGGTTATTCTCAAAAGTAAGGCCGACAAGATTAAACGACTCTTTGTTCTGCAGAACTTGGCCACTCATATGTAACGCATGAGCATTGCCAGACCTTTTTCGCGACTGCAACGTGACTGCGTTTTCGAGGCTAAATTGAACAATATTTTTGGCGCCCCAATCCAAGATTAGTTTGAGGTCTTGTGAAAGAGATATCTGCATTCACCTGCGCTTGTTTTCCAAACAGAATTACATAGTGGCTTAAGAAATTGAATATTAGAGTGGAGGGTACTATCGTCAGCAAAACTATAAATGGGATTGATTGTGGAAGAGAGAAGATCGTTAATGTGAAGAAGAAACAGCGTGGGTGCCAGCAATGAGCCCTGGGGCACCCCAGCATTAATTTGGTAGAATCTGAAAGAATGACCATCTACAGTAATCGATATACGTCGATTAGAAAGGAAACTGGAGAGCCAAGAGCAAAGCTTAGGTGGAAGACCGTAAGAAGGACGTTTGTTAAGAAGCCCATCATGCCAGACCTGATCGAAAGCTTTGCATATGTCAAGAGCAACGATCTGGGATTCACCAAGAAACTCAAGGGACTTGTTCCAGTTGGGTGAGACAAAGGAAAGCAGATCAGCTGTGGATCTTCTGTGACGGAAACCATACTGTCTATCATGTAAGATCTTGTGTTTTTCCAGATACTTTAAGATTTGGGAATTAATGATTTTTTTTTATTACTTTGCAAACAACAGCAAGAAGAAATAAAATATACAAAGCCAGAATAGTTGTTGTTAAGGTCTGCTCTTTGGAATCTATTACGAAAACACTTTTCAAAAATATTTAAGTTTTAAGTGTCAAACTCCTTTCTGTAATCAAGCAGTATTAATCAAGTATTTTTTCCTGTATTGTCCGTGCGGACGGTATAGGAATAAACCATCACTTATAGTTAAAAGAGCAATTTTTGCACAATGGTTATCTTTAAACCCCGACTGTATGCATGAAGAAATATTGTTTTTCTTTATGAAATCTCCCAACCGTATATCGAAAATATTTTCTAATATCCATCGGGTGAAAGCCACGTACTGTTATGTTTAAATCGGAATGCACGTACAACGGTAATTTCCGTCTAGATAATATCACCCAGATGTTAATGAGAGACGTTCAGAGTAAGTAGTTATTTGTATAACTTCCGTGGTGACACCGCGTTGTCCAAAAAGTTTCGTGAAATGCAATATCTGCATGTTTCGGTATTTGACGTTGACAAAACTGGGGAAAATAGGTTAAACATGGCAACACGCGGCACCACGGTACCTAGTACTCAGGCTTCGTTTAAGTAGTTGACAATACCGTACAATACACACAAAAATTATTTTTACGGGTTCTTGGATTTATGTATAACATAACTGAAACTTAGCTACATTTTCATGACGCAAATACGATACAACAATCGATAGAATGGGCGGTCTGGCTTTACAAGACCTAAAAAGCTCTTGCGTCAACCACGAATTGTAAAATTTCTAATATTTCCTTTCCTCTTCTAACCTCGAGTGTCGGGAGCTGAGAATGAGATTTTTGGGATCAACTACTTTAACCGATTGGTAAGTGAATAACTGCCGCTGCGCTTTGAAGAAAACAACTAGCCTATGTCTATTATTTACGCAAATTTACTATCGTATTTTATTATGAAACTTTTAGACAGAGACCTATCTGTAATTTAAGTTTTGTTTCTTAGTACATATCTTTAGTACTTTTGTAATTGATTAAAACCAGAAACCCTATATTTTATTATTTCGTCCAATAATCTCAGATTTGTAAAAAACTAACATAGACTAGCGCTGATTTGGGGGAACCATTTAATGAAAATATCTGACAAGTAATATTCCGCTTTGCGCAGAAAAAAAAACATGGAACATGACTTGCTATTATTACTATTTCTGCTGCCACTTGTAATAATTGCAAATTTCTTATTTTTTGCCACTAAAATAAAAACATCAAAATACCGTAATGTTGGTGTACTGTGTAAGTCTATATGTAAATGTTAACAAAAGAGCGATAATGACGAATGTTTCATAGTATAACAGATACGATAAATGAAAGGGATATCGCAAATGAATTGTGGCTGTCAAACCCTAAAACATGCGTTGACAAATTGAAAAAAGGAAATGTCTTTCAATCCCAAATGGATATATTACGTTTTCGTAAATAGCTCGTAAAAGATTGTTTGGCGAAAATAATAAATCTTTTTTTTAATAAATAAATAAATAAATAAATATATATATATATATATATATATATATATATATTTTTATATATATATATATATATATATATATATAATAAAATATACTATATATATATATATACATATATATATAATATATATAAATATATATATATATATATATATTATATATAATATATATAAATATATATTATATTTATTATTATTATTATTATTTTATATATATATATATATATATATATATATATATAATATATATATATATATATAAATATAAGCAAATAAAATTAAACTTTTGAGCCTTTTATAAATAATAATAAAAAGGTAGAATTCTTTGGGCATAGAGGCCCTTAATAAACGAAAGAAAAATAAAATATCCTGTAGATATGATTACTAAGGTTGGTTGTTTTAAAAATTACGGGCCTCAAGTATATGGATAACCCCCAGCCAATCCGATTACACGTTTACCCTTGTTGGGGATGGTCACACCGAATGTAGGCCGTAAAGACACCCTGGAGAGTAAAGCAGTTACCTTTTGAACATTCAACATAATACATGAAGTTGGGGAACTAGCGCCATCTCGTCAAGTAATTTCAAAAAAACCAATCTTGTATCGAAGGCTGAAATTTAAATTATGAGGTGTATTACCAAAAAAATGAAGTTGAAAAACACACTTTAAAAAGGTTTCCATTAGTTCACGGATATTAAATTTCGAATGACTTTTTTACTTCCCAAATAGGTGAGGGCAGACTGAAAAGGATTTAAAAAAAGGGGGAAAAAAAGATTTTCCCCCAAATGCAATATAATAAAAAAATTAAACCTTGAGCCTTGTTATAAATAATAAAAAAAGGTATATATCTTTTTGGGGATAGAGGCCCCTTTAAAAAACGAAAAAAAATAAATATCCTGGAGTATGATTACAAGGTTTGGGAAAAATTTAAGGGTTCCAAAATATGGATCCCCGGGCCCAGCCAATGATTACACGGTTTTCCCCTTTTTTGGGGGGGGTCACAGAGGGGAGACCCCGGGGGAAAACAGTTATTTTCACGAACAAAATACAGCTGAACAGAAAAAAGGATTGTGAATTAAAAAACCAACTTAGATGACAGGCAAGATGTTAATGTGCGCCATGTAGGTGTATTACGAAAAAAAAAGTCAAAAGGCACAAACCGTACCGTGAATAAGGAAAGCCTTTTTTTTTTTTTATTAAAAGTGTGTTTTTTTTTTAAATTTTAAATCCCCAAACCCTTAAATAAATTGTTTGGGTTGGGGTTCCCCCCCAAAAAATTAAATTTGGGGGCCAAATGGCCCCGCCCTTTTTAAAGTTTTTTCAACTTTTTAGTTATTTTTTTAAAAAAAATAATTATTTTTATTATTATTTTTTTATTTTATATATATATATATATAATATTATTATTATTATTATATATATATATATATAATATATATATATATATATAATATATATATATATATATATATATATAACGTACTTGTAGCCAGGAGCATATACTTTTGTTGGGTAGGACAATATAGTTTAAAAAGGTAAAGGATAAAAATTATAATCGTTATTATATTTTCTTTTGATCCAATTGCAATAAAGTGCCAAAATCCGACATTTTGAATACGCCTTTCCAAATTTTGAATAGATTTTTATTCCTTGAACAAAAACAGTTTTTTAACCATGTAGTTTTAAGTCATTTATCAAAAATGATTTAAATGTGAAGCAAATAATATAAATGTTACTTTTATATCTGGAATAACCTTTTTGAAAAGAAAAATCATTGATAAAGGCTGAAATTGCCTTGTTATATAACAGAATTTCTTTAGGCATACGGTCCCCTAAATGAAACATAATATAAAAAAAATCACACCCGCTATAGCCCGCCAGAATCTTCCAATAGAGAGGCTTCGTAACTGGTAGCTAAAAAATAGAAAATCAAAAGTTAAATTATTCTTATAAGTTGCCCTCCGATAAAATGATCCCATGCCAAAATGTTAGCAGGCCATTCAGAAAATAAAAAGACTGACAGATTGGTCAAAAAAGGCTTAAACAATGTAATGGTTAAACCACAACCTTTCTGGGAAATTTTTGTTAGTATTACGAAATTTTGAAATTTCAGATATTCAGAATTCAGAATTTTCATAAAAAAATAGACTCAAAATTTTTAATGTTGTCTAACTAGTCAAACGTCTGACACAAGTCAATCAGAAAAAATAGACAATTGCAAAATTTAATAAAAGTAAAACACTTCACAAAAATTTGGTTGTAAATTATTATTACAAACCCTTTTTAAATGTATTTACACAAAGATAATTTGTTTTATGTAAAAATAAACACAATGGAACTGTCCTTAAATTTAAATTATTTATCTAATATGGACGGAAGAAAAATAATAATTAATTTACACACCTGTTTCGTGATGCAAACAGTTTTTATGATTTGATTTTTAAACAGATTTACCACATTTAAGTCATTTGCAATTTATTTTATATCAAAACTTGAGCTTTACTCTATAGGTACTTTAATTAAAAAGTTTTATAAATATAAATTATACTATATGCAGCATGTCGATTAAATACTTTCATAAAAAGTGCACTTTGCCCATTTAAGTGGTTTTATATATTACCGGAAAAGTTCACGCCGATTTTTCTTTACACAGGGGCATAATTTAAACTTCAAATACATTGCCAACGTTTTTTGAATTTACTGGTATGCTGAAAGTAACTTTATCAACTTTATTTACCCATTTATTTTAAAACCCTGGTATATTTATTTAAAATTAAAAACAATTTTATTATTTTAACAAACAACATTTTTCTTGATTTACTTTATCTTAGTAGTTACATACGAGGGGAACTTCTTTTATTTTAAGTTTGGGCAACACTAAGTGTTGTCAGGAGCCATCTGACGTTTCCACTAAAAATTTTGACATTTTTGGCCATAACTTTCTTTAGAACGTTTTGTTATTTAAGCGCGATTTGTGTTGTTAATATTCACATAAAAATTGTGTCTTAGATAAAAATATAGTGCCCCTCGTAGTAAGTTATTTTTAAATGAAATCGTGAACATTAGTCCTCTTTCACCGCAACCTTAGCAGATTTATTTTGATTCCATGTTACCGTCAAACACTAAAATTCGCCATTCCCTGAGTTGACTATTCACTACATTTATTGCCGACAAACAGCGTTAAAACCATTCTTAGCCCAACCATTTCTAAAACGAATTCTGGCATAATGCAATAATTAGGCCATTACGCTATTGGCCGGCAAAACATGTATAAAATGACAGATTTTGGTGTTTGAAGCCGACACGACACCTATACATGTTGTTTTGCGTGCCGTCCCAACGCAACGCCGCGCCACGCCGGTCTTTTCAAGTAGATGCCATATAATAGGCCGTCAGAAATAATGAAAAATAGGTGGTCTTTAAGAAATTTTATCTCCATTCAATTTTATTGCTTAGAATAAATATTTTAAAATTAGAAAATTAAAAAATTATAACCTGGACACTCGAAAAGGTGGGAAAAATGCTTAAAAATTCATCATATGCAAAAAAGTGCATTTTTTGCTATTTTTGGGCATTTTTAGGGGTTTTTTAAAGAAGTTCAATTAAAAAACAGAATAAATTGTGAAAAAAAAAATTGTATAATACAAGTTACATACATATAGTTGTTACATATTGGGTAATTTAGGATCTTTTATGGACCGTTTTGACTGCATAATTGCATCGAAAAGTGCATAATTTGCACCCGTTTAAAAAAATTTTACCAATTGCTCTAAAACGCATAAATAATCGTCCAAGTCTAATACTCGAGGGTTTTTGAGATCGCTTATTACGAATTTGAAGAGAAAATCGGAAAATTTAAAATGGCTGACTGATAATGGCGCGAAATAAAAACTTAAAAGAACATTTTTCTTACACTTTTCCTACATAAAAGGCATATAAAACAATTAAAAAATGAATTTACGTATTATTTTAAAGTATATTTGAATTTTTTTTTTTGCATTTTTCGCCCTCCGGGGGAGGGCCTCTTCATATATTAATTTTTAACGCGTTGGGATTGAATGTAAATGTAAAGAAAAGTATTTTTTTCTTTTAAATTTAATTTTTAAAAATAATTACGGAGTAAAAAAATGTACTTTTAAATTTGAATTTTGAGCCATTATCAGTAAGCCATTTTGGATTTTCCGTTTTTCTCTTTAAATTCATGTTTTTTTTAACGGGTGCTAATTATGCACTTTTTGATGTAATTATGCAGTCAAAACGGTTCATAAAAGATCCTAAATGACCCAATACGTAAACTTAATCTTGTATTAGGTATACTAAAAAAAATACAATTTATTTAGTTTTTAAATGAACTTTTTTGAAAAACCCTTAAAAAATGCCCAAAAATCGCAAAAATGCACTTTTTTGTATATTTATGCATTTTAAGTACTCCCCACCTTTTCGAGTGTCCGGGTTATTATTTTTCGACTTTTTATATCTCAAATATATATTCTAAGCAAAAAATAAGTGACGACCTTCACCCATCTGTCAGCCGGATGAAATCTTTTTATTATCAAATATACTATATTGCGAATGGGTGGCCTAATTAAAAAGATTATTTAAATTATTATTTATAAAATTAAGGGAAAGAAAATAAGAATTGTCATTATAAAAGGAGTATCAATTTTTTTAAAATTAATTATAGTCTAGGCCATAAGTTTTTAGGCAACCCATTTGCGATACTTTTATTTACATATTGTATTTTATAAAAAATCGTTTTCATCCGATTGACAGATGGTTGAAGGTCGCCTCTAATAAGGATCCGGTACAAATAAATATTAACACGGGCTTCGTCATGTACCTTGTCGATTTGGCTTTGTCTTGCCTTATAAACTAGAACTTGAAGAACGAATCACAAAAAGAGAGACTGACAGACAGATGGAAATATGAATTCGTAATCTAGGGAAAGCAAAACGTAAAAAATCCGTATAAACTTCGAGGTGATAGCCAGAAATAATAATAGTAACCAAATGGTTGTTTACAATAAAAGATAATTTTGATGATTGCAAAATATTATTTTTGTTAACGCCTAGTTGTAAGGTTTACACCTGTATGCGTTAAATGTTACATTTTTTGTCTTTTTTTTCTTTTCTTTCTTCTTTTTTCCTTCTTTCCTTTCTTTCTTTTCCTTTCTTTTTTCCTTTCTTTTCTTTTATTAATCCTAGTTACAATTCTAATAAGAGAACAATATTAAGCTATTTTAATACACTATGCTATACAGACCTCTAAAAAAAACCTACACTATCCACAGGAAAGCGGTTATTTCCAACAGCTGTGCAACTGACAAATTACTAGATTAGTTTAGAGAAAATATAGTAATGGTCATGAATGTACTTATTACAGTCTTTGGTAAATTTATTTTTATTTTTTATTTGTTTTATTACAGAATGGTGAAGGTTATATGTTTTTGGCACAGCATAAACAAAAAAATACATGTTTTACCTTGGCTTTAAGTCTGCCATCTTTAATGTCCTCTTTACTCAATGACGTCCCAAAAAGTATGTTTACCAGTAATCTTGTACAGGTTGGCGCATTTTGGTTATATTTACGGGGTATTTAGAAAATCGTAATTCCTTTTGTACAGGGTCTTTGATTATATTTACGTCGCTTCTGGAGCATTTATTTTTGAAGACAGAAAAAAATGTTTTATATAAAAATTGTAGGCCTTTTTCCATGTTATCTTTTGAAAGTATCAGTAAAAATATATCGCATTAAAAAAATGGAAAAATTTAGCCAACTTCAACTTTTTTAAATGGAACACCCTGTATATTATGAGCTACAACGAAAGATCTATTTTTGCTGATTTCAAATATATATACATTGATGATATTTGGGTGAACCGTTTTTGAGATATTTTAGCTTAAATAATAAATAAATTGAAAAAAATCATACGGATATCAAGAAAGCCACGAAAACAATAAAATTGTTATGTTGTATAAATTTATAATTTAGTTATTTTCTACATATCCTCCTTGATTTTGGATCAATTTAAACAAGACGCACAATAGCGAGTTTTTGTTCTTCTGAATAGCCCATCGATAAAAAAACAATATAAATAATTCTTAATAGTTAAAATGATAAACTTCAACTTTATACAATATGGAGACGTCATATTTATCAAACTAAATCATAGCAATTCGATTGTTTCATGGCTTTCTTGATAGCAATATGAAATTTTTTTCAATTTATTTATAATTTAAGCTTAAATATCTCAAAAACGGTTCACCCAAATATCATCAATGTATATATATTTGAAATCAGAAAAAAAAGATCTTTCGTTGCAGCGCATAATATACAGGGTGTTCCATTTAAAAAAGATGAAGTTGCCTATATTTTTCCATTTTATTATCGAGATATTTTTTCACTGATACTTTGAAAAGATAATATGGAAAAAATCATACAATTTTTATATAAAACATTTTTTTCGATCTTTAAAAATAAAGGCTCCAGAGGCGACGTAAATATAATCAAAGACCCTGTACATTTTCAAAACAAATTTTTAATACAAATTTAAATGTGTTGAAATTTCAGTGTTAACTCGATCCATTTTGAAAATACAGGACATTTTTGAATTTTTTGTTGATTTTAGGAGAACCTGTGTACCGGATATTATTAGAGATAGGAAAAAACTTTAAATGGCAATACTTGTTAGATTATTACTTAGATTTTAGTGGTGTCCTTATTATTACTATTATGTTTTTCATTTAAACATTTCGAGTTATTACGCAAACTTAGGTTTTTATTGAGACACCCCATAATATTTCTTTACCAGTCGACTACAGATTACATTGACATTTCAATGATACTCCATACTCTATATATAAGTTGGCTAAAAAATACCATTTTTGCAGTTTTTCTTTATCTTTATTATTTAAAAACTAATAAAACTTTGTAAAAGAATTAGGATTTATTTTTGTATTAAAAATTGTTGAATAATATCGTAAATGACATCATAATGTAAACACCAAACTATTTTTACTTAAATTATAAATTATTATTAAATTAAGTTTTGCAGTAAAGTACATGATCTAAAACATTTTAAAATGACTCAAAATATTTTTTTAGAAAACAATTTAATCAGAACAATTAACACTTTTGGATTTGCTTCTTATTACCGTAGACTACAGCAAGTGTTCAAACTAGTTTCTATTATTATTAAGATAATCATTTTATTAGGACTTTCTTCTTACTAAAATAATAAGAGTTATCTCTATATTTAAGTAAAATTTCTTTAGAATTAATTATTTTTTAACAAATATGAATATACCCTGACGAGAACCATCGAAACATGTCGACGTGTAGATGTCCTTTATATTTGTAAGTAAATTTAAATTTAATTTTATTTCTTTTTAATATTTTCTACTTTTTTATTAACAGAGGACACACACCCATCTAAAAATATTTTACATTTTTTAAATTTTTATTAGGTTAATTTATTTAAAGAAATAATAAAATATTTGTATGTTTTTAGTTATATTGTCGCAAGGGTAGACTTTCCTTTCACAATTTACTAAAAAATTTAGATTTATATAGAATTTAAAATAAATATATATCTTTAATTTTTTTTCTATTCTGGAAAAAAGCCATATTTTTTTTTCACTAAAATAATGCCAGAAAAATAAAATATTTTTTAAACTAGTCTTTATTATTATTAAGGCATATCCCATGAAGCTTTTCGACTGCTCGCAAAGCATTTAAATTATTCTTTTTTTTTTGTTTCTGACTTTGGCCTTAAGTCCTACAGCCAGTCTCGGGGTAGTTATTCCCTATTGTTACTTTCGATTTTATAAAAGTCATTTTTTATAAACTTCCAAAGAAAGAAATTCATTGGTGTCAAATCGGATAAGCGGGGTGGCCATTTAAGAGGACCGTTGTTGCCCATTGTCAATACAACCAGCTGTGTTCTATGAATTGGGGCTCCATCATGCTGATATATAACAGCGCCATGCTCTTGAAAAGGTATGTTGTCCAATCTATCAGTAAAATTATCCCGTAATATTTCTTAATATAAATTTCTAGTTGGTTAACCATCGAAAATAACATAACTCAAAAGTTGTCCATTAAAAATAGCACATCAAACATTAAAGCCAAAGTGTCCTGGTGTTACCCTGAAAACAGTTATTTTGGGGATCTGTATCGAACCAGTATCAATTATTATAACAATTGTAAATGCCATAGCTGGTAATAATTCGCACCTTAACTATCCATATACCTATTACAAAATTCGTCGTAGCTCAGCATCACCTGAATGTAAATTATGTACCTTTTGTGCTACATACTGTCGAAAGTTGCATTGTTTTAATATTTTGTTTTACTTTTTTCTGCCTAAATCTATATTTTCTTTTATTTTCCTAGTAGATACAGTAGGGTTCCCTACCACGTTAGCAATAGACTAAATTTCTTTTAATTCTTTATTTTCTTTGTGACAATTTTTGGTCGTGGTTTAACAGAGGATTATGTTATAAACGCTTAAAACTTCTAACATTTCGCTGCCTTCACTAAGAATATTTTTGAAAATGCGTATCTCCTGCGTAAGCAGAATTATTTTCACTAAAAATATAACATTTAAACATATCGGCTTTTTTCAATTTTTTTTATAAACATCTGTCTGAGAACTTAAAGTGACCTTTTGGAAGAAACAACAATTATAATAATGTCACATCTGATTATTCATTTGTTCTTAGCATGTGAAATCCAAGCTATTTTAGCATATTTATGTGGTGTAAAATTTTTATTTAACCAAAAATAATCATATGGACATTTTATTAACATTCCAAAAAATAGCATGTCTTACATTAAAGGAATTATATAAAAGGATACAAATACTAAAAACTCTACTTACAGAGTAGGGAAGGGAAGTTTGGTTTTAATCTTTGGTGGAATAATTATCAAACTTTGGGACATGTCTTTTTTGGGACTTAAAAAAGAGATTTATGGAATTTTTTAAAGAATGTTATATTAATTGTATTAAGGCTTTATATATATTTAGAGTCTTGACATAAAAATAAAACCTAAATATATAACACATTTAAATTTGTTTTAAAAATCCGTCACCAGAATGTATAAAAATATTTACTCTAAGGGTTTTCTCAATACCCTGCAAATAGAACCAAAGTGCACCACTCTGTACATTATATTTTCATGAAATCTAATATGTGTCTGTGTATTTTCTTAAAGAATATTTTAAAGAAAAGAGTTCGCATAAAAAGTAGAACTCGTAGTTTTGTATGCATAATTCTAAAAATATACACTACAAATCTCTCGTGTAACTCAAGCAAATTCGATAACAAAACTGATTTATTTTTCTGGGAAATATAAAGTGAATTTTAGCCATGTTCAAGACTTTTCTTGCCATCTTTTATTTAGTTTTTATTTTAACACAAATTGTGTAATAAAACCGGTCAAGATGTGGATGGAAACTAACCAAAGACATATAATGTGAAAAAAGGCCTACTCAACTTTTTATAGATATATTGGTTACGCAGAACAAGTAATACAAAAAAATATCAAACCACATATCAAAACACATTTTTATTAAAAATGGGGTTGGATATAAATGACTAACCGAAACGTTGTGTACTAATGAACAAATAGAGACAATGTAAGTACAAGATTTTAGTGTAAATAATACTAGGTTCTTCAGGAATAACCAATTTCTCATATTCCTCCTTTTAACCCCCCAGGGAATGAAGTTCCAAACATAATACTACTTTCTATTTTTTTCGGTAATCAGAAGCCTAATAACCAACTCCCATATTTACAACTTTAAAAATGAAGATTGTTCTTTACAAACTTTTATTATCATTTTAAGCCCTCAAGAGATGTAATTCCAAAAACGTTAAAAATTTTTTTATTGTAATTAATAGCCAACATATCAATTTTCATACCTCTAAGTTCAGAAATAACAAGGGCACATAAAACTTTCAACCACATGCTGCCCCTTTAGGGGAATAGTTTTCTAAAATCCTATCTTAGCTGACGTCATCTTCATAGATCAAGTATATTTCGAGATTTCGTGATTAGTCAGTGCATGAATGTATAAATATGTGACTGAGTGACCTTTCGCTTTCATTATATTTATTTATTATAATATAATCGCCCTGCACTTTAATACACTTGTCCCAGTGATCTTATTATTTATGGATTCCATCCCTTTAGTGACAAATAGAAAGACTCTGGAAATACGCTTTCATAGCTGCTATACCTCTTCGTTCAATGAAAATCATTTCTCGAGCATAAATTGTTTGAGAACAGCCAACAGTCAGAGGGATCTATATCTGGCGAATAGGGTGGATATTGCAACAATTCGCCGACTTTCGCAATGGTTTTTTGAGCTGTTTGAAAGGGTGCACTGCCTTAATGACAATTTTTTTTCTGTAAACTAGATCTTATTTTACGAATTTTTACATTCAACTGTTCCATATGGTTACAATAATAATCTGATTTCATTGTTTCACCAATGCAGAGGTAATTCACCTATCAATTTGATTCCTTTTGCATCCCAAATTACTGATGCAAACACCTTTTCGGTCGATTTCTGCACCGTAACCTTCTTTGGAGACCAAGTACTGGGTTCTTACCACTCCTTAGGCTCTTGTTTTAATTTAAGATCAAGGTAATATACCCAAGTCTTATCCATAGGTACACAAAATCTTTTTTGTGCTTTCTAAAATGTTCTAAATGTTGCTGAAAAAAAATACATTGAAATAGGTTTCTCATCGTTAGCAAATATGGGACCCATTGTGTACACAACCCAAACCTTCAACCAAAAATTCTTTACGCTGTCTAATGAAATCTCTAGGGCTTATATATCATGTATCTTTGATATAATTTCTGGTATTAAACTACTTTTTGGCACGTTTTAATTTTCTAACTCATCTATAAGATGTTCTAATCGATCATGAATTTATTTTGGTGCTACACCTTCCGAAAATAAGATTTTTATTACTGCACGATATTCAATTTTTTATTGTAAAAAATACTGTAACACGTCAATTTTAAAGAGCTGTAAACAGACGAATGCGTTGATAGATATACATGAAACTTTATACGTGTTCATCAAAAGGTACTACCATTTTTAGAAAAAAAAAAACAGTTTTGATTTTTAAGTTTTTTTATCTCATAAAGTTTGAAAACGACATAAAATTTAATAAATTAAGCCTTCTTTTTGCTGTGGTATACGGATCACGAATGAAAAGGACAAGCAAAATAATTCTTTAGTGACAAATTTAAGTTTAATAAGGCGTAATAACAAAATAAAACATTATGGGTCCTGTTTCCAAAAACCATTATTCACCAAGTATAATTCGTTGACTTAGAAACTACCTTAAAATTTCTAAAACGACGACCATATTTCTCTTTTGATCGGCTATTAAACCGAAAAAAAGAGCCATATATTTAGTTTTAATGGCGATTGCTAAAAGCAACTAATTGAAACGGTGCCCGTTTTTTGGTCATAGGCCATTTAATATGATTGATATTTATAATCTTTGGAAAAGATAAGGATTTTTGCCAAAAGTGATGTTTAAGGGTTTATCAGGATTTTTTTAAGAGAATTTACAAAAGCGCAACTGAATTGCTTGAATTTTGTTAAAAAAAAGTTGCTGCTACAAAACTGTGTTTTGATATCTCAAAGATGATTTATTAAGTAAACAAATTTCAAAAAAAATCTGTCTTTTCCAAAATACAGGGTGTTTTATTTTTCTGTTTGTTGTAATTATCGGAAAATCGAAACTTTTTTTTATTTTTTCAAACTTATTACCTTTACAGTATTTATTAGTTTTAACATTCTATAATTAATGCCTATTACTGTTATACCATGTTACTAATTATTTCAATAACACTAAAATCTTGGACTTTCATTGTCTTTATTTGTTATTTGTTACACAACGTTTCGGTTAATGAGGTATCTCCCAACCGTTTACAAGTGATAACTTGAAACGTGATGAAAGTGATTACTTGAAAACGGTTGGAGATATATTACTAACCGAAACGTTGTGTAACAAATAACAAATAAAGACAATGTAAGTCCAAGATTTTAGTGTTATTGAAACCATAACATTGTCTAACACTTTCAAAGAAATGTTACTAATTATTTTTGGTACAAGGTATATGTAGATTCTAAAATAAATTTATTTTTCATACAGTTTTAATAAAATACTTTTTTTTACTAAACAAGGCTATTAGTAAAAAAATGCTAGGAGACATTTTATGTCAGGTATTAAATAGAAGTTACAAAAAAGTATTAATTGATTAAATTTATCAGGGGCATGCTTATATTTTTTAAAATAATATTAGACTAGTTTTTACGCGGCCGGCCCTGGTAAAGCGAATAAATTTTTATTTGCACAACAACATGCTCTCCATAAACGCTTAGATTAGGGTATAGGACATGATACATGAAATCTGCCTGAAATCTTGTGTAGAATATAAAAATGTAATAATAAATAGGGTGTTTTATTTAAAATAGGCAAGTTGACACCAATATAGAATATCCAAAGAATCTGATAAAACCATACTTATTAAACTATAATATACTGTAAGCACTGTTTTCTGATGTTCTGATAACTTAGAGGGGCATACTTGTACAAATACATCTAAGATTAATTTGAGAAAAATGCAAATTGAAATTGCGTATATTGTTTCATTAAATTTTAAAATAAAATTAAAATCTACCTAGGGTTTGTCCCCCAAAATAAGCTGATAAATAGTATTTTATTAAGAAACTAGATGAAAAGCCTGTCTCCGCCAGGCGAGAGACAATATTAAGTAGCCTCTGTCTCCGTAAGACTTCCAGTACGCTAAGGTAAAAACACTTTTATTCTATTTTTCGGGCAAAATTCAAAATAACAGGTTCTATATGCTAAAATTACCATTACAAATTTATATTTTATCAACATAACTTCAGAATCATGGAATAAATATAATATATATATATACCTACCTACATATAAATATATCCACATTAGCAAATTATATATAAAGATAGCATCAACAACTGAAAAGAGTACCGTAAGTACTGTTTTGCTTTTCCTTTAGAGGTTATATCCTTTTATCTTTGAAGAGCTGTTCTGCGCATACGAGAATTGTTCCAAAAATTTTACTCTTGTTGCTTTGAGCCAATTAGACAATTTTATTTTTACAGATAACCATGGCAACCCACAAATTTTTCGGAAATTTTCCTTCTGTCTAGGTACGCAAAAAAAATTAATAGGTGCATTTTTTTAACAGCTCATGTAAGATTTTTTTCTTTTTATTTTTTAAATACAATTTGGGTGCATAACTTTCTTACCGAATCCCCTGCGTCCTTGAATTATTGTCCAGATACATATTTTTAAAATTTTCGGGAAATGCATTCCTTTGGAAAAATTTCCAATGTCTGAACATGTTTTATGTTTTAAATAAAGAAATTGAAAAAATATGCAACAATCCACGAAGAAAATTTTTTGAGTCGTACATGTCGGTTTAGCCTAAAGTTAATATTAATAAATCACATGAATACCTAATGGTTTTTATTTTGAATTGATTTATTTATTGAGTTTCATATTTAGATGCATCAGTAATTAGGAATATAATGGTATTCAATAATTTTAGGAAAAAAAAAGACACACTTCATTTTTAACACTTAATAAATGATTATTCATAAATCCATGTCCCTAATAAAACTAACATGTCTCGAGCACTAGTGGTTTCTCTCTTATCGTTCTACTTTGCAGCATCATTTTTGTATATTGTGATGGTTCTCTCTTGGTATCTAACTTTTTTTCATAAAGATAGAGCGAAGAAACAACCAACTGTTGCAATATCTAGGAGTAAACTGAAGCTTATGACAAAAGTCATAATAAATTTATTGTTATTTAAACAGATCGGGAACCTTATTTTTTACGCAATTGGTAAAACAATTTAAGCTAGTTTGTTGATTAAGTAGAATAAAGAAATAATAAAAGTATAATTTATTATACCACTATTAGTTATGTGTATGACTTTATTAAATTAAGTTAACTAGATTGTCAGGAATTTTTAAGATACTAAATGAATAATAAAATGTAATAAATTTTATAAAGACTTTTTAACATAAATGTAACTTTAATATTAAAGAAAAGAAAAGGTGCTTGAGAATTTCATCTTAGACAAGCAACCTTTTTTATTGACGTCTAGATAAAAGAAAGTTTTTAATTTAGTCGCGTAGATAATATAGAGTGTCTGGAAAATACGCGAACAAAAGTTTATGATAGACTTCCTACATCAATTTAAGACAACTTAGTTGTATCTGAAATCACTTAGTTTATCTGTTAGAGAGCGCTAAACATTTTAGGACAAATTGTTTTGTCCCAGATTTTTTAATAACCTGCTAATTCATTTTAATTTTTTTGGTCTATAGTCGAACACTATAAAATAAACTTTTTTGTAGTATAGTGAAGTGGAAGTTTATAAAAATGCCGTTATCAGTAAACATATCTTCTGATCTTATAAATCATCAACGTTATGGCAATCCAATTATTTTTATCCTGTTTCCAGGAAAAAAAATATTGCTGATTTCCTGCGAACATCAATTTAATTTTTAGATTTAAATATGGGTGCCTTTTGTACAGCGTTTTTGAAAAAGAAATTTAAAATATTTAAGTAAACACGTGCCAATATTTATTTGAATTTTAAATCGGGCAATTTTTTTAATGATCCAGAAACATTAAATAAAGTTCAATGTCATTTTTTAAGTAGTGTTAACAAGAGTAATCTGCAAAATGACGGCCATGTTGCACATTTGCTTGCCTTATGTTTTTTTGGTCTAACTTTATTCAGTCCAATTTACTTACAATATTTGCTTATGTTTTATTATCGTGGGTACGGATTTCATGAAAAGATTCACAGCAGATCTTTTCTTTGTCTCACACAACTAGAATTAATTTGATGAGTTCATTGGTGAAGATCGTAACTCTTTACATATTTAAGGATTTTTTCCAGGTCTGACATAATGCGCTTCTTAAAAAACTTCCTTTCTACAGTCTTCTACCTAAACGTTGTACCTGGCTCTTTAGTTTATTTTTTAATCGTCAAGTTATTGTAGATGGTCACTATTCTTGCTTTCACAAAGTTAATATTGAAGTACCCCAACTCTATTTGTTCTAGTTACATAAGCGATGTTTTCTCTCCCACGATCAATCCTATCCATAGTTGTGCTGACGATAGTAAACTCGAATATTCAGTTCCTTAGACCAGTCTCTAAGCCTTATTTGTAAACCAATATATCACTTTCACAGAACCTTAAATTAAAATCAGGTTATGGTACCAAAAATTTTGTCCAGGTTAATGCCCTTAAGCCACAATCATGTTCGCTGTAACGAAATAAATATGCCAATACTTATCCTTTAATTATAAGCGGCCAATTTTTTCAGAACAAGAGAATCACCTTAATTAACATAAACACATTATATTCAAAGCTACAGCAGCTTTAAAAAAAACGCATTTCTGTCTTAGGACAAAAGTATTTATTCTCTTTTAATTTGTATGCTCTGTATGTATCCCAATTGAAATATCATGTCCATATCTAAGGAATGGCGTCTCCTACAACTCATAGCATTTTGGATTTTAATTAAAGAAGAGTCATTCGAATTATTAAGTACCCCACTCTTACAGAAAACTTTCCTTCTTTAGGTATTTTCACGACTTCTGCTCCGAGAAATTAACTATTAGATATAATTGTATCTCTAGCAGATTTTAAAAATTATATTTTTAATATGATTGGTGTTCTCAAGTATCCAGCAGTATTTTATGTTTATATAAGTATTTAAAGAAAAACAAAGAATCCAGCACACTCTTTTTAGTTGATAAAAAAAATAAGTATTCTACAATGTAAAAATTATGTTATGTTAATATTTTTAAGGGTTAACAATCCTAATAATATTGTCCCTATTTCTTCTTATTTTTATCCAGTTTGACTAAATATGTACGTACTATATCATAAAGATTTATTTTTTAACCCAAGTTTATACTTAGCTGGCCCTTTTTGTCGTAACATCTTCACAGTTTGTGTGTAATTTCCACAAAAGCTTTTTTCATTTTTATGACGAATAAGCCTCAGCCATTATCATAAGAACAGGTTATTGTCCCTGCTGATGACATTCTCGATTTTCTCTGCTAAATAAATGACCCAAATTCGTACGATAAGTATATCTTATAATTTATAATGGAAAGATAACCTAAATAGAGTACTGGTATCGTTCCGAGAAAGAAGTTTCAGCAACTGAGTGGTTTTATTACAGGGTGGCAAAATTGAAACTAGACTGTAGTTAGCATAAAAGCAAAACATGTTACTTCAAAAAGTGAAAAGAGGCAATTAAGGTGTTTAGTGGCGGTAATATTTTTGGTAATAATCCATACCTTGCAACGTCATTACAATGTCTAGTAAATACCCAACATAATTGTTTTAGGTAAAGTTTGTCCAGGCTCTATCGTTGACTTTTTAAAATATGCTTATCACCTAAATAATTTAAAATACAAATATCTCTATAATTCTTAGAAGGTGGCAAAGTAATTTAAATTCGGCTTAATATTACTAAATAAAAAAGCTTGTTAAACAACGTATGATTAAAACATAGTTTGTGGATTTATTTAAATTAATTTGTTTATTAGTGATTTAAAATGTGTTTAATACCTAATAAATATTACAGGTATGTCCCATGTAAGTGTGGCGGATCCATTTATTAAAAAATATTATTTGGGCTACCTGCAGATATGTAAGAAGGAACCGCTTTGGTCTAGTTCCCAGGGTACTGATATGTGCACTAGCAGAATGCTCAAAATCAACCGATCCTTATGAAAATATATATAGTAATTTGATAGTAGTAGGCAAAATGGCTTTAAAAAGAATAGATGGACAATTAGAGCTATAAATCAAGCAATTTAAAAAATATTGAATCCTTAAAATGGTAAGAAGCAAATAGTGGCAATGTGTATGAACCTTCTGATTATGTAAATCATTATACCTTGTGTGTAAAGTTGGAAATGTCTGGTATTAGAGGGTTTGCTTTGAGTTTGATAGGTAGGTAGGTCGGTAGGTAGGTTTAAAGTGAGTGGACTTTTTACGCCCTCCACTGCGACCGCTCGGTCTATTGTGGCTCACACCTTTTTATATTTCTCCCAATAGGATCGGACTTCTAATAAATCCGATACCAGATTGGGAGAGAGTTCTTACATCTCCTCTTACTCGTGTCGCTACCGGACACGAGCACAATGTGTTCTGATGTGTCCTGGTGTCCCTGTCTTCTGAAGAGTATGACGAGCAGACCCTTAGATCCATCATGCCCTCCTCTCCCGGTCTAGTGACGTGGGTAGCTACCAGGTCCTTATTCACCCGTTTCGATCGGCGCACCTTTGTCGGCTTGTTACCTTGAGTGGCACCTCTCGAAATGGATGTATCCGTTTCGGTCAGGACACCTTTGTCACTTTTTTCCTATGAAAGCGGTTCTGTCCGCTTTCTGTTTGGAGCTAGGGAAGTAATAGTCCACCACGGCAGAGCCCCGCAATACCGCAGTAAGGCTAGATACTCTGAGAGGTCGCCCTGTATCTCAGAGGCACCGTTGGGGACACCTGTTTAAGGCACAGGATGTCATTCACTCATCAGCACGGTATGCTAACACCTTAAGTTAAAGCCTTGTGCTCATCTTAGCTTCGAATCCCGTTCCATACGGTGGCAACAAGAGTTGCCGATAACCAGCAACTCTAGCGCATGTTCCAAAAGATCCTACTGGGCCCCAGGGACGGATGGGCGCTAAAATTATTACCGGGCATTTGGAGTGATGCGGCGTCATAAGAGTTTTGTCTTCACCTCCCCCCCTCCCCCCAATACACACATATAAATTAAATTCACTTTTTTTTGATAAAGTATATTTATATTACTGAGAACACCAGAATTTTTTTTTTCAAAAAGATACATACGTAATAATAAATTTAAAGTAGCAATATTTTTTAATAATTTGGATTTCCTGCAACGCAGTCGATTATCTCTTTAACATTGAGATTATGAAGGATTTCTCTTTTAACCGCCATGAGCATAAAGCTGGATAAAAGTTCATGACGTAAAGTAGTTCGTAGACGATTTGTGATGAATTTCAGTTTTGAAAAACAGCGTTCCCAGGCCACTTGAGTGATGTACTGCGTTGCGAGATATTTATATGCCAAACTGATAATCGAATAAGCACTACATATTAAGCTGTACCGTTCTAAGACTGAAAGGCAGCAAATTACGCAGCTGCGACAAGAAATGGTAAATTTTTGAAAACGAATTTCATCGTCTTGTTCTTCATCGACTTCGTCTTGCGTTCAGGATTGTCCGGAAATTCTTCGTCATCATTTTTAGTTCAATTAAACTCAAGCCATTTTCAAAATGGCCAGTTCTCACAAAGTGGATCAAATCGATTCTTTTCTCAAAGGTTTCCCGGTAACTTCTTTTTTTTATCAACAATTTGCAGAGCTGATCAAAAGCATTCATTGGTATTTTCTTTGTTAACTTCGCTGAAATTTTAGGATCTAGGTATGCAAAAATTCGATAGTTGGTTCTAAGTATTAATTCTGTATTTAACAATTACGCTCAGCTCTTCCTTTCAGAATAGAAACCTGATTCGTCCGATTTTTTCTTTCTTTTGTGATTTGACCTGTAACTTTTCTTCCACATTGTCGTCAATACCTTTCTTTCATTATAAAGTTAATTTTGTCACGAAATTGTTGCTGCAGAACTTTACTCGCTCAAAATCGCGTAAAAAAGAAAAATTACTTTATTTTAAAATGCTTTACTAAATCATTATATTTTAAAGAATCAATTCTAAAATTTGCAAGTATTTAGATAAATGAGTCAGAAATTTCAAAAATTCGTAACTAAATCTGGCTGGTTATAATAATTTCAAATTTCAGTAAATTTTCTTTAAATTTCTGGCTTTAAACGAACATTTGCAGAAAATTGTCCATCGGTTTCCATTTCAGAAGTGCTTGATAAGCGAAATATACAAAGCATTTCTGCTGTCGTTGAATTCGCCAAAAATTGTTCAACTAAAATCTGTTTGCTATACCATCTCGTTTCAATAATTCATGACAACGTTATTTTTTGGTGAATGCTCGCCAAACACTTATTTTCTGTATGATTCTCTGAAAAGACAACAACCTCGTTTGAAGACCAAATAAGGAAGTAGCAGCTGTCGATTTTTTGGTTTTTTGTCTGTAATAAATAAATTCAAAACATGCGCATAGCACCAACATGTAGTATGTTGCACCAGTTTGCTGACTAGCCATGCTTGAAACCATTATATGCACCTTCATATTTGCTGCCCTTCCCACTGGCGCGCTTTAGTAAAAAAAAAAAATTACTGTAGTTTGGTCAGATAATCGGCGCCAAGCGGCTAAATAGCGCTTAATCTGCACGTTCTTCGACCTTCACTGCAAGCCGCTTGCGTACGCTTATTTATTTTCCATTTTTTAAATTATTAAATAACAGAGTTATTTTCTCTTCAACGTACCGGCGCTGCAGTATCAAAACCTCGGCGGCGCACCGGGCGTTGTCCCTTTGGCCCTTTTATTTTTATTTTTATAATCATATTAATATATATATATATATATATATATATATATATATATATATATATATATATATATATATATATATATATATATATATATATATATATATATATATATATATATATATATATATATATATATATATATATATATATATATTTAATATATTATATTTTTAATTAAAAACAATATATTTAACTAATTTCGTTTCATTAACAGAACGGTTGAAGTCAGTACAAAGTCTTTCGTTTTTGGGTGCCCATTTTGATGCAAGGTTTGATTGGGGAGTGCATGTAGAAAGTGTTGCAGTGAGTATTCCAGGTAGATTATGCTCTAAGAGTTAAAGTAGAGGATGTTGGTGCAGTCAAGGTTGTGGTATGTTTTCATTTTTTGATGGAATTCCACTGATGTACCCAGAACTATGGTACAGGAGATGCATTAGGAGTATTTTTAAAATGAAACAGTAAAAAAGTTGTAGAAGTGTTTTATTGAAAGAAAAATGTTAACATTGGTTTGTATGCATATTCTTAATTCTGTGATATTTGTATGTAAAAACAATGATATGTTAACTAATTGTGACGTTATGCATTAATATGATACTAGAAATAAGAATGGTCTATCTCTTTTAATAGCTTTCCAGAATGTATACGCAGCTTGCCTCTCTTAAAATATACTTCTTAGGTAACACATTTTATACTCTGAAAGAGTTCTTTAATGATAGAGGTAAATTTGATTTGATTTGATATTTATTTTCTTAAACATACACCTGTGTATGTATTTATTTATTTTAATTTTTAATATGGTAGTTTAACTTACCAAATATTTGTTTTTATTAAATAGTGTTATCTACTAGTGTTGTAATATGACAGTGTTTCACACCCTTTTTTTTATCTAACATTTTTGTTATTTGAAATAAATAAACTATTACTAGATAGAGCTTAATACAGGCAATCTCAATGTTTTAAATTATTTTAAATTTGTTATAAAATTACACATAAAACTAATACCTGGCCTTTAGGTTAACTGTAAGCGTACTACAGCTAATTTTAATTGAATAAAGGTTTAAACTTCAAATTAATATAAAACAAATCCTAAAACTACTATACCTAAATGCTCTAGGTTTACGCTAAACTTAATTTGTTTTTACTTAGTTTTATTTACCTTGGATTTAATTACTGGAGTTTTAGTAATAGAGAATTGCTATACTATTTCTTTTTGATACAGGAAGACCCATGTCTGTAAAATATTGTTTGTTTCTGCGTACAGACTAGTTTTTTTCTGCAATTTTAATAAATTCCAACCAAAATATTATAAATAGTTTTATACATTGCAACCATTGCAATATATTAATAAGTTATTTGAAAAAAAAATATAATACTGGGATGTCAATATATATATATATATATATATATATATATATATATATATATATATATATATATATATATATATATATATATATATATATATATATATATATATATATATTTAAATACACTTTAGTACATGCCAGCCAGGCGCTCAAAAAAATTTCATTTAAAGGCATAAAAATATAAGCTAGCCGAAACTGAGCCCAAATTTTAAATATGTGATTTTGCAAAATTTTGTAATAAAACAAAGCGAATACCAGATCATTGCTCCTTGACATATCTGAGGCTTTTAACCAGGTCAGTCATGCAAGATAAGCAGACCTGACTCTCAAAATCCTTTTCATCCTTTCTGAGACGCCTCAAGTGCTTTCGAGAAAGGGGTTTACTCACTTCGAAGCCAAAGTGCTAGGTTCCCACCCCTCTTTAGCCTCTTGTTTTGATTCAGGAACATGGTTTTAACGCAAGTTTCATCCATAGTGGTAAAACAATGCATGAAATCCATTTTATCTTTTCTTAAACTATCAAAATGTTCATATTTAAATGTGTTTTTGTTTCATTATAAGCAAATGCGGCACGCATTGTGCACACAGCTTTCTAAAACCCAAAACTTCAGATAACATATTGCTCACACTACTTAATAAAATTCCTGGGGCTTCCAAAATATATTCTGAATTTTTGCTACGATTTCTGGTGTTAATGCACTTTTTGAACGTCCATTGCGTGGATAGTTTTTAGGATTTATTTAACACAATTTAGTTTGGCAACCCATCTTTCTGCGGTTCCAATTATTAAAGATGAAAAGTCCTAATACACTTTTAATGATAGTTTATTAACTTGTTTTGGTGCCACATCTTCCAAGAACAAGAATTTTATAACTGCACGATATTTAGTATTTTTTTATTGTAAAAAAAAATGTGACACGTCAACTTTGAACAGCTTTAAATCTACGATTAAATTTACATATCTACATAAAACTTCACATGTGTTGCGCTCAACTCTAATTAAACGACAAATACATATTAAACAACCAGTTAGAAAAATTTATTCTGTCATAAAATAGACCATAACTCCATAACTAACCAAAATTTGCGGCTTTTGAATACAAAGGGTAGATAATACTGTAATCTGATTAATTAGTAATAGTAATAGTAATAGTAATTATGCTTTAAACAGGCCGGATTTAAAACGCATTAACAATTTAACGCTCTCTCTCTCTCTATCAATTTAAATGGTTGAAAGTTCAAACAAGGATCTTAAAACTTTTCTTATTACCCAAATATGTTTTGGATCCCCAGTAAATAAAGTAATTTTTCATATTACAAACGAAAAATTGGTTGTTTTAAGTATTTCAACTGCAAAAAAACGCAATACTTATAGAGTTATCGTTGCTCCTGTTCGAGTGTCTGTAAAAGATAATATGTTCGCTACAATTTTGGATTTTAGAAAGCTGTGTGCATAGTGGACGCCGCATTTGCTAACAATGGAACACAAACATATTTAAATGCGACATTTGGACCGTTTTAGAAAAAAATCAAAAGGATTTTGTGCGTGGTTTTATCACTATGGATGAGAATTGCGTCTACTACCATGTTCCTGGATACAGGAGGTTAAGGTAGAGTGTGAACCCAGTATTTCGGCTCGAAAGCAAGTTAGGGTGCAGAAATCGACCAAGAAGGTGTTAGCCTCAGTTTTTTTTAGAAAGGTGCAGTTAAAAATGCACAAAGGATTTTTTTCGTGAATTACCTTTATACTGGTTAAACAATAAACCTAAAAGATTATTGTAGCCTTTTTGATCACCTGGATGTAAAAATTCATACAAAAATATCTGATTTACAGGAGTAAAAAATCAAAGCTCTGAAAATAAAAAAAACCTTTAACAAAAAAGTTAATAAAGATTTGATCTGCGGGCCTCTTGGCCTTATATATAATGTAAATTGTTGCATAATATTGTAGTTCTGCTAATTACAATACAATTTGGAAACTAATCACATAAGTTCCAGTTTCCATGACAAATAATATGCAAATTTTGTACATATTACCTTCGAGTTATTTTGGACGTAATTAAACTCGACACATTTTCTAATTTACATAAACGGTCAGACTATGGCCATAAAATTTCCGTCCCTAATTCGTAACAAACTGGCATATGCAGTTAAGTGTACCTCTAATGACATGCATTAGCGTAGGGTTCCATGGAGATACTTTAACATTGATGGGAAAGAGTTTTGTATAATACCTTTTTGTCTTTAAGATTTTTTGTATTAAAAGCAAAACGGAACACTGTCTGGCACTGGAGTAATGTTAGATCCTGAGAAATCAAACACATACTTTTAAATCAAAGATTACAAAAAAATAGATAAAGTCTGGTCTCTCTTTAGCTTTTTCATCTTTTGCACTCAATGACTTACTCGTTCATTGAAACTAAAGATCCTGTAGATCTTTTGTTATGCATTTCGTACTGTTTTTTTATGCATAATTTTGTGTTTTTGTAATAATTTAAAATTTGCTAATCAATAATTTTTCCATTGCCCTGCAAACAACAAAGAGAAGAGATACACGTCTGTAATATAGAAAGGAAAGTTTTGGGTAGTTCTGGTTAGATTGCAAACGTACCTTCCAACCCTCCGAAAAAATTTAAAACAGACGAGATAAAATTGTCGGTATACTATCTAGTTCGTGGTATTAAGAAAGAAAAGCATGCTCTAGACCTGCATGGTCTAGGACATTTGAGAATGAAAAGCAACTCTTAAAAAAGGCAAATTTGCCAAAGGCATTTCTTTAGAGGTCGTCTTCTAACGTTAAAAATATACATAAAGATTTACAATTGTGTGAGCAGAAGAGGAGTTTTTTTATGTAATTGTTTAAAACAATATTTGGTCTCTGAGGTAGTTTGGCTGTATTGATTTCTTGCTTTAATTGCTTGTTTATTTTTAAGGCTAGGATTTTGAGAAAATTTTTATAACCTTAAAAATCTAGCTTTAGAAAACCACGGTTTATTAGGTTTGGGGTTCCTTTTAAGCTGAATACCTAGTTATATTATTTTGTTAGTTTTTTGACATATTTTGAAAGAGTTATAACTACGTACATAGAGTATGCGAATCTATAACTTTAAAAATATTATTAAAAAATTACAACTTTAGAATGTACAAGATGTTTTTAAAAAAATGCTAGTCGTATATCTTTACATAATCGATATGTGTCAAATTTAGATTTGTCCGTTACCTTCCAAGTATTTGCATGTTAGGAATTTGAAAGTTAAATGGAACAACAGAGTTATGTAGTTTAAATCTAAGGCAAATAATTTATGCATTTTTTTATTTTCTTTCTCTCACACTTAACCTATTATTAAAGACACTTACCCTGTGAATAAAAGATCAAGTAAATAGTTAGAAGCTGGGTATAAGCTCAGTTTGCATGCAAATAATCTTTCCTAAAATGTTTGGGAAACTAAATTCTTGTTTTAGAGTTCTTGATAAAGCCGAATAAACATTCAATTTTGAGGCCGAAGCTATATGCAGAGCTTCACCTTTCTAGATAAATTCGCTTAGAAGTTATAAACCAAAGAATAGAGTTTTAAATTAATTGCCACCACCTGAGTATTAAAAACACTTCCATTGTAGTTTATCTTTATGAAAAGTTCAGGTGTGGTAAAAGTGCTATTTTACCAATTTTTCGTTAATAGCTGCTACCAACAAACTTCTACTTTCACATGTAGTATCAATTTTTTTTGTGACAAAAAAAAACCCTTACAGAACGACTTTTCCTCCTTGATTACTTTGGGTCGGCTTTTTTATAATAATTTATTTAAACTCTAATAATAGGGCTTCATGAGTTAAATCGCAAATCTCTCAGCCATCTGTTTCAACTCATTTAAGGATGAAACAATCCATGCGTATATTATGTACCAAAAACAAGACAGAATATATTTTCAGCTGACTGATTTCTGGTTAAATTAAACCATCATACCCCGTTTTAGGTAGAAAACTAAGGGATATTAAGATATAACTAATTTCGAAACATATTTAAATTATAATCTCTTTGCAGCAACAAGATAGCTTTAACAACATAACAACATTTACAAAATATAAGGTGTTTTTTTTCTATAATCTTCTGGAATATGTATGGTGTCTTAAGTGAAGTAAGAGGCGGTTTAAGAACACAAAACCCAAAGATTTGAAGGTTTAAAGACCTCTGCAAGCAATTAAGTTTCGCAGTCTAGACACTCTACGTAAAAGAACAACAAGGTGGTAAGTACTAAGTCTTTCCAGATGGACTCTTAAGGCATGCATGAACGTGGCACTGCGTGTTCCTCTATTAAGAGCTGCTAGGAAAGAAACTATATTGGCAAATTCCTCTGAGCAATAGCCGTGAAAATACCTAGAAAAGAGCAACAAATCTCCTACAGCTTGTCTGTGGGCAAGGAAAAAAAGCTTTTTATAGGAATGGGTCCAATAACAGGGCGAATTTGGATACATTTTAGAATGGTAAGTGTTGTGGAAGATTTCTTTCCTTAGACATGAAAACAATATACCAAAAGTCTGATCTGGAATACATACAGAGTAAACAGATTTAAAGAGCTGGTTCGAAAGAAAATACGAACTTTCTCGAAGCTGCAGTTGCTATAGTTCTAATGTGTTTGTTCCAATTAAGGTTATTGTAGAAGATAATGCCTACAAGGTTAAGTGACTCTGCTATGCATAACTTGACTGCTCATAAGTAAAAGATAAGTATTGGCAGACCTTTTTCAAAACAGCGAACATGATTTTCTTGTTAGACATTAAATTGGACACTGATACCCCAATCCAATAATGTTTTAAGGTCTTTTGAAAAAGATATCTGAATTCTCTGCGCTTGTTTTCTTAATCTGGGTGACTTAAGAAACTGAATATTAGAGTAAAGGGTAGTTTCGTCAACCAAATTACGGATACGGTTAATTTTAAAAGAGAGAAGGATGTAAATTATAAATTGTGGGCGTACTTTGACCTGGAGAACCCCAGCATTTATGTAGTAAAACCTAGAAAAGTGACGATCATCTACTATAACTAATAAATGTCAAGTAGAAAGGAAACTAGAGTCAAAAATAAAGTTTAGGCCTTAGATAGGTAGTACTCAAGGGACTTGTTCGAGTTATGTGAAATAGATTTTTAAAAAAATCTGCTGTATATATTTTGTAACAAAATATTTTTGTGCTTTTTAAGTTAGCATATAGTTTAGGATTTAATAATGTTTTTTATTACCTTTCAAACAATTGAGAAAAGAGATATACGTCTATAAATACAAGGAAGGAGAATTAAATAAAAATATAATAATTATACGTTGCATACTTGATTCCGGTTTTATTTTCTACATTTTAAAGAAGTTGACATAGGTGTGTGACAACTTTATGCTAGTGCGCAGACATCAAACCAATGAGTATTTAAGCCTGCGCACTGAAAATCAAAAGGGATCGTTTCGTCCTTGAACCCTTAATCAGGTGTCCCATTTTTACGCTAGTTCCTCTCCCGTTTACTCAGCTGGCTATCTGCGCTGGTGCACCATTTTATTGACCTGTTATTGTCAACATTTCTCATAGAATTTAACACCTAAACACAAATCAATCATGCGCATAGGCCCCAGTGTATCCTTGTAACTTAATTTTGATTTTGCGCAACTAGGACCATTCCAGGCTTAGCATCAAGGTCGGTGGTGCTAAAGGCTTATGCGTAGTGACGATTTAGACTAAGAACAGACATATTTTATTTTATTACAAAGCACAAATTATTGTTGTTACCATATTTTACTTCAGTTACTTAAAGCATATTACATTTTCTTTGAAGAATTTGTTTAGCTGCTATATTTTTTATTGGCCCAAGGCGACCAATTTACACTGCAAAATACAAGAAACAACTCTGCGAGTGCTGAAAAAATATGTCTCGTGTTACCGAAGTTATTTTTTATGGATATTTTTAGCTTTTCCATCGGTTTGCAATTTGTAAAAAAAAGTCCTTGTTGTTCATCTGCCCGAGGCTGCAGCAGATACTAAGAATAAAATTAATATTTACAAAGAGTGAAAACTTATTGAATTTATTTCTTTTTTAAGTATTTTCTGGAAAAAGTCAAAATATTGAAAAGACTTGCAAAAGAAGTCATAAAAAAAAAACAAAATAAATTTCATTTAACAAAAGTTGCAAATAAAAGCTCTGTATGATGATTCAAAAAACATATGTCATTTCCTATTATTATTAAGACAAAAATATTATGTAAACAAACCTTCTAATTTTTTTAGAACAGTTTTTTTAATTTTTAAATCGGATTTTTCGATTTTAATAAAGCTTGGTACAGTAAATATTATTATGGACCAGTAGCATAGCTACGGGCAATTTATTTTACCATTAGTTTGTGATAACGTTTTTGGTAATATTTTTATTGATAATTTAGTACATAATAATTATTTTCTGCTATTTTAACAAAAAAATTAACTTGATAAACTTAACGGCTTTAGAGATATTCTATTTTTAAACTTGGTACGTAAAGGGTAATTTTTAAAATTAATAAAAATTATAAATTATACAATAAATCAATAAAACGAAGATTAAATGCATGTTTTAAGGAATTCGTGTGCACTTTAAACATTTTTTTGTAAAAATTACTATTAGATAGAAAATCTCGAAAGCCGTTAAATTTATTGAGTTAGTTTATAGTATATTTTTTATGTAGAACTAAGCAAAAAATAAGTATCATGTATGAAATCATCAAAAATAATGATACCAAAAATTATGACGGAATAATGTAAAAAAAATTAAAAAAATTGTCGCCACACCACTAGGATATAATATCAACAAATGTTTATTTCTAAAAGTTGTATGTTAGTTAGTTTTTTCACTGTACCAAGTTTTATTTAAATAGATTTAAACATAAAAAAAAATACCAATTTTGATTTTTTTTTCTTTCACTTACGTATCTTAAAAATGGTGTTTTGGAAATGTTCATATAATATTTTCGTCTTATTTTTGGCCATTAAGCTATGGCATATGTTTTTTGAATCACCCTGTATACACATGTACCCCATATACCATATGCTACACTTTAGATGGACTATACTGAAGTCCTTATTATTTATTTCTAAAACAATCTTTGGGTAATTAGGAAACTACGAAGAAAATTTATGTGTCAATTTGATTTCCGTGCGCCCCTTCAAGGGTTATTTGAATTTTATAAATAATTTAACTTGCTCCCTTATTCCAAGTAAATTGTTAAACTTCATTAAAATGATTATTGATTAGGATTTGTAGTTAAGATAGAATTCTAGTTGAAATTATCCCAGGATAAGCTTAAACCCTTAAGGGATTTAAAGGACCGAACGATAGTCCATTAAACTCCAAGGTCGATGCTCCAAAAATCAAATTGATTATATATCCACACAACGGCCACATAACTATTTAAACAACAATAGATTTATATTAAGATATTTTCGGGTTATTAAACACGAAATAAGCAATTCACCAAGAAAGAGGAAACGGCAGACCATTTAATTGATCCCATATCAACGGGATAAATGTAATTTAATGTTTTAACTTCGAAACGTAAATACTTGTTTTGGATAGCTTCCGAGTTCTTTTAAGGAAATGGGCCGTGAGACTTGTGGACACTCCTAATTTTATATCATGAAGGTGAAAGGGACATTTGTTCTGCTTAAGTAGTGCTCGGGGTGTAATTAAAATATTTTGATGCCATTCCTAAAACATTCCTAACATTTGTCAACAACAGAAACCACCTGAGGTATATAGAGGTCTTATGTTTTTATTATACTGATTAGTATTACGTACTATAAGAGAGTAGTGCACGTGTCTAATACATACTAGAACAGGAAAAGCTGAGAGTATTGATCCCCCCTGGTTAAATAGGAACTCCTGCCATTTAAAACTGTAGTTGTTTTGATTTTCGTTTTGGTAGTTAGGTTGATTGTTATAATCCCACATGTGGTTGCGCAGTCTACGGCGGCCAAAATATTTCATTTGTGGGCAGGAGGGAGACGGATTAAAATCTGTTACGTCAAAGGCAGGCAATTGTGTCACCCTTTAAATATAGTGGGAAAAGTCACGTTTTGTTATTCTTTTTTGATCCCAAAAAAAATAATAATAAAACGCGGATTCAGAGATAGCTAAAAAATCTACTTTTGTGTAAAAATTACTAAATGTGGCATCGTCTGCATGAGAAAATGGCCTAAAAATCGGTACAACCCTATTTGCAAATAATTGTGTATCAGAAATATGAAAAAATATTTAAAAAATAGAGCAACTTTTAGAACAAATCTGCAATAATTAATGGCATGATTTGTTGTCGTTCTTACGTTGATTCAAATATTTTCTAAAATGTATTAATTAAACACAAAAGATATTTTGTTTTCTTTGTGGTTTTAAAAACATTAATTTTCTTACAAAATCAAATCTATACGTTATGGTAGCCATAAAACACATAAACAACATTGTTTCCAATTTATCAGGTTTAACAAGAATAATAACTTGAAGGTTACATATTGATATATTGACAGAAAAATATAGTATAGGAATTTTCTCACACTTAAGAAAATTGTTAAACGTAGTTTTGCAGAACCAAAAAAAAAAAGGATTTTCGAAAATTTATAGGTATTAGCTTTTCCAATAACCGATATTTACATACATTAAATGCATCATAATATATTTATACATCAAGTGCAGTGAATGATGTTGCCACAAATCGTACTTTAATTTACTGATTTTCGCGGTAGTGTTTTTAGCTGCTGTACTGATGAAAAATTATTATTCTCTTCTGTAAAACAGATGTCTTCGTTTTAACATTCTGTTGTTTCAAAAAGATTACAATAATAGTCCAAGTTTATTTTTTAATTTTACCAGATTGGATTCCATAACAACATTTCTTTTTGTATTTAAAAAAGTGACGCCAAACCTTTTTTGCCTAGTTCTGGATCCTAACTCTCGTCGGAACCGAAGGAATGGGTTTACACCACTTCTTAGCCTCCTTTTTATTTAAAATCATGGTGCTACACACAAGTCTTATTTATGGTCATCAAACAACGCACAAAATCATTTTTAAAACACTTCAAATATTGCTGAATTTGGTTGAGTGAATTGTTTTCAGCTTTCTCAAACCAAAACTTTCACCATTGCTCACACTGCCTAATGAAATCATTGGTGCTGTTACTAAACCTCTTGTTTAGTTAATCAAAAATCTTTTAAAACCTTATCCTATATTTTTCTACGATTTCTGGTGTTAATGCATTTTCTGGACGTTTTAATTCAGCAATCCCTCTTTTTACTGTTTCAGTTGAAAGTAAGCCTTTATACAATTTTAAGAATCCGTCATGATTTTTTTTCTAGTGATTGAATTGACAGATCTACATGAAACTTCTTACGTCTTCATAGAAAAGTTCTATCATTTTTAGAAAAATAAAACAGCCTGACCTAATAGAGAATTGTTTTTATGTTTTCCAGCAAATAACTCCTAACAACTAGGCAAAGCCAGCAGAAAAGATTAGCACTTTCTGGATAGGATTATGAAAGCAGAAAATATAATTAATATAGAAGCCAAATTTATGTTAATTTTATGTCTAGGAGTTCTAGCTTTCCAGTGTATACTTTCATTTATATTAATTAGATGTCTTGTAATTCCCCGTTTACAACACAGAATAAATCACCTTAAGATTTGAAATGGGTCGCTTTTATATTCCTGGTTAAATTAAATATATAATGACTATATTACAAAGATAGATTATTATTTTCCTTCACAATAAGTTAACGCCTGTGTATTTATTTTATACTGTTGACGTTTAACATTCAATTTTAATGATTAAAACGAAAAAGTAATAGAAAAATATACAGAGTAGTCAGTCAGATAGATATAGGGAGAAAGAAAAAAATGCTTTAATGTTTTTTACGGTCAAAAAACTTGCTCCCTTTGTCAAGAGTAAATGTTTCTTCCATTTTTTTGCTGTACACTCCATATGTATTCCAAATCAGACCCTACTTATAATACTGTTACTATGTCTTGAAAGGGCATCCCACAAGACTTACAATTAGCATTCTTGATTCCATCTAAAGAATAACCTTTCGCTTTATTAATGACCCTTATCTTATAAAAAGCTTCCTTCCCTGCCCATTGGTAAACTGTAGGAGACCTACTTTTATGCCCCCTTTTTTAGTCCACCAGGAGTGCCCCAAACTTCATAGTTTGTCCGCTCCTTTTCTTCTAGAGTATGGAGCCAGCTGTCTGCGAAGTTTTCTTCTTTCATTTTTTCTTAACTTTTTAGTGGTATTGATAAACTGCCTCTTACTTTCCTTAAAATACCTACAATACGTCAGTAAAAAACGTTTCAACTGTTAAGTATGTCCAGCCGTCTTTAGATAAATCCAACGTGTCTACAAGAACTTAAAAAGCTTTAATAAACAAAAATATTGTAACTTAAAGTTTAAATTTTGTATCAGACACAATATCTTCTATTAAAACAAATCGTTAGGGAACTGATACTTTTCCGTTGGCAAATCTAAATTTGGAATCAACTAAAAAAGGAAGTTTCCAGTACTCCACGAAGAGATTGTCTGGCTATTAAACTGGATATTATTAATTAGAATGCTTTGAAGGTAAATAGAAATAATTAATTAAATATAATTAATTATGTTAAAAATTCGAAAAACGTTTTTTCTATAACAGTTATCGGTAGTCTTATTTCAATTTTTAAAAACTGTTAATGAGTAGATTTTGCAGAACGACAGTTATTTTGTCAGGTTTTCTTTGTACTAACTTGTTTTAAATAATAAAACAATTAACTAAGAATATTATTGTCATCTTTTGGATCGGCTTGATGTCAAAATTTGTAAAAAAAACTGATTTACAGAAAAAAACCATCACGAAAATCAGTAAATTAAAGAACAAATTGTTGCAACATTTACCATATTCGCCAGATTTGGCCCCTTCTAACTTCCGGCTGTTATTACATTTCGTCCGAAACGACTTTGACACCCGTCCGGATTCTCATTTCCTTGGTGGAAAAAATAAGTTAAAGGATCACTTAAACAATGTATTGAAGTTCAAGGAGGTTATATTTAATAATAAAATGTAAAATCGTATTTTTCTAATGGTTTTAATCAAACCACAAAACTTATTAAACAACCTGGTATAATAGAAACTTTTTATTTAATAAACAAATTATTTTGCAAAATTAATTTGTCAGGGAGCAACCTCATAAAAATTTAAAATTGGTTAGTAGATGAACAGCATTTGGTTAAATTGACTCGCCGTAAATACGTAATAATAACAGACACCATAAAATCATGTTCGTTAATTACACAAAATAATCCACAATTTTTTGTACCGCAGTTCCTCTACCAACAGTTCGTGGTATTGTACCTTATCTGTTTTTCGAGGATCCCGGATTAGCGTAGATGTAGTTACAGAAAAGTTTCAAGTGACTTACCTCCAGCGTTTATGTCCTTACTGCCCTAGCTGATATGGTGTTAGTTAGAGTCACAGCCCACAACAAGCTTCAAACTGTGTTTGCGGCAGTATTCTACCAGATCCTCCATTTATTTCTCAGGTGGCCAGGACAATGGTTTTCTTTTGGACATTCGTAACATATTCCATCCTGATTGCAGTGACATCTGAGGTGGAAAGATGTATAAGCGGATGACCTCGGAATAACCTAGGGATGTAAATGGCTATCCTAGGTTGACTATTGCTTGGAAAGCTAAAAATTTTACCCATTAGTTTGCCTAAGCCTAATATTTTGGTTTTTGGATCAGTGCTACTGTGTCCTGCAGCCCATTAAGGCATTGGCATAATGTTGCCGTTGCTGCCCTGCTGTGCTGCAAGTTCCACTGTATAAATCTTACCTGTTTAGTAACTGCTGCCTTCTTAGCCATAACGGTGCAGGTAGCAGTTCTTTAGTTTTGCTCTGTTGGAGTGAGCGTAGTTTCACTGGAGGAGGCCGATGTGCTCGACCCATACGTAATAATAACAGACACCATAAAATCATGTTCGTCAATTACACAAAATAATCCACAATTTTTTGTATAAGTCGAAATTACATAATAGCTTCAAAGGTGTAAAAAACATACAAACGATATTTTTAAATAAGAACAGTTTTTTTCATATCTTTTGTCTTATAATTAATCCTCCATGAAACTTATTTATGTATTGTGCATGCCTAATATAAACCATGAATGTTTTTTAATTGTTAAAATTTAAGAGTTTTCGATCGGCTTCGTAAATCTTTTATATGGCAATTATCATAAAACATCTAAAATACTTTTTGTTAAATCAACATGGAAACGACAGGTTTAAACAGCAGGTTACAACAGACATTATCACACCGACCCTCTTCTTAAAAATGAAAGATATGTCAATTATAAATAGGTTTTTATCGAGCATTTCAAAACCAGATATTTTTTCTTGAAAAAAAAATAAAAGTTTTAGTAAACATGGGCTTTGCAAACACCAAAATATAAGAGGTCAATTTTATTATTATATATTGTAGTAAATATCTTAAATAGTTCTCACAGTTTCCATTTGGGAAATAGGTCTGCAAGCTAATAAATGGCACATCAATAGTTCTTTACTATGTAAAAATTAGTGCCATTAATCCTTTCGGGCACATATCCACCTGGAGGCAACCTTGCCGCTTAGCCGTGCGGACAAGCGTGCGAAAGAGAATATGAGTACAACCTTTCCCTCTCGCGTGCTAATATTGGTCGGCAGGCCGCACAGTTAATTCCTAAGTTTCATGGATAAGATAAAATAAACGGTTAATTATAAAAAACGGTTTATATTTAAAAATATCGTTTGTAGGTTTTTTATACCTTTAAAGCTATTATGTGATTATGACTTATACAAGAAATGGTGGATTATTTTGTGTAATTAACGAATATGATTTAATTTATTTGATACCGGGATGTCTGTTATTACGAATTTATTGCAAGTCAATTTAACTAATGGCTGTTAATCTAGCCAAATTTAAATATATATGAGGTCGCCCCCTGATAAATTTATTTTGCAAAATGCTTTGTTTAATGAATAAAGTATTCTTTATTAATATAAATACCGTTAGTTACTAAAAATTCGTACTTTATTATATTGTTTAATAATTTTGTCGCTCGATAAGAAAAAATACGTTTTTATTATCTAAAATACATTTCATTTTTAATTATATTCTTCCTCAATACATTTGTTTTAGTGATCTTTTAATTTTTAGATTCCATTCAGGAAGTGAAAATCAAAAAGACTGTCAAAATCGTTTTGTACAAACGATTTTTTTAATGTAATAAATTCGTATTATAGCAGGTTGTGGTTTGATAAGGACAATAAGGACAATAAGGAAACTACGATTTTGCCTTTTGTTTTTCAATATAATCTCCTTGAACTTTATTACACTTGTTTTAGTGATTCTCTAATTTATTGATTCCATCAAGGAAATAAGAATCCGGATAGCTGTCAAAATCGTTGCGGACGCACGAATGTGAAAACAGCCAGAAGTTAAAGGGAGCCAAACCTGGCTTATCTGGTAAATGTTGCAACAACTTGATCTTTGACACAATGATTTTTGCGAGGTTTTTTTCAGTTGTGTGAGCGTTTTTCCCTGTAAACCAAATCTTTTTTTACAAATGTTCACATTAAACTAATTAAAAAGAATACTATAATAATATTAGCATGCCGAGCGAGAGAAAGGTTGTAAACCTATTTTCTTTCTCTCTCGCATGCTTGTTCTCACGGCCAAGCGGCAAGGCTGCCTCTAGGTAGGAATATGCTTGAAGGTAATCCGCCAGTTAGGTTCAGCAACGTGTAAGGCCTAGTCAGAGCCCAAGTGACCCTTTGGGGGAGAACCTGTAAGACTTGCCTGCACCATTCATTTAAATGTTCATAGATAATAATGTAGGTTGAATGCCTATCTCGGTGGCATGATGATCAGTGAACCTGCCTAGCAGCGGGTTCGATTGCCGAGTCCAAAGAGACATATATTTGCCAATGGCCTTTGCGCGCCCAAATGCTACTTCCGTTTTGTATATATATATATATATATATATATATATATATATATATATATATATATATATATATATATATATATATATATATATATATATATATATATATATATATATATATATATATATATATATATATATATATATATATATATATATATTGTATATATTGTGCACATGCACGTCACCTACTTGAAATTGGCAAAAGAGCTCATTCGAAATTCACATATCCGTGAACTACTAAATGAGAAGCCATTTTTCATTAAGTGTGTTGTGTAAAGCAACTTCTAAATGTTTTTTTGCGTAATACACCCAACGACTAGATACTAAAGGACTGCTTAGTTACATTTAACGTACGTTGGACAATTTCGATGTTAGATGACACTTACATCGATGTTTATCTTTCAATGTTTAAGATTATATAAAAAAAAGTTTTAAACCCAACTTTTGTAGCTCCAAAAATAAACTATTAATTTTTTGAGTGATTGAGAGATCAACATCGATGTTTTGTATCGATATCCCAGCACTAGCCAGCACCAGTAGTGACGTCAAAGCGAGTTTGACCTTGGCAGACAAATTCGGCAAACTGAGCAGTCATGTAGTATATAGTCGTTGTAATACACCTACATGGCGCACAATAACATCTTAACCTGTCTATACTGAGATTGGTTGATTTGAAATTACTTGACGAGGAGGCGCTAGTTACTTCTAATGTTCAGTTGTATTGAATACAATGGTTCTTAAGGTGGCTGCTTCGCAGTCAAGGGTGTCTGCGGCCTACATTCGGTGTGACCTTACCCAACAAAGGTGAAACACGTGTAATCGGATTGGCTGGACCCGGGGTTATCCATTTACTTGAAGGCCTTGTCATTTTAAACCAACTAAGCCAAGTAGTCATACACAACAGGATTTTTATTTTTTCTTTTCAGTTCATTAAGGAGCCTCTATGTCCAAAGAAAGTCTACCTATTTGTTATATTATATATATATATATATATATATATATATATATATATATATATATATATATATATATATATATATATATATATATATATATATATATATATATATAATATATATATATATATATATATATATAATATATATATATATATATATATATATATATATATATATATATATATATATACTTATATAAATCCAAGGATCTTAGAATACGAAATTTTGGTTAACTTTTATGCTTCTTCGGAAAATGACCGCAACACTAAAAAAAATCGTGTTTTCACCCCCCACAAACCAAACAGAAACCTACCTTGCCATCTAAAACTACCCTTAGTGTGTTTTTAAACATTTCCCTTTTTTGCCACACCCGTAAACGCGTAGTTTAGAGGAAGTAAGTAAGGTATAACTACCTTACTTACGGGCTGTATTTTCAAACACTTAGATGTGCCTTACAGAGGAAAAAAACTTAATGTGTTACCGCTCTAAGACGTTCAGGAGGCCGTTATTTAAAAATATCTCGTATTTTTTAAAGGCTGTATATTGTATATGCAAGTCTTGTTCATTACCCGTAAGAGAAAGCACGTGCTTATGTGGGATATGTTGTTTGCCACAGTTAAAACAGAATTAAATTTTAATTACTGACAACAAAAGTTGCCTATTTAATACCCTTACATTAAAAGACAAACAACTTAATATTAATTTTGGCGTAAGATTAAAGAAATCAAACATTATTTTATTATCAAAAAAACAAGCCTAGACTAAAGCAGTCTTCACATGTCTGTTCCGCTTAAATACTCATAATTAACTAATATTTATAGATAATCTTTTGTAAAATAATAAATACACCCAAGTCCAATTACACGTTTAATTTTAATTCACAAAGCTTTATTAGAACTCCGAACATTTTTCTGGCATATTGACATAAGAGGATTGGGCGTCATTATACTCTACTTAAGGAAAGAACTTGCCTAGCTTAAGATGAGCATTTTATTTTATGTTGGGAATGCACCAAACAAACTTGTATTATTTTAAAACATATGAATTTAATACAGCGGAATTAAAATAGATTATTAAAATTTATTTATCCTATATATAAAAAATAATTACACTTTATACTATAGTTTTAAAGACTTTAATGGTTTTTAAAAGTCGATAAATTCAAAAATAATTACCTTATTTAATATATAAAAAGCAATTTGTCAAGAATATTGAAGTATTTTTAATTTCAAGTCCATGTTGAATATTAAAGTCTTTTTTAATAATGACTATCATTTAATTCTAGGACATGCCGAAGCCAAATTGAAAATCGGTTTTTAATTTAAAGTTAAAATTTTAAAAAGGATGACGCGCAGATTTTTGTTTGTATTAAAAAATATTATTGCCGTATATGAAAAATTTATTTCGACTAAAAATAAGATTTAAAATATATTTTTTATATTAAGCTTATATTTACTTAAAAAATAATGTTTAACCTCTCATCCTGCATCATTTTTAATTACCAAATATTAGATAATTTAAAGTAATATACATTTTTGTCTAAATATTTTGAACAAATTAAATTTGGTAGAAAAATTAAAGAAAAGTAGTTGTTTTCATCAATTCCGACTTGACACTCAGTATTCTTTGGATATACAGAGTAAACAGTCAACAGAACTTTCTTTTTAAGCAAAAAAGCTTCTTGTATAAAAACTCGGCAAACGCTTTACTTTCGAGATACAAGGCGTTTCGTTTTTAGTCATTAAGAAGGTGTTTTCCAAACATATTCAAAACTTTAAAAGTAACATTTATGAAATATTTATACACCTAATAAACATTCATGTATTTTTTATTAAAGAAATTTAATCATATTTAAATTTTACCACAATATATAAAAAACTAAGTTTTCAACCCTTTTACATAAATAAAGTAATCGTGTTTTCTTTAATAAAATTTACCGTTTATAAATAAAATATCATCCAAAATTTTACAAGAAACAATGATACAAATGTCATATCTTTTATTTATAACGTTATACAGTAGCATGTTGCATTAAAAGAAATTGTTCTTATTAGAAATATTTTGAACATTATCTACTACTACAGATAATATACAAAATATGGTATTACTTTTCCTTATAAAGAATTTGATTGCTTTTAAGATTTTTTATATAAAAAATAAAATGCAGCCATAACGATTTAGTCCTTTGGCTTGACCCTTTTGAGCATGCCACCAGAGGTCCATGGATTTTTGCAACGGTATTCGAAGTCTTTTGGGTCGTTGATCACGAAAAAAATGGTTTTAGAGGCCAAAAGTGATCCAATTTGTTTTTATTCGCAGTTTTTGGTAATTTTTTTGGATTTTTTATAATTTGCCCTTACGAGTCGTTATTTTATGAAAAAATAGTTTAAACAAAAGTTGTAGAAAATTAACTTACGAACATTTTCCATTTTTTTGTGACTTTTCTGTACGTCGAGTTATCGACTGAGAGATGTTCATGCGTGGCCATTTCTTAACCTCACTTGCTGTTTTTATCGATTATATCGCGATTACCATGATATGCTTGAATAAGAAAATGAAAACAAAAATGTCGTTGGTGTAGGGGAGAGTGGGGTAATATGGCGCAGGCGAGTTATCTAACGTCATTGACGCCATGTCAGGAACTTGTGTAAGGGGAAAAAATTAATATGGAAAAAAAAACAATAAAATGTGTTTTAGTACTATACAACACGACGTGCGTCGCATTACCTCACGCGTCACAATACCCTCGTTCCTACACTTCAAATGAAAAACAAGAAACAGGCTAAATGATTCTGGACGATTTTTATTTTCATTTTCTAATTCAAGCACATTATTGTGATCGCGATATAATCTATAGAAAACAGCAAAAAGTTTAGGAAGTGGGTGCGCATGAACATCTTCCAGTCGATAACTCGACGTACAGAAAAGTTGCAGAAAAAAATGGAAAATGTTCGTAAATACATTCTTTACAACTTTGGTTTAAACTATTTTTCCATAAAATAACGATTCGTAAAGGAAGATTACAAAAACTCTAAAAATGACCAAAAACTGCAAATAAAAAAAATGGACCACTTTGGCCTCTGAAACCATTTTTTTCGTGATCTGTGACCCAAAAGACTTCGGATATTATTGAAAAAATCCATAGACCTGTGGTGGCATGCTCAAAGGGATCCAGCCAAAGGGCTTGATGTATTCTCGTCAAAAAAAGAAAAAGAATACATCTTATTAATTACTTAAACTTTACTAGTGTCTAAATTGTTTAAAATGTAACTTTTAAAGTTCCATATATATTTAAAAGACGTCATTTTAGTTAATTTAAAACGTTTAATAATATATTTTTAGAGATTTTTTTTCTATAAAAAAAGGTGTTCTCTTCCATTGTTAAAGTTAGTCATTTAAAACCACAGTGTATAATAAATATTATTTTTCTAAAAGAAAACATAAACATAATATAAATTAAATATAAATATATTTAATACCTGCTTTAAATAACAACATTTATTGATCCTTCGAAACTTGCTCTATCTTTTACTCTAAAATAATTATCCGTTTAATCCCTTCTTTATTCTAAATTCCCACCGTATTAAGCATTGTATTTATTTATTCCAAAGACATTTTCGTAATATCCAAATTTAAGTGGCGTCTGCCTTAAAACAGCTAAGCTCTTCGGCTAAATACTGGTCCAGTAGCGATTTAGTTGACGATCGTTTTCTCTTCTTCTAAACCGGTGAAAGGACTTTTTTTGTTTAGTTATTTGATTTATATACTTATTTATTTATTTATTCATTTTATTTATAAAAATTATACTACGTTATATCTTCCCAATGGTAAAACAAAAAGTTCCAAAAAAGACGAATATGGAAATCTATATACAGTAAAGCGCAGAGTACTGCGAACATAGGACAATCTTGGACGATTTTGGATGTACCTAAAAACGCCGCACGCATTGCTTATCGATCAATAATCTTCCAGCAAACAATTCAATACGTTTATTTCTGAAATAATTCTTTAGTATCGAACGCTCGACAGCAATAGTTGTACAGTGTCGAATATTTACGACCAAAAAGTTTTTTTAATAATATAATTATTATTAGTAATGGATGTTTACGAACTGAAAGAGAAAATTAAAATATTTGAATGGTATCACCGTGGAAATCCTGTTAGGGAATTATTTATTAATTTATTTATAACTAAGCCGACTCCCACGATTTCCACTATTTACCGAGTCATTAAAAACTTTCTGACATTTGGTTGTTTAACTCCAAGAAAACATAAACATGATAGTGCCCCAGAAAAAAAAACCAGGAAAGGAAAATGAAAGAAATTATGGTAGTGACAAGTGTTATTAAAAATCCTACAGTTTCCATTAATACAATTGCAGAACAGGTTGATTTGTGCAAAAGATCAGTGGGAAGAGTGCTGAAAAAAATTTATACCGCTCCTACAAAGTAAGAAAAACCACGAAATTAACCCTGATGATCATTTTAGACAAATACAATTTTTAAAACTGTAATGGAAATGAAAAATAACAATGCATTTATAAGAAACATTGTTTTTACTGATAAATCGACATTTCCACTTCATGGTCTCACCCAACGATTTTTTCTCTGGGGTCACGTAAAATCAGAAATTTATGGTTTCCAGGAGAATAGGGCTATTAATCTACAAAAATTACAATTACAAATTGAGAATTCTTTTAGGATTATTACCCTTAACATTCTAGCAAATATCAGAAGGCGTTTTTATGACAATCTTGGTAATTTTGTGGCTCAAAAAGGTGGTTTATTTGAGCATCTTTGATAACTTGAAAGAGTTTTTTGTATATTTTATGAATGCACATTAAATTGTTTTCTTAAGAATATCTTCTACGTTTCATTATTTATTAGAAAAAATTATTTTATTTTATTAGGAAAAACTGTTTGGTTTTTAAGACCGCAGCAAACGTTGCGGTCTCGTAAGCAACTAATTTTAAATTTATGGCTTATAAAAAATCAGATCGAAGTCGGTTGACGCTAGCTAGGCTCTTGTTACTTGCCTACAAACACTGCATCCTCTAACTGAAAATAAAAACGTAGTACACAACTAAACTGGGCAGATAATTCTTCCGAATTTATCACCGCATTCCCCACCAGTCCCAACCAAAAATAAGCCAACTAAGGAAACGAGACGGAAATTGGAATGCAAGCCACAAGATTATTATTGGTATTTTAGAATTGGGTTCATCCAAAATCGTCCAGGAGCCTCCTATGTTCGCAGTACGGTGCGCTTTACTGTATATAATTTGCTAATGTGGATATATTTATATGTAGGTAGGTATATATATTTATTTGTCTGTCCACGTGATTCTGAAGTTATGGCTTGAGCTAAAATCATGAAATTTGGCACAGTAGTAGTCTTTAGCAGTGGCTAGAACCTAACAAAGCCCGTTTTTTGAATTTCGCCCCCGGGACAAAAATAGGAGCAAAGAAATGTTTTTTTACCGTTAGCCGTACGGAAGGCGTCTTACGGAGACAGAGGCTACTTAATATTGTCTATGGCCTGGCGGAGACAGGCTTTTCATCTAGCAAAATATAAAATGCAATGTGGTTACTAGCTGTATTTAAATTTTAAAAAAATTATAAAAAAGTTTTTTTTTAGTTAGATTAAAAAAGTAAAGCGCACTTATAGTAATTGATATTCTTATTTATTTCCAACTCATGATTTAAATTTCAGTGACAGAAAACGAAAATTCGACTTTTAAATAGCTAAGCTCTTCAGTTAAATCGTTTTCCCACTAGACGTTTAGCCCACGCCATTTTCTCATTTTTTACCATGAAAAGGCATTGTATTTTTGGCGGCTGTGTTTGAAGTGTAAACTTGTACAAATAAAAAATGTGTGCTTTCCTAAAAATCATTCTTTAATTTGTTTTTTTTGTAATAATATTAAATTTATAATATATGTATATTTATATATATATATATATATATATATATATATATATATATATATATATATATATATATATATATATATATATATATATATATATATATATATATATATATATATATATATATATATATATATATATATATATATATATATATATATATATATATATATATATATTTATATATATATATTTATATATATATATATATATATATATATTTATATAGTTTTATTATTTAGTATTCTTGGGTTTAAAGGCAGATAAAACAAAATTTTTTAAATAAAATATAATTTTTAAAATTAACGTTTCGGCTCTCTAGTATGAGGCCTTCATCAGAACGTCTTATTAGTAGAGATTTCCATGAGTAGTCAGTGTTAAAATTCAACATAAACACACATTTTCAAACGATCACTCAAACGATTATTGTATACATATATTATATGTATATATGTATATATGTATTATATGTATATACATATATTAAGTGTATATATGTATATATATATATGTATACAATACTTAGTGATCGTTTGTGGTTTATGTTAATTTTACCACTACTCATGGAAATCCTACTAATAAGACGTTCTGATGAGCCTCATAAGAGAGCCGAAATGTTAATTTTAAAAATTATATTTTTTAGAAAATTTTGTTTTATCTCTGTAAAGAATACTAAATAAAACAACAATATACCTAAACAAGGCAAAGAAAAAAACCACTTCTAAACAAATATTTTATATATATATATATATATATATATATATATATATATATATATATATATATATATATATATATATATATATATATATATATATATATATATATATATATATATATATATATATATATATATATATATATATATATATAATAATAGAATATTGGGATGCAGAAGTGAAAAAATATTTTAAGGTTATCCGAGCTTTCGGAAATGTTTATTTCCATCTTCAGGATATAAAATATAACAATTTAAGATTGATATAAGGTTATTACAATTTACAGTGCACTTACATCTTTGTGGGTTGTACAGTGGTTGTTATTTCATAGATTACCCAAGACAGTTGAAGAATGGTCCATTAATATAAATAATTACAAAAAGAAACCATACATTTAATAAAACTTACATGATTATTAAAACAAATTAAAATCTTAACTAAAATCAACGAGAATGATCTTTAACCGGTGCACATGTAAAAACTGTCCCTTTTTTATTTTTTAAAGGAATTTGACTTACGTCAAATTTGACAATCAGTTGGGAAAAAAAATTCTCAATGTGGGAGTGGAAAGGTTGCCGTTGGCGGACGAGAATTTTGTTTCATAACCTGATTAAATTTGACGTAAGTCAAATTCCTTTAAAAAAAAAAAGACAAATGTCCCGTGTCATTCTCTTGATTTTAATTTTGATTTGTTTTTAAAAATATGATTTTTTTAAATGTATCGCTCTTTTTGTTTATTTATTAATGGACCATTCTTCAACCTTTTATCTTGTTTCAAACTTAAACCTCCCAAAATGTAAAATGCCGTAATATGTTAACATATCTCTTAAAATTGTTATATTTATCCCCGAAGATAAATTTAAAATTTCCCAAAACTCCCTAACTAAAGTATTTTTTTACTTCTACTATTCCCTAGTTTTTTTTTAATTTTTTTAAATATATATATATATATATATATATATATATATATATATATATATATATATATATATATATATATATATATATATATATATATATATATATATATATATATATATATATATATATATATCTATTATATTATCATCTATATATATATATATATATATATATATATATATATATATATATATATATATATATATATATATATATATATATATATATATATATATATATATATATATAGATATATATATATATATATATATATATATATATATATATATATATTCTAGGCCTCAAATTAACAAAAAGATCCGGGTCTGGCCAAGACGGCCAAACCCGGTTTTATCCTTGTTAGAAATGGTCACACCGCTATAGGCTACAGGCACCCTGACACTTAACCAGCAACTATAAATATGGCTTTGATCGGAAAAGGTTGATCTTAGAGACAGCAGCGCCATCTCGTCAAGAAATTTTTAAACAGTCAGCTCTAGTACCGAAGGCGCAAGGCAAATTAAAATGTTCTAAGAAAGCTTTATCAATTTTTATAATATAAACGGAAAGTTTTTTTAAGGTAATAAAAATATATATTTCAATCCATATCTTATAGGAAACAAAATAACGGATTATAATGATCAAGTTATTACTTTTTAAGCATCCCTTAAGTTAGGAAAAAAAAACAGTTTTTTTTGTCGGTATAATCGGTAAAAAGAGATTTGGCGATAAGAAATAATCGTGTTACAAGTTGGGGAACAGTAAAGGCAGAGAAAAAATTGAAAATTAAGACCTGCGAAAATGGCAGAGGACATAAGAGGCCTTTTAGCAGATACATATTCGACACGAGTGTTCATAATACATGTTCATAAAAATACCCATTAGGTCCAACTTTCTAAGGGAATTACGTTTTTACCAACAAAAGTTGTCTTAAATATTATGTTCTGTTCATTTTTATTCGGACTTTCGTACCTCAAAAGAAAAAAACAAAATTCCACAGGCTCGTAGCCGTCTGTAATTTGGCATTCATTGCGCCGTCTTAGGGCAACAGGCAAAAACTTTTTTAAAAAATTTAAACTTAGGTAACACTTAAAAAGTATTTTGTTGTCGAGTTGGCGTATGGTTATTTTTTTTTAACATTTTTTCTCCTATTTCTTATATAACTGTTATTTCGTAAAATCAGCAATCATTTAAAAAAATCGTGCTTCTAGAATTACACATGGCATTTTTTAAAAGAGCTGAGAGGCCGAAACCTATCACCAAGAAAGGATCTAAAACTCTTCCTTTTAATTATGGACCTATATCTCTTCCCTTTGTTTTTTGGCACAGTACCGAAAAAATGTTGTGTTAAGAAAAATACATATTATACATAACAGACAGTACAGATTCCATTCCAAAAGATTAACAGCAAATATTCTTTAAATTTTTTTTTACGTAACTCCCTGGCGAATCTTAGATCGTTTTTCTTAATTATATCTAAGGCTGTTGACCAGTTCCCGCACGATGCACTACTTAACAAATTTTATTCCTACAGTTTTTTTTTTAACTTTGTTTTTATATTTTCAGTTTCCTTTCTAATCGTCGTATTCTCTGGATGGTCTCTCTTATAGCGTTCACCAAGATAATGCTTGGGAACCCCAGTTCTCAGTATGGCACAAACTAAGTTTCTTTCCATGATTAAACACATTCATGGTTTTGTTGACAATAGTACCCTTTACTTAAATATTTAGTTTCTCAAGACAGTTTCCAAGCCCTATTTAGAAAAGCGTAGGGTAATGCATATCGTTTTCTCAGGACCTTAAATTAGTAAGCGGCGAAGTTATGCAAAACAAAGAATTATTTAACCTTATGGTGCTTACTTTTGAGAAAATGTCCGATATTATATTTGGATTAAAGCAAAGTATGCGCATTTTTTTTTCGAATAATACCCAGAAATTCTCTGGACTAGATGATAAAAAACCAAATGTCTCAAAAATGTGTTTTTGAACTTGAACCTATCCTTACTTTATTTTTTTTTTTTTAATTTTTTATATTAAGAGAGTTTTTTTGGTTATCTTAAGGGTCGCAAGTGCCTAAAATTTCTCGATTTACACTGTAAGTTTCAAAACACTTTGGCATTATATAGTTCTTTAAATTATTTAACTTTTATGTTACTTTTTTTTTCCTAATCTCTTTTCAGCTTAGGCGCTATCTACATTAAACACCTTGGTGATCCTATATTAAAACTCCATATACGAGCAAAAAGAGGTAAAAGATTTTACAAACAGAATTATTGAGTGCCTTCTACACAATGTACCTAAGTTTTTTAAAAAAAGATGTTAATCTTAGTGAATATTATTCAAGAAAAATTTAAATCTACAGACAATGCGAATTTTAGTTAAAGCGTTATTGAAAAATTACTTAAAACTTTTCATTTTGGTCACGAAACTCATGAAATGTAAAATGAAAATAAATTTTTTCTTTATCTGGGTTTTTAGAAAGACTTGCTTTAAATTAAAAATAAATATTATTATGTTTTTAATGTAGAAGTGACCAGAATATATAATTTTCATTATTATGGATTAAAAGATTTCCATTTAACTTTAAAAAATTTAATAAGCGTTTTTAAAAGGAAGTTTAATTTGGTCCTTAAATAAACTTTTATAAAATTGACTACAATAAAAAAATATTTAAAAATATACTTTAGATCAAAATAAAAGTATTTTTGAATAACGTTTTTTTCTTCTCACTAAAAGGCTAAGTTAAATTGTAATGCATTACAATTGTATTGTACAACTGGAGACGACCTGTTTTTGTATTGCTGTTATTAAACATAAGTTTTTTTAAGGATAAGTTCGGGATCTCTCTAGATAAACTGTAAAGGGATACATAAAAGTGGCATTCCGTGTTGCTCAAGTGCATGCTGTCACAGAAGGAATTGGCTAATTCCTTAGGGCAGAAGCCGCGAAATAACTATAGAAGAGTGACAGATCCCCTACAGCTTGTCGCTGGGCAAGAAAAGGAAGTTTTTCTGTAAGAGTAAAATGTTTGAAAAGGCAAATGGCTCTTCTTTAATTAAAATCAAGAACACTTAGAATTGTGCGAGACCCCATTCTTTGGACACGAAATTAGTATTCCAAAGAGGATTTGATTAAAACTAAAAAGTAAGACATACTTTCTGGCTCGAAAAATAAATCCGCGCTTTTTTGAAGCGAATGTGGCTATAGATGTAGTGTATTTATGCCAATTATGGTTAATTCAACGCCTATAAGGTTACAGAACTCTTTGTTCTGCAAATCTTGGCCGCTTATAAGTAAAAGATCAGAATTGGCAGACTGTTTTCGCGGCAGCAATCATGATTGTGTTTTGGAAAAATTAAATTAAAAAAAAAATTAATATTAATTTAAAGTCATGTAAAAGGTATACCTACAATACATTGCATTTGTTTTTTAATTTAGGCCTAGGGACTAGCTTGGGAAACTAAATATTGGAGTAAAGGGTACTATGGTCAGAAAAATTGTGGATGGAATTGATTGTTAATGTAAAAAATAAATAGAGTTGGTGCTAGTGCTGAGCCCTGAGTTACCCCAGCATTATCTTGGTGAAAGCTAGGAAAGTGACCATTTACAATATCTGATATACGTCCAGGAGAAAGAAAACTAAAAAGACAGAAGGAAGTTTTAGGTGGAAGACCGTAGAAAGGAAGTTTTTTAAGAAACGCATCATGTCAGACTTTGTCAAAAGCCAGAGCAACGATCTATGATTCACCAAAGACTACGACAGCCAAGTTGTATATATTATCATTACTTTGGTAACGAAAATTTGGGTAATTGTTTAGAATCGCGCTCCCACTTTTTCGGGATGTAAAATCAACATGATTAATTTTTTTTAAGTTGTCAAATATTTTTAATCAAAAATAAAATAATAAAAAAAATCAATAATTTTAATTTTTTGATTAAAAAAAAATGACAAAATATTTGAAAAATCCAAAAATTGATATTTTTAATTTCATTTTTTTTTTTAATTATGTATTCTTTACACTAAGAATATAAAACAAATCACAAAAAATTGCTAAACTTAAATAGATGCATTTTATTGACAAAACTTTAAAAAATACCCATTTTTTATTTTCAAAATAAAAATAACATCTATTTTTTTTAATTTTTAGAAGATTCGTAAATTCGCCGTAAAATAGAACAAAATAAAAAAAACATGTTAATATCTCCATTTTTCGATTTTTTACGGCCAAAAAGAGGTGGGGCCGCGATTCTAAACGATTACCAAAATTTGTATTGTTTTTGCAATCTACAACGAGTCATTACCCCTAGTAACGTATTATACTTTGCAAACAAACTTATCGTGTTAAATTTAGCTTATCTATTAGCGAACATAGAACTCGCGTTTTTAAATAGCGGATTATATGACATTAATAAATCAATGCATAGTCGGAATTGTAAAATAGCATATATCAATTTTAACTTGATATAATCTTTATTGCTTTTTCCAGTTATGATGCTTTGTTATTATTTCAATCATTTTTTAATGCAAAGCTGGTTGTTAAATAACATGTCTCGTTTGATTTTATTTCCCATATCTGTGGCTACAGTTTATTTAGATTACTGATTTGTTTTCAGCTCTACCGTCTACAATATAAATATCAAAGTTAAGTTTATAGCGCTCTTTTCATAAAACTAATTTAAGAAGTGTAGCGGGATAAGGGCGGGCAAATAAAAAAAAACACTACTACGTTTTGTAGCTCTATTGCCACTTACTATACGGGATCCCACTGCCTTAAAACAAATTAATACCTAATTCGGAAAAATTAGAAAGTTTCATATTATAAGGAAAAAACAACCTGAGCTGCACAAAATTCTTGTCAACAATACTTGACTTAATTTAATTCTTATATCAATGATTCCTATACTTTTACCCAAATTTTATTTACTTAAGAAAATGTAAAAGAGATCTCATTATAATCCTAATATCATAAAGTTATAGGCTGAAACGTTACTTTCAAGTTTTATATAAACGTTTATTCCGCCTTTTTCAGTGGCATGTTCGTGTTATGAAACAAAATTACACGAGCCTGGCCTAAACGCCTTTTTTTCTAGACATACTTTTACTGGAAAGGCAAGAAGTCAGGCACTAAAAAAAGCTGTTACACAACTTTCAAATTTCCTTTTTATTATCGGTTTATTGGCAAAATTTAAATATTTTATTTAGCAGAATCGTTATTTTTCCATTATGTACCTTAGGTTTTTTTATGTTTTAAAAAGGCATGTTTTTTTTTTGTCAAAGACTGTTGTTGATGTTTGGCAATTTCTACATAAGCAATATCCCAACCAATGGATTGTAAACGGAAATGAAACAACCGAAAATGGTCAACCCTTTGTTTGGGTTTAAATATGTGTGTCTTCTTTTGTGTGGCAAATTTTAAAAAGATGTGACATGAGATAAAAATGGAGCTTAAATATATTCAGTGCAAGAAGTAAATACACTTTAGTATGTGACACTAAAAGCGTGCATGTCTCTCCTGGCTTCACGGTTGAAGCTTTTGGGTACCTTAGATTAAGCGACACTATCATAATTACAATAATCCGATGATTAGTTTGGAATGGATTCTTAACTACCTTGGTACAAAATAAACTGCATGTTTCTGTGTTAAATAACATTTTACACAAGTTGCAGATATCTAGATAAGAAAAAAAATAAAATGAAATTTTAAATCCGAAGCAACAAACACAGAAAAACCACATCAAAAAAAACTTGAACAATGCCTTGTCCTTTTAATAAAATGAAATAAAAAAGACGCCTATAAAGCAGTCCTTCGTTAATTTGGATTATAATGCGGACTTGACGGTGAAAGGATAAGCATTTGTATAGTGCTCAAGAGAAGTTTTATTTAACCCTTTTATATTTCCCCCAGTAAATAACAATGTTGTCAAAATGTGAGAATCCTTTGATATGGAAATTAAATTATGTCATACGAATGTGACAATATAAATTATAAAACAAAGTAAGACAGAGAACTGTAAATGATATTGCGGTGTCGGTAAAAAACTTTTTTGAATCAAGTATTAAAAAAACATATCCTAACATACCGCGGATGTCTTGGAAAAAGTAAAAAGCACCTTCTTAACTTGAGACTTGAATGTTTAAAAGTTTGGACATGGAAGGAATAACCTTTGCAGGCATCAGGTTAAATAATTTGGGGCTTCTCCATATGGAGTGTAAACAGATACATTAGAGTGGCACTATTGTGAGCTACTATGAAAGAAATCATTTAAGCAAATTTTTGAAGCAGAAGCTAAGAAAATATCTCTAGACAAGAAACAAGTCTCCTATAGCTCGTGGGTGGGCAAGAAAAGCACGCTTTCCCTTAAGAGTGGAGTCATTAATAGGGCAAATAACTTTAGATGGAATCAAGAATGCTAAGAATTGTGGGAAACGCTATTCTCCAGGCATAGAAGCAGTATTCCAAGCAGGATCTGATATTGGATACATACAAAAAAATACCAATTAGAAGAGAAAAAATAAGTTTCGAATCCAAAGAAAAATCCGAGCATTTTTAAAGCTGCTGTGGCTACGGATGTTATAGGTAAATGCGTTCTGCAGAACTTGGCCGCTTATAGATAAGGGATGAGTATTAACAGTAAGCATATCTTCGAGGTCTCAATACAATAAAAATTGTAAAAAAATGTATGCATGACCCATACGAACTTGCAGATCATCTAAAAAAGAAAGTCAAAAAACCTTTAAAAATAAAAAAAATGTATTAATGTCCGTGACAAGTCAGTAACCGTTTTTAAAATATAAAATAACGATAAAAATATAAATTAAACAATAAATAAAATTAAAATAATCTAAATTTTCTAGGCAATTTTGAGAACCCTTTAAATTTATTATGTAATGTCTTTTTTATTGCAGGGTCAAGCTAATAGATATGACATACCAGGCGTTTTTGAGTGTTTGGCATGCCCAGAAGGTTGTGATTCTTGTACTGATGACCGGCCATGTGTTGTCTCTCTTAACTGGTTAATGAGAAGTTCAATACTGGCGCTTTCTTGTATTATCGCGTGTTGTCTTCCAATTGTTCTCTTCTTTACTTGGAAATGGCAACATATCAAGGTAAGTTATAAAAGTCACTATAACAGTTAATATTAAGATCCAAATATTCCGTATTAGGCAAAAAAATATTTTCTTACAAGGACAAATGGTAATCCACAATTTACACGCACAATAAACAATACCATTTAAAAAGCTAATAACACAATGCCAGTAAAAATATAAAATAAATCCGTAATTTACTAAATAAACCAGCATTTCTAAAACCTACCGTTTGGCTATTAATTTATTGTAACTGTTAAAAGGATTATTACTATATAAAGGAAAATGATAAGGACCTTAATATTTCACTTCGTGTTGAAGAAAATATATTGGTACCCGGGTGGTTTGGGATGCTCTTATCACATCAATAACTGACTTGGTAGTTCTTCCGCTTTTTACAAAGTAACTTTTTTTAATGGGAAATCGTATATTTTTACCTTTACCAATATTCTAATATATTAATTAGAACAAGCATAACAAAATATACTTATGTATTTTTTTCTAGTCGATTCGCAATAAAACAATTTTTAATATACTATTTTCAAATACCGAAGCCATGATACTAACAAATATTAAGCATTTTTGGTCTTATATGCGTAAGAATAATTGTGTTTCAAGTATTATGGAATTTAAAAATTAAAAAATGCAGGGTTCCAATTAGGTAGTAACTTTCCAAAATAATTTTAGTTTTCCTATTGTGATCGTTCAGTCTGAAGATGTGTGGGATGGAGAATGTTCATAAAGTTGTTTTTCTGGCAACTCACTGCTTTCCAATAGAGAAAATAGAGACAAAAATTAATTTTTGTAATTTTAATGAAGGTCCTAGCCCGGACGGTATTACACCTCTTATTATAAAAACATGTTGTTCCTCACCATCTCTTCCTCTCTGTAAGATTCATTCGATTAGGTTTTGATATATTACGAACTTCATATATTTTAAGTAATAAGATTAATAAAATAATGATTTTCAATGATATAAAACATAAATTTTCATTTAGTGAAAAAATTGGGTCAACACCGTAAAAAACAACAATTTATTTTTTTGTTTAATTTTAATTATAAATAACTTTTGAAAGAGTAACTTTATGTAAAAACATTAAGAGATCTTTTTGTAGAGCATTAAATTTCCTTTAAAAACCTATATTGTTGTTTGTTATATATTCATTTGTTCGTTAGTTACAAAATTCCAAAATCCAAAGTTAAATCAAAAAAATATATCAATCTTTAAAGCTTGATTACTCGAAAACAGCTTACTTATTTACTCCGTAGCACTACAACCCAGGGTGGGTCTTGGCTGCCTTGACTATCTGCCTCCACCTGGATCGGTCATGGGTCATCTCCCTCCATTCTTGCTGGTCTACTCCAAGGATAGCCAGATCTTTGATGATGTTATTTCTCCATCTGAGCCTAGGTCTTCCCAGTGGTCTTTTTCTGTGGTGCTTCTTCCCATACCCGTTTTATTAGGCGATCGTTTTGGCTTCTCTGCACGTGCCCTACCCATCTTAGTCTGCCGGACTTTATCTCCTGAATGATGTCAGGGCTTTGATATATTTGAGCAAGCTTAGAATTGCTTCTCATTTTATACTGGCCGGTTTCAGGGTCTCGAACGGAGCCATATATCATGCGCAGAATTTTTCTCTCAAACCTTAGAAGCTCTGTGTCGCGAACTGTCAGTGTCCATGTTTTACTGGCGTACATTGCTACTGGACGTATTATTGTTTGATAAATTGCGGTTTTGGCTTTTCTTGTGATAAATTTTGATTTTAGTAGGGTTTGTACTGCAAATAAGCATTTGTTTGTATGTGTGATTCGCTGTTTAATCTCTTCTTGCATACTATTGTCTGCCGTTATCACTGCGCCCAGGTACTTGAAGGTTCGCACATGCTCAAAATTGTAGTCGCCAATTGTGATGTTCTACCTGACTCTGTCACGCGCGGGTTTGCAGGAGACATGCATGTATTGGGTTTTTCCTTTATTTATTCGTAGCTTCTTCTTCGTAGCTGAGCTTCTTTTTTGATCTTTATAAAGTTTTCCTTTACACTAACCGTACTTTCTCCTAATGCACCTATGCATCTGCATAGGCCAAAATAAGTTTGGGTCCACCTGGGCCAAAAATCTTTGCCTTCACCTATGTTGTTCTTACCGCTTTTTCTAGTGCAAGGTTAAATAATACTGGCGACTACGCATCACCCTGTTTTAGGCCTCTGTTAATATGAAATGCTTGGCTATACTCACCATCGATTTTGACGCGGCTCTTTGCGCCCTCTAGGCACGCTTTACACAGTCGAATCAGCTTGTGCGGGATACCAAGTTCTTCTATTGCTTTCCACAATCTTACTTTAATAACACTGTCATATGCTTGTTTAAAGTCTATGAAAAGGGTATGTACGCTTTTGTTAAACTCCCAACATTTCTCTCTTCCGCTTCGAAAGCCGCATTGGTAGTTTCCGATAATCTCTTCCGTATATGGAGAAAGACGTTGGAGCAGAATGTTTGATAATATTTTGTAGGCGTGACTCGGTAGGGCAATACTTCGGTAGTTTTTACACTGCATTTGGTCCCCTTTTTTAAGTGGGATGATAACACCTTCTTTCCATTCGTCGGCAATGATTTCTTAATTCCAAATCTGTTGGATGAGGACAGCTTGTCTGGCGAAAATTTTTAATTGGACTTTTTTTGTAAAGAACTTTAATTTCTATAAATTTATGTGCAGATATTTTTTTACCCTTATGGTTTGAAACTTTTAACGCAAAAATAAAAGTAGGACTAAAAAGTCGAAAATTACGTTGATAGACCTCTTATTATTAATATTAAGGGCTGAAACCTTTGGGATATTTATTTTTTGTCACGTTTAACAATATTTTCGATATATTTTTCAAAACAAAAAATAGTCGATTTTTTTTGGCGCAGTCTAATATACATCCCTTGTCCGCGAAGGATCTAATAAAAAATATATAAGTCCTAGAGCAATCATATAAAGTTTTCATTTAGGTTAGAGTCAGTTTTGCAGAAGCGAATTGGCCAATCTAGACACCGATGGACCCCAAGAAAAATCCCGGTGGACTGCATCGTACGGGTCCAGCTTTATTATGGCCTGCTTGTCAAAGTTATAGCTTTTATTTACTTTTTACTTACTAAAATTGATATATATGGTTAACTAACCATATTATATTATCTTCCAGATATATCCTTCGTCTGTTTATATTCCAAATTTAAAGACAATATAAGTACTAAAGCAATTGCTACTTTTTTATGTGGGTTAGTGTAATTTTTGACAGGGTTTCAGATATTACCTAATTTCTAATCAATGAAATAAATATTTTTAGTTTCGATAAACTAAAGATTGGTTACTATCTTCTAAATACATTTCTTGCCTAACCATATTTTAAATTAAAATGCAATATAAGCCCTAAAGCGAAGTTGGAATGTTTTTGTCGTTCAGTGTCAATTTTTGACCAAGTCCCACTTAATATCGAATTGTTGTTAATAGGCCTAATTAAACTTTCTAGTTTTAGTCGCTACTACTTCAAAATACTTTTAAAAGTACTTAATATTGATGCCAATTTGAAAGTAAAAACTTATAAAACAGCCTTTAAAAGTTTTGCAATTTTAATGCATAAAGCAAGAAGTCTTTAAAAAGTTCTAATTGAAATGATTTCAAAAATACAACCAAAAAGTTTTTATTCTAACCTAAATGCAACTGGAATCATTTGTTTGATATTGGAAAGATATAATTTTTCCAACGAAAAAAAGTGAAAACGGCGCGTTATATTAAAGAAAGTTATCTACAGGGAAAAAAAAGTTAGATGAGACATACATATATATATTTTCTATATAGATATATATATATATATATATATATATATATATATATATATATATATATTTTTTAAAAAAAAAAATTTTAATTATAATAATATAATTTTCAAAAAATTTTCTTTTAAGTAATTTTTTTTTCTTTTTTTTTCCCATAGAATTTCAAATATCAATCACTTAATTCCCAAAATCCCCCAACATGGGGCAGGGTTGTTAACACATATGTGGTTTTTTTTTTTGGGTTTTTTTTCTTTTCTTCTTTTTCTTTTTTTAACTTCGTAAGACATTTTGTGATCATAAATCCTACTTAGATTCCCATTTTTCAAGTTACTCACCCTACCCAAATTTTTGTAAATATCACCGACCAGGTGTATTTAAACCCCAACCCTATGTCAAACTGAAATGTTGTGTCTTTAGCAACAGATTAATATAAAAACAACTTTCCCTTTTTCTTTTAATACCATCAAAATCCAATTTTATTTTTTTTTTTAAACCCAAATTTTTTCCCCAAAAATAAAATTATTTTAACATAATAATTAACAACATGAAACAATAAGTAATATATTAAAAAGAATGCCAACTGTTTTCACACAATGGAGTTATTTTCCTTATTCGAGTAGCAGTAAGTAGATATTGTCTATTTAGTTAAAATTTTTTTTTTTATTTTTAAAAAGATAATTTATCTTTCTTAAGGGAAAGTTTTTTTTTTGAATGTTTTTCTTTTCTGCTTTTCTTAATATAAAAAAGCTCATTCACTAATTGCTCCATTATTGTAGCCCCAAAGGGAAAAATAAGTTTTCAGCTGGGTAGCAAAAAAAGCATTCATTTAACAAGCCCTCTAGGACTGATCCCAAACTAAATTTTTATATATATATATATATATATATATATATATATATATATATATATATATATATATATATATATATATATATATATATATATATATATAAAGGGATATTTAAGTAAACAGTTTTTGAGATATTTTAGCCTAAATTATAAATAAATTGAAAAAATCATATTAGTATCAAGAAAGCCATAAAAACAATAAAATTGTTATGATAAATTTAACGTTTTAATATTGTAAAAGGTTAAAGTTTATCATTTTAACTATTAAGAATAATAAAATTTTCTTGTCGTAGGCTATTTAGAAGAACAAAAAAATTGCTATTCTTTTTTAATGGCAACAATAATAATGTAACGACAGTGCAAAGGGAATATCGCTTGTTATATTCTTAACAACGGGTGCCATCTATAGACACTATTAAGTACAGATTAAGAAAGTTTATTGAAAACAAAGATTTAGCTATACTCGTTTTTCCAGGATAATTTTTCTATTGAACTAGCACTAACCACTTTTAATAATTTTAGAAAATCCTAAAATATCAATCTTGGATGCGGCATTTAATGAAACAGATTATAAAATTTTTATTTCAAAATTTTTTTTTAAATTTCATCCTACAAATTTATGTCCGTCCAAATTTTTTGAACAAAACATGCATAACCGACCTGCGTATGCACTAAATAATGGCTTATGCGACAAATTCAGAGTTTTTTAAAAAAAATTCTATTCACCGATGAGTCTTCCTCTTTGGGAGAATGTTTAATCCCAAGAATAAAAAAATTTTTGGTCAAAAAAACCCCCGCAAAATTGCAATAACAATTTATTGTTCGTTTTTTTCTTTTTTTACTAATTGTTTTTTTTTCAATTTTATTTATTATTAAATGATATTCGTGCTAGGATATGACAAAATAAAGTCATCACAAAAGCTTAAACCCTAATCGGAAAAACGTTAGAAAATAGTCTTTTTTTAAACACTTACAAAAACCCAACCCAAGAGATTACATTTTTTAAAAATTTTTTTTTTTAGAAAACAAAGTATATCAAAAAATTTTTTATAAAAAATTACCCAAGGTACCAAACTGAATGATACCAAATTCATTATAAAAACCTTTAAAAAAAATATTAAGTTAGCCATGGTCAATATACCTGCTGTTTTAAAAGGGCGATTGTTATTTAAAAAAGTTAAATTTTAAACGGGCATTGCGAAAGTGTCGTGCGTGTTTTTAAAATCGCAGTATTATTTTGCGGTAATATTTGTAATGGCCCGATTTAAATGTAGAAGACGGATTATTAAACTTTCTATTTTATTCCAAAACTTGTATATCTTTGATTTTCATTTTCATTGGGCAAAATGTGTAAAAAACGGCTTCAAACATTACGATGAACGCGCGATCTCGTTCCTGGAACAAAATGGTGGGAGGTTAAAACAGCCTGTGTAAAGCAAAGTTCTAAAGTCAAATTAACTACCAGGAATCGATCGAAAACTACATAGTTTTTCGGGAAAGGTGGCTAGAACAAACCCGGGCGTTCTTCCTCTGGGATCAGGAGAAACTCAACTGCCATTTAGAGTCCCGTAAAATTGGTTTCGAAGTCTGGGTGATTCAAAACCCTTTTTTAGAATCCCCGTCGTGACGTTGGCCGTGTGGGGGCTAAAGAAAAAAACTCTAGGACAAAAAAAAGTTCTGACTGAAACCAGTTATATCTGGATTTGGGATTGCATTTTGCAGCATCTAAGTGCTTCCCAGGTTTTTTTTGTTAATGTTTGGATAATTTCCTATTGTTTAGGGTCAGACTCTGAAAAATATCACCCAATCCTGAAGGAGTTCAAGTCAATTAATTATAGCAAGCAGGCAAGCAACCACTAGCAACAGTTTCTGTTTGACCTTTGACCAGTGAAGTCACGCGATAAAAAGCTACATAGCTTTTTCCGGAAAGGTCGGATGAGGCAAAGGACTTCGGCTAAGCAGGATTTAACAAAGAAATAAGAATGACAATGTGCCTCCATTTTAATTGTTTTATGGCATTGTTGTTATTTTATTTAGAAAAATTGCACTTGTAGTTTATTTGCAGTTTGAAGCACTAAACCAAAACTAAAAGAGTACGCAAGGAGTATTTACTAAAGTCAAACACGTTGATATGCTCCTCATTTATGGAGAATATATGTACAATAAAAGAAGAGCTAAACAAGTCTATGCGCATCAATATTCCGATCGCCCTGAACCTTCTAAAAATTACTTTCCGTCACTTGTAGATTATTTTAAGAAACTCCCAGGTAATGATCATGGAAAACATAGGTTTATAATAAGCAAGGAATCTAAAATAAACGTATTAGCCTGTGTTAAGAGTAGTAGATAAATCGGTTTCAATTCGTCCAATCTAAAGATCTAATGGGTGTGAACAAAGAAAGGGCATGACAAATTTTAAAAAAAGATGGCTTCAAATCTTTTGAATACCAAATACATCACCATTTGGCAAAAATGACTTTAACAGACGACTCATAGATGGTTTATGAATAACTAAGCAGATAATAATAAATTTAATCTGCATATGTTCTGACGAACCCAGGTTACAAAGGCATGGTTAACAGGTTTTTTAAGAACGTTTTGGGGTTAAGGTAATACGTAGGCTTTCCCGGGAAACCCGGAATTGTGGATCATTTTTTAAAAAAACGTCCAAATGCCCAAATGCACGAAATGTTGTTTTTGAAAAATGAAATTGAAAATTTTATGCAAAATCTTTCACTGGCCGAAGCTTGAAATATAATGTTTCAACAGGATCGAGCACCAGCTCACAATGCTCGTGTTTTTTATTAAGGCATTTGTAAGTAGTATATGAAGTAATACAAAGTACATCAAAAAATATTTTAATGTTATTAAAATTAGCACAAAAACGAAAAGCAGCTTAAATTAAAAAAATTAAGTTGAAACTAATTATTAATTTACAAAGTTTTAAAATGACGTTAACCAATAATATTTGGTGTTATAACAGTTAACGCCGTTCCTATTCGTTCTTTCATAATTTTCGGGTATCGTAGGCTGGGTATCATATACACATTTTTTTTTGCTGGCCGGCTCTGTGTCTTTTTCGCCCCATTTACTTGTTATGATATCGCCTTTTCAATCCATTACGCACGTCGCATTAAAAATGCGATGGAGAATCTTATTTAAACCCTATTCCCTAATAAAATTGGACCAGGGAAAAGTTCCTCAAATTTGACGTGAATCAAGCGAAATTTTACCGTTTAAAAAAACCCAATATTCGTTCTTTCTGAATAATTTGATACCCCACCGATATTTTAAGTTAAATCAACACTTAAAAGCAAAATAATAAAGGGATAGTAGTTGTTGCTTATAAAATTATTAAATCATCCGGCCGTGGCATTCGATTAAAAGAGTCATATTTACATTTCGCAATTTTGTCAGAATTCTAACAAAATTTTGGGAAAAACAAACATTGTTATATATAATATATATATATATATATATATATATATATATATATATATATATATATATATATATATATAATATATATATATATATATATATATATATATATTTATATATATATATATTTATATATATAAAATTATTACTCCATTCCCCCCGGTTTTTTACGAGAAATGAAATAGGGTTGGGGGGAAAAAATTTTAAACGTCATATGGGTTATGGGAACATATTTTAAAATTATTTTGAAATACAGGGGTGACAAAAGAAGTACATATTAAAGGTTATATTTTCTTATGAAACACCCCATATTTTTTTATATTTTTAAATACTATAGACCAAATAAAGGTGAGGGTTTTTGTTATATTTCCTTTTACCTAAAAAAAACTTTTTTTCAGAAATTTAAAAAAAAATTTTAAAAATACAGACCATGATTTAAAATTGTTTACCCGACATATCGTTTCTCATTATTTATTGGCTCAAGGGTTTTTCAGAGTGTTGAAAAAATTACCCAAAAATTTGGACACACATTTTATTAACTAACTTTCTTAGGTTAAATGGAACACCTGTTTAGTGGCCTATTTGACGAGGGAAATAAATTCCCTTTAAAACCATATTATAAAAACGCCTTTTGCTTTTTATGCAAAAGGCATTTTATATTTGACTTTTTTTATTTATCTTAAAAATGAAACACCCCGTATTGAAATTTTGAAAATAAGATGTATCCAAGTAAAATGCAGGCAAAAGAAAAACTCAATTTTTTCTTTTTCTAAAATCAGCATTCTTAAATAAGTTTAAATCTGACACACCTACCTGTCCTAATTGTAGAGACGAAATATGGTAAATTGCCCTTGTTTTTAGCAAATGTATCAGACTTTATGGTAAAATAAAACTCCTGTGTTTTCAATTATTCCACCCCACGTTAACAAAACCATCTGTGCTGGTGATCAGGTTCCAAAATTTTAAAGTTTTTGAAACTGTGAAATTTGCAAAGTTATGTCTTTTAAAAATAATCCGTTTTTTATAAAAAATTGGGTCTGATACATTTTAAGAAACAGGGCAATTTATATTTCGTCTCAACAATTAGGAAGGTGTGCCTCCATTTTGATATTTCGACCCCTCATTTTTAGGAATGCTTTAATGTTTTTTGAAATAAATTGATTTAAATGTTTTTGCCTCCCCCAGAATACATCTAAATTTTCAAAATTTAAACGGGGTTTTTTTGGAATCTACGTGATCTTTAATAAAGGTTTTTAATTACAATACGGGGTTCCCTTTTTAAGATAAATGATAAGTCAAATATAAAAATGCCTTTTGCATAAAGCAGAAGGGTTTTGGGTATAGGAAACCCTAATATGGTTTTAAAGGGAATTTAGTTCCCGTCAAAATAGGCTACTAAATACAGGATGTTTCTTTTACAAAAAGGGGTTTTAAAATGTTTAAACTTTGAGGAAATTTTTCATCCCTCTGTATAATTTTAAAAGAAAAAACTTTTATGTGATATTTAAACAAACCTTGAGCAAAAGCAATAAATTTAATTACGAGCAGCTTGTTATATGTTACAGGGTGTAAAAAATTTTTTAAATTAGGTCTGTATTTTTAAATTTCTCTAAATTTCTTAGAAACGGTCAGTTTTAGGTATAGGAAATATAACAACTCACATTTATTTGGTCTAAAATTCTAAAAATATAAAATAGGGGGTGTTCCTTAAGAAAAAAATAACTTTGATATGTACTTTCTTTTTGGGTCACCCTGTATATTCAAAATAATTTAAAATATGCTCCTCATAAACCCACCTAATGCCCATTGTTTAAAAAAAGTTTTTGACCAACTCATTTCATTTCTCAGCAGAAGAACTGACGAGATGGGATTGGAATAATATATATATATATATATATATATATATATATATATATATATATATATATATATATATATATATATATATATATATATATATATATATATATATATATATATATATATATATATATATATATATATATATATAATATATATATATATATATATATATATATATATATATATATATATATATATATATATATATATATATATATATATATATATATATATATATATATATATATGATACACAGCCTACGACACCCCAAAATATAAAAGAACGAATAGAAACGGCGTTTCCTGTTATACCACCACATATTTATGTTGGTTAATATTCAACGATCATTTCAAAAGAGGATTTGTTTGTGCATTGAAAATGATGAATTTCATTGTGAACATTTGTAAATAAATAATAGGTTTTAATTTTTATTTTTTAATTTAAGCGGCTTTTCGTTTTTTTAATTACACAAAAATCTTTTTTACACATGCCTGAATAAAAAAGTTTTTAAATATTTTATTGTTTAGATTTATGCATAATTCGTCACATCTAATTTATTAATTGACAAATATGGTTGTTGTAATTTATCAAATAGAGATATTTTTATCAACTATATCAAAGCCAACTTTAATTTAATGACACATTTTAAAATAAGAATTAATAAAATGTAGAAACGAAATTTACTAAAAACGTATAAACGATAGGTAAAGGCGACCCATACATTATCTAAAAGAGAAATTAATTTGCTATTATGTGGTGTAAAAAATACAGGGTGTATTATTTAAATATAAAGTTATTGCCATTTAAATTTGTGAAAAAATAAAAATTAAAAGAGTATATTTGATCTCGATCTGACATACGAATAATATGGAAGACGGTCCTTAATGTTCCATAAATACAGAGTGTCCCGAATTTAGTGGGCAATGCTTCTGGGACTTATTATACTTCCTACAAATTATTTAAAGGAAAACAGTTTTATTATTAATAAAAAATTTATCTAAAGATATATATATATATATATATATATATATATATATATATATATATATATATATATATATATATATATATATATATATATATATATATATATATATATATATACATTAGGGTGTATTCAGACCTGGAGTATAGGAGGCAGCATGAATGCTAACCTTGGTAGCCTTTGACTAGGGGACCTGGATCTGTAGTGACCCCGAGTTTAAATCGTCAAGATAATTGTTTTAGTTTTCTTATCTGACAGACAGTCCACGAAGGCTGGAGCCTAAGTACTAATACCGTGGGTGTCTGAAGGTACTGGCAATAGAGAGTTTATTTACACGAGACTCAAATGCTTGGAGATTTGGGGAAAAGGAAAAACCTCTGCAGTAGCTGGTTCCATAATCTGGACAGTCTAGGGATGAAGGAATGAATAAAGTGGGAAGCTCAGGACCTCTCAAGTTGGACTCTTAAAGGATGCATGAAAGCTGCACTCCGTGTTGTTCTGTTGAGAGCTGCAAAGGAGGAATTATACTGGCTAACTCTTCGAAGCAGAAGCCGTGAAAATACTATAAAACAGGGAAAAATCCCCTATAGCTCGTAGGTAGGCAAGAGGGGGAAGCTTTTTTGTAAGTGTGAGATTATTAATAAGACGAATGGAGTCAAGAATGCTAAGTTTTATTGGAGACGCCATTTCCCAGACGTGAGAACAATATTCTAAAGAGGGTCTGATCTAGGTATAGAGATTAAAAGAAGAGAAATACTTTCTGGCTCGAAAAAAAAATCCAAGCTTCTTTGAAGCTTTTGAAGTTAAGGTTATTCTTAAAAGAAACACCCACTAGATTAAACGATTTTTTGTTCTGCAGAACTTGCAACATAAGTAACGGATGAAAGCATAGGCCGAGTTTTTCCGCGATACGTATGGCTGTATATTTACAGCGGCATTAAACTGGACAAGATTTTTGGCTCCCCAATCCAAGCTCACTTTAAGGTCTTGTGAAAGAGATATCTGCATTGACCCGCGCTTGCTTTTCAAATTATAACTACAGGGTGGCTTAAGAAATTTAATATTACAGTGAAGGGTACTATCGTCAGCAAATCTATGGATAGAAATGGTTGTAAAAGAGAGAAGATCGTTAATGTGAAGAAGGAACAGAGTTGATGCCAGTACTAAGCCCTGGGGCACCCCCGAATTAATTGGATAAAAGCTGAAAGTATGACCATCTACAATAACTGATATATGTCGATTAGAGAAAAAAACTGAAGAGCAAAGAACAAAGCTTGGATGGAAGACCGTAGTAAGAAGTTTGTTAAGAAGCTCTCAAATGCATACCTGATCAAGAGCCTTAAAAATGTCAAGAGCATCTGGGATTCCTAGAAACTCAGGACTTGTTCCAGTGCTGTGGACAAAGGAAAGAAGATCAGCTCTGGATCTTTAGTGACGGGATCCATACTGTCTGTCATGTAAAATTTTGTGATTTTCCAAACACTTCAATATTTGAGAATGAACGAACTTTTCTATTACTTTGCAAACAACAAAAAAAAAAGATATAGGTCCATAGTTAGAAGGGAGAGGTTTTCATCCTTTCTTGGGGACAGGTTGCACATGTGTAGCTTTCCAGTTTTTCGGAAAAATGCCCGTGTCGTAAGAGAGTCGAAAAAGGCGAGTTAAGATGGGTGCAAGCTCAGGGGCAAATTTTTCCAAAACGATTGCTGGTATGTCATCCAGCCTAAGCTTAATCTGTTTGACTTTAAAAATAATATCGGACATGTTATGAGGAACAGTGGGGCAACTGTTAGAAGAGGAAGATTAACGGGATAATTAAGAGTAGAATTTGCAGCAAATTGTTTGGCAAATAGTTCGGCTTTTCATTTACAGATAGAAACAATTTCATCTTCAAGATTAGGGATGAAAAAGATTTTGTGCAAAAGTTTTGACTAATGTTTTTGGCAAAGAACCAGAAGGATTTACTGCCATTCGAGCAAGAGAGGACTTTATCTTTTATCCGATTGTTAAAACGCTCTTTGGGTTCTGAAATAATTTGATTATATTGATTTCTTGCTTGAATGCTAGCCTGGCGGTTTTCGAGACTAGGGTTTTCAAGAAACTTTTTGTGGGCTTGGATTTTTAAAAGTCTAGCTTTGTCACACCACATACACCGCCATGGGTCGAAAGATGGGGAAATGAGTTCATAGCCTGAACAATGGAGGTGGTTGGTTAATGTTTTGAAACTTGGGTTTCGGTAAGAAATAATATATGGGGTTTAGAAGACTGATGAACAGAGTTTTCGTTGGAGTTAAGTCCACATATATTAGTAAATGATATTAGACATTTCCATGGTGGCCTCCCAAATTCACCCCTCACCCGGAGATCCGATTGAAGGGGTGTTTTACCGGCGGAATACTTTACTTTTGGTAGTGCCATCATCTTTTTTTTTCAAACTTTATGATAGAGAAAAAAAATGAAAGAAGAGAAAGAAGGCAAACTAACTCATCCACCCAGAACTCGAAATGTCGGTTAGGACTTCACGAGCCCTCTAAGGGGCAAGTGGGGTGGTACCGCCTCAGACAAGGAAAATCTCCTCTACCAACTACTGCATAGTTACTTTTCAATAATATTTTTTTTATATTTAGATTATTATTGCCATTTTGGAAAAAAAAAATTCCCAAATTTTATCCATATTTTCAACGTGTATTTTTAACCAAAATATTTTGAAATCAGATTTGACAACTTTAAACCATTTTTACGCTCTCATGATAGCAAAGGGGGGGCAGCTGCCCCCCTGCCCCTCCTTTTTTTTTTTTTTTTTTTTTTTTTTTTTTAAATACATGATATATATATATATATATATATATATATATATATATATATATATATATATATATATATATATATATATATATATATATATATATATATATATATATATATATATATATATATATATATATATATATATAAATAAATAATTATATATGATCATGTTGGACGAAATGTGTCTACGGTGTTACGATGTTGCAGATCGTGGTTTCAGGAAAGCGTGTTGGTGGGTATGGGCGCTAAGAACGCTACTTAAGACTCTTAAGCTTTAGATCGATTTAGCAGTTCTCGACCTTTTGGAAATCAATGGTTTAGAGCTGTTGGCCGACTTTTGTCCATTTTATTGATTTATAGTCAAATTTAATTATTTGGTCTGCATGTCTATCGCCCACATCTTGTACTTCTATTGACAGTGTATATATATATATATATATATATATATATATATATATATATATATATATATATATATATATATATATATATATTAATTAAGGTGGTGTGCTAAGTATATTTTTGGATAGCTTCCGAATAGCAAGTAATAAGGCTTTTTGCACAAAAACTTTGCGATGCCCAAAGAATTTTAAAATGGTTTCGTCTTATTTTATTTCCTGCTAGTGTGATTTTCTGAAGCTAATCTTTCCGGGTATTTATCTTGGTTGCAAAACTATATTGCACATATGGCCCAAAAACCAAACATCTGTTGGCTTTCAGTTTGAAAAATGTATACATTTGATAAAAATGTATTTTTTTAAATTTGATTTGCAGCAACTAGCAGCAATAAACAAAACGTCCAACGCCGTTTCGTGTTAAAATAAATACCAGTCAATTTTTGGTTAATAATATATTTTTTATAATTTTTAATTTATTTTTGATGCATACTATGATAATTTTTAAAATTATTTTACTCGAAAATGTGTTTTATTATTTAGTGCTAAAAGTACCCGAATTCCACAAACAAAATATTTGGTGCATAATATACCAGGCACACACTTTGTATGAAACGCCCCTGAAAAAAATTATGTAATTCGAGAAATTAGCTACATGCAAGGTTCGAAAATAAACAACGTCACCAAATTTAGCTGGTCTCCCTTTAATGGTTTTAGAGATATGACACAAAATCCGCTTTCATTTTTATGTTAAAATTTACAGCGCGTCACCTGCTGTTCCTTAAGCACATTTAAAACAAAAAACTATTTTAAACCACTTTGTATTTAACTTTTAAATAACAAGTCTTATTTTTTAACGTTTTATACCTGAAAAAGCTTTACATGTAAGAGTTGATTTAAGCAGCCGCTTTTGAGATATCGGATTTAAAAAATTTACTTCGTGTATGCCCAGGTCTAAATTATTGTAAAAATTGAACGCCATTTCAGATAAAGTTGTTAAATTAAAATGTTACAAAATATATTATTTTAAATTTTAAGGTTTTTACTACATAAAGGTATACTTGGTTTAGGCCGAGTTTTTGAGTTCCTTTATTTTTTGGGATATTTGGATGTAAATTTTGGTTTCTTACTTAAACTTATTATTGCATTGCACTGTTTTGCATTACCACAAAAATAACACCTAACAATGTTGTTAATTTTTTTCTAGTAAAAACAGTCAATAAAAAAATAACAAAAAAGTATTTCGAAATACACCAAAATATAAGGATGCTTAAAAACTCAGCAAATACTAAATATACTTTTATTTAGTAAAAAACGTTGGAATTTTTATTTAAAATTAAAAGACATTTTAATTTAACGCCCTCGCTTTTAATATTACAATAATTTAGACCTGGCCAAACACGAAGTGAATTTTTTAAATTAGGATATCTCAAAAACGGCTGTCTTAAATCAACTTTTACCACGTATACCTTTTTTAGATAAAATACATTGAAGAATTAAAGCTTTAAATTAAAGGTTAAATTAATTAAATAAGTTAATTAAGTTATTTTGTTATTTCGTTTTAGATATGTGCAGGCTCTCTAAATTTTACACTAAAAATGATAGCAATTTTAATTTTTCACTTCAGAAAACCCCCTAGCCGAATTTTGGTACAAATACCAATTATTAACAAAAACTTTTATAAAAAAACTTAACCCAAATCAAACTTTTAACACTCTGTATCTGCAAATTATCCGCCCTTGGATTGACGTTAGTTCGATTAGATCGTCATATTTTAGCTTCAGAAATTTGTGGTAGAATTTTTTCCGTACCTTTTAACGACACCTGTATATATAATTTTTAAATAATAAAAACGACCTTACCTAGCTTTTAACAACTGCTACAAAAGTTTATTAATAGATAACATTTTAACACAAAAACTAAATAAAAACTCTGCCTAAAATTTATCCCATAGTCTCTTTTGGAATTAAAGTTTAAAAAAAAAAACTTAAAACACACAAAATATTCTCAACGATCAACTAGAAATTATTAACTCGCTATTATTGAACCCCTTTTAGTAAAAAAATTGTACAAAAAGATGTTATAGTTATAATAAATATTCCAAATATCATTTGATCACAAATGTAAACTTGCTTAATCTACACTTCTTAATATTAGTTTAAATTACTAATCTGACTAAGCTACAGTCTTAGCGAAACCTGTGTATGTCACACCATTCACATGTTGTAAATAAGGGTAGAATTTTTAAAATCAAAAGTGATTTATTTTACTAAATTCAATGATATGCGTAAATAATTTTGTGCACGCTTTGAATTAAATTTAAGACTCCAAAATATAACAAGTTTTTTTTGTTAACAGCGTACCTACTAAAATAAATTGTACTAAAATTTTATCGTTGATCTAATAACTTAATTAAAATTTTAAAATTCTAGTTTTAAACCGTTTGTGAATTTTCCGTGAAATTTTATTTTTGCAGCTGGTGTAGGTGCCAAAACGAAAATGCTTTTTTATTTTCTTTAACACACGCGTTGTTTGGCTTTTTAATATTTTAATTTGATCTGGAATAACCAGAGGAATGGAAAATAAAATTTTAAACCAAGATTTTAAATAAAACAATTTAAATTTTGAAAAAAATAAACAAAATGTGTTGAAAAATGTGTGCAAAATATACGAGCTAAGTTGCTTGCAGAGTCAAAGGCCAAGGAGCAATGATATTCTGCTCTAAACAACGCTAATTTTTCCTAAAGATAAAAAATTACCCTTGTGGAAAAATAAAATGTCCAGGCAAAATGAAATGGTTTTTATAAATTATTTTTCCCCTTGATGAATTCTGTTAAAAATTGCTTAAAGTTCCCACGAGTCTTTGTGTTAAAACTTTTTAAAAGATAATTTTCTATAAAACCATGCTCCTGACTAGGTTTGTATTGCAGAAAGTGTACTGTAACGTATAAAATAAAAACTTTCTTCTTTTGGGTTACATTTTTAGAATTACCCAGAACTTTTCTAAACTGTTTAAAGACTATTTGCCTCTATCATAGAAAGTTCCGAAACTGTATTAAAGTTACTTTAAAAGTTATGGTTTACCGTTATACATAAAATCAATACTAAATTCACCTACCAAAATAATAAGATAGCTTGATAGCTCCAAAAAAATTGAGAATAAAATAATAAATATATAACCAAAATACCAAACTATTGTGTGGTGAAATTAAAAATTTAACACATAATAGGTGGAGTCTTAGTTATGTATCCTGAGCAGGAAGGGTGTGTTGGTTATTTAATTTATTCAAAATAAACTTGGTCTAATTTCAGATCTCAGTACTTTAGGAGGCCGAGATTTTGGCAGGCACTTGCTTCATCTTACATAAGTATTTTTGGACACGATCTGTTCTTCTTTTTCTAAGTTTAATGAATAAAATAAAATCTGCCAGCATTTAAAATTCTAAGACAATTATGACCCCAGAAACCTCGGTTTAGTCATATTGCAAACTTCTAAATATACGATAATGTCCCCCCTATTTTAGGACGTCCCAAGTAAAATGTGCAGTTTTCATTTATTCTTACTTGAGTCCTAAACCTCACTTAGGTACCAAAATTCAAGTTTCTACTTCGTTCAACTTCCAAAAACTTGTTGTGTATCGTATATTAAGGAGTGGTGCTAGTTATTGATTTGGTCTGGTCAGTATGTATATCGCTACTTTGGAAGAAGATTTAACCAAAGTTTAACTGAATTTAACTTATCTTTATAAAATCATAGCAACAAATATTTTACTTGTTTAAAGTACATAATAAGAGGTTACTTTTTTTCTTCTAACCAAAATTAACACTGTTACAACTTGTGACACTTCTCTGAAAAAAAAACTTTAATTTTAGCTAAATGGTTTTGACTTGTGACACCTAAAAATAAATTTAGCTTTTATAAAGGGCGATTAATTAAAATAATAGTTAATTACAAGAAAATAATTTTATGTTATAAACAACATAACACAAAATAATTTGAATCAAAATTTCAGTATTTGAATTTTTTTTTATTTTTTATTCTCATAATATTTATTACATAAAAATAGGTTATTATAAAAATTAAAGTAATATTTTGGAACTACATTTTTATCTATTTATTTATTTTGCAACAATCCGGTTTTTTTTAGCCTCCGTTATATAGTTGGATTAGTATTAGAATGAAAATTCGGTGCCTCAAAAGAAAAAAAACATAAGAGTAAAAATGTTTGATTTTACTGGCGGCCGCCTTTTGCTTTATATGAACCATTTTTACAGACACGTGCAGTAAGCGGCACATTATAAAAAGCAAAGGCGGCCGCAGTTGAAATCAAACCTTTTTGGCAACTTTTTTGTTTTTTTTTCCTTTCAAAGAGAACCGAATTTTCAATCTAATACTGATCCAACTATACTTTTTTAGCAGTATAGGCTTTGGCCAGGCACAGCTTCTAAATGCCAGATATTGACAACGTGACACTGTTTCCCCAAATGCTAGAGGTGGTTTTGTTAATACAACACTGAGACAACTGTTTTCCAGCGGCCGGACATGCGAATTAGTTTTGTGACACTTTTCCACATAAAAATATACCAAATTTTTGTTTTCATTATGACATAAGCGAATAATTGCAATTTTTTGAGTTATGCCGGTTTTCTTCTAAAGTAACGATATACTCTAAATAGAATAAAAATTAATTTAAACATAAAAACTGGCGTTTTTTTTAAGTGATTTATATGATAAATATAGTTTTAGGTAATATATTTTGCAAGATCAAACAGTTATGATAGTGGTTTAAATGTTACTTTAGCTGGGTCACCCTAAACTAATTGTCACACTTAAAAGAAACTGGAAATTTAAGACCCATTAACCAAACGATCCTCGAATCTCCAATCAAAAAGTACTATTACGGACGAATAATGGGGGGTATTAGTAATACATTATTGGTTAAAGGATTCTTAAAGTAAAGCACCTTGGGACTATCGACATAAATGTAATGGCCTGGGGTTTCCAATAACCTCTTTGTTGAAACAAATGGTGACAATCACACTTTTTTATTTAAGGGTTGTTACATATGTAACATTAAAACTTTTGTAAATTGGGTGAAATATGAACACTTTGTTTTAATGTTTAGTTATGTTATTTAATGAATTTTTTATAGTATTGTATGCAGGACATATTTTAAATAACAATTAAGATCTGCGTTTTTGCACTTTGTTACGTGTAAATTGGCATTTTTTAATGGCCTCAGTAATTTAGTGATTTAAAATGTGTTTTTATTTATTTATTTATTTTTTTGTATGACAAAACAAACATTTTTTACAAACAAAAAAATCTATAGCAACAAAAAGTTAATATTGGAAATCTAAATACAAGCAATTTTAATTTTAGCATAAAAACCACACGGTATAGTTTTTTTTTTATCTTGGGATGGTACTAACGTACCATAAGTGTCTTAGGTGAAATACAGTTTATTAACACATATGTTAAAAATTTGGTAGTTTTGAGGGGAAGCAAAGTCCTTTACAGAGAAAAGGTTTTACAGCCTAGACACTCAGGATCAAGAAACAAAAAAGTGGTAAGGTAGGCCTCTCAGTGTGAACTGTAAAGGGATGCATGATAGTGGCACATGGTGAAGCTACTAAGGAAGGAATATTATTTTATAATTCCTCAAGCAAAGCCGTAAAATACCTATAAGAAAGGGACGTAACCTCTACAGCTGTTAATGGGCAAGAGAAGTTTTGAAGTTCTTTGAAAAGACGCCATTCCTCAGACATTGAAACAATATTCAAAGCAGGATTTGAGATACATACAAAGTGCAAAACTATAAATAAAATTATTCGCGATAAAAGTCGTTGACGTAAAGAAGAAATAGAGTTAATGCCAGTAGTACTGAGCCTGTGTATCCCAGTATTAACTTTAGAGTGACCAGTTACAAAAACTGACGAGATAAGAGTCAGAAACAAAGTTTATGTAAAAGACCGTAGAAAGAAAGTTTTTTAGGGGCACATCATGCCAAACCTAGTCAAAAGCATTTTACCTATTCTAACTTTCTTAGACAAAGGGGACCAAAATTCTAAAGCCTGTCCTGCTAAACTTAACAACATATTTATAAATTCTCTTTTTAAAAATTCACTTTAAAAAGCCAGCGCAAATTACTTGATTAAAAAGCAATATTTTAATTAGTTTTTAAGACAATTTATGTCTTAATTTTAAACCAAGGACCCTTGCCTGAAGCTTTAAGAGATAAGTGTATTATTAGTTTTTTTAATTAACTGTTTAATATTTTCTTTGTCGTAAGGCAAGAACGAGCATGGTCCTCTCCAGTAAGGAAGCTATTAAAGTCATAATTAAAAATACACAAAAACTTTGTGAAAGAATCACGTACTTTAATCAATTTTTGGTTTTGAAAGAATAATGATAAGACTTTTTTAATTTTAATAACCTCAGCACAAAAATTAAACCAAACAAGATTATTTAAACTTTTCAAATTGTTTTGTCTTTTCTACTGATCAGTAGTTCTTGTATATGTGATGTTAATGTCAAATAATCCAAAAAGGAATGCAAAAGAGTAAGTTTTTTTAGGTTTTGCCGATATGGAAGTTAAATTATGATCAGCGAAAAAATACATACCAAAAAAATTTTTTATGAACACAAAATCTAAAGATCCTAATGATGCGTCGTATATTTAAATTCGATTCACAGGTAATTTAGGGTAACACAGATGGTAGAAAAGCCTGAAATAAGGAGGTATAGTACGTTTCACAATAACTCGTTGATTTCTTGTTTTACCTGCTACTGTTAGTTTTAAAACTCAATAAACTTTAGGTACCCGCATGTAGGTCCGGACTTAAAATTCCCTTTATTTATTATTGTACCTCTTTTTGGTATATTATGTAGGTTAAAGGCAAATTGCAGGTGTTTAATATTAAGCAGAGTTTTTTATCTTAGTTTATTAGTCGTTTGGAGTTTGTCAAGGTATTTTCGTGTGTGTTATTGAGCATCCAAAATAGCTAACCTAAACTATTGATATTAGTAGGACAACAGAGAGAAAAAGCGTCAACTTATTGAACAAATATCATTGTTCATCGGTAAGATATTAAATCTCACCTTTGATGCCCTACTGAAATCACATTCAGCAAAGTTGGCATCAAGGATTACCGGAATGATTAGTAGATATGTTTTAAAACGGAGTAATACTTATGCATACACCGAGACAGTAGGGATTTTTCCTTTTAAAAACATATACTTTTAATAACATATATATATATATATATATATATATATATATATATATATATATATATATATATATATATATATATATATATATACATTTTGCAATTTTATTCGCTAGATGCCCCCGGGTCGCCACTGGACCTTATAATTTTAATTTATTTAGGGCTAAATTACCCTCTTAATACAACAAATAATATTGCAAAATTTCAAAAGGATTAAGTAAATTTTTTTTAAAATAATAATAAAAAACTAATATTTTTTTAAAAAGCTATCACCCTGTATCTTGAAAACTGTGCATTTCCGGACCCATGTTTATAGAAACTTTTTCTCATATTTTTAAACAAGAAATCGCACATTACAATATCTCCGTCTATTTTTGAACACCCTGTATATATATACAGGGTGACCTGAAAAGGTCGTCCTCCGGCGATATCTCGGGAACCCTTTCGGAAAAAATATTTATAGTAAAACCCACCTTAACAAAATGCTGGAAATTATTTTTAAGTTTCTAATTTCACCGCTAGTGGGCGTAAAACTAAGAACAAAATTGAAAACACGGATTATTTTAAAATATGCCATATTAACTTATGCCGTTGATAGTTTTCCTACAAACTATGTAAAATAAGGAAAGTTTTTCTTTTAATCATTTTTCCCTAACTTGTCAAATATAGGTAGGGGGGAGGAGCCAATGTACATTTTAAAAAAATTGAATAACTTTGTTTCGGCCTAACCGATTTTAATAAACTGGTCTCGTTTGAAAGAGCATTTACCAGGGAGAAAAGAGAAAATATTGGTATAATAAATGTATTTTTTTGTTTTATCCTTAGAGACTGCTTTGTGTCAAAGTTATAAATTTTGTCAATTTTTTTTGAAAACTTTAAATACAATTGTATTATTATAAGCTTATTAATAAGAGCATAAAAAAAAAACAAAGAAACTGGTAAAAACCGCATTTCGATATCTTAATTAATTCTCGAGTTATTGCCGAAAAACTGCATTGCTCGTGTCCTTTCCTATTTTCAGTTTTGGAATAAAATGACAAAATATATAACTTTGACACAAATCACTCTCTGGGGATAAAACAAAAAAATAAATTCATTATACCAATATTTTATCTTAAGCCCTGGTAAAAGCTCTTTTAAACGAAACCTAGTTTATCAAAATCGGTTAAGCCGAAACAAAGTTATTTCATTTTTTCAAAAGTACATTCGCTCCTCCCCCCTCCCTATATTTGACAGGGTAGGGAAAAAAGGCTTAAAAGAAAAAAGTTTCCTTATTTTACATAGTTTGTGAAAAAAATATCAGCGACATAAGTTAATATGGCATATTTTTAAATAATCCGTGTTTTCAATATTGTTATTAGTTTTACGCCCTCTAGCCGTGGAATTAGAAACTCGAAAATAATTTATATATATATTATATATAATATATATATATAATATATATATATATATATATATATATTATATATATATATATATATATATATATATATATATATATATATATATATATATATATATATATAATATATATATATATATATATATATATGCTATATATATAACATATATATATATATATATATATATATATAAATATATATATATATATATACATCAGACAGGTCCAGTGTAGTAGAAACATAGACAGGAAACTGATGAATTCGGTTAAAAAACAAATCAAGTCTACAGTGGCGTCACTCAAGCCTTCTCAATCGGAAAAAATCAAAGTTTGTGCCGTAACCGTAAAAGTAAAGGCCACCATTTAGTATTGGTCCCTGTTATTCCAACTTGCTTACTTAAAAAGGTAAAGTATCAGTTTTATAAGTAAAGTTTATTATTTTATATAGTTTTAAAAAAATATACGACATAAGTTAATATATATTTTTAAATAATCCGTTTTTCAATATATTTATATTTTACCACCTTACGTGAATTAGAAATAATATTATATATATATATATATATATATATATATATATATATATATATATATATATATATATATATATATCATACTCTTTGGACTGATAAGTACATTGAGCCCTCAATAATATATCAATAATACTATATGATCATTGTATAATCGACGATCAATAATAAGTTCATATATAATATATAGTCTCGACGAACTTGAGCTCTCAACAGATCGTAACACGATCAAAAAGTCTAAAAAATGTCATGAAACTCACACCACGATGGCCACAGGACATAAACTTAGATGGTAAATAGGTGGTAAAATAATGGAAAAGTCATATACTCGATGCAGTTTAATACGAAGTTACAGCCAATTTATAGTTCTTTGTATTTCACCATTAAAAAAAACTTATAAATCATATCGACTAAGATATTTAGAGCCCTTAAGCGTTCAAAACAAGTTTTAATCGCCCGGTTAATAAACGTATTGTTACCAGATGATTCTCGGCGTATATATGTAGAAAATACCTGTAAATGCTTTAGTAACTATTAGCAACACTCTATATAAAGTTATTATTACGTGAGCCAACCGACTAATATAATCTGATATAAAGGTATTCGAATTCTATGCGTATTAGCACCTGTTCAAGCTTAAACATAGACCTACAGCCAATCAATGGCCATATGCCTGATGCATACGAGATGAAATACGAGCATCCATTGTTTTTAAATAATAGAACAGTCAAATTTGCAATCTATGTGAATGTGTTTAATTGTTTTAGAATAAAAGTTACACAGACCCCCTCCCTCCAATTAAACTGTGTAAAGTGTAAAATTTATTGCTGAAATTGAAGGTGCAACTCATTATGTCTCTTTAAAGGATGATAAGGTATTAAAAAATTAGTTGTTTTTAAAAAGTTGTCATCGTTTGTACAAAGCAAAGCTCTCTTGATAAAAACTGAATAAATAAGTAAATGTACTTAAATGAAACAAGGTCCTTTGTTTGACGGCACTGTTTTTTAAAAACATATTGTGACTGCAGTTACGTAAAATATATGAGAATATTCAAGGAGTCGTTAGAAAAAAAAACAAGATTTTGTAGTTTAAGTATATTTTATTATTTAATAGAATCTCCCTACAATTTAATACACTCGTTTCAGTAAACTAATTTATAGATTCCACCCCCGAAATGAGAATCCGGAAGACTGTAGAAATACGCTTCCACGAATACTACTACCTCTTCCTTCGATGAAAATCGTTTCTCACGCATGAATTTTTTGAGATATAAGATCAGAACAGGACACAAGTTAAAGAGAGTTAAATTGCAACAGTAGCAACAATTTGTTTTTTAATTTACTGACTTTGGCAATGGTTTTTTAAGCTTTGTTCTGTAAACCACAGCTTTTCTTGCAAATTTACCAAAAAAATTAATAGCTTTTTGGCCACTTTCTTTACTCTAACTGGCGTTGGAGCAGAAGTACACTGTACTTCCTGAGAGTTTTTCATTTAATCTAGAATTATGGTGGTGAAACTACCTCTTTTTACATACTGCTGACCACCAACAAAATTATTTTGATTCGTTTTAAAATGCCCCAAATGTTGCTAAGAAAGTCGCATTTGGATATACTTCTATTCGATTGTTACTAAATGTGGCACCCGTTTTGCACACAGTTTTCTGAAAGTCTAAACACTGCTTACATTGTCCAATAAAATCCTTCGGGATTCTGATAAATATCGCTTAAATAATCGACGATCTTCCAAAATCATATACTGTATTTTTGCTACGATTTTTGGTGTTATTGCACTTCTTGGACTTCGAATCTTTTTATTTAAATATAAATACAGCTATCTTTTTTGTAAAGCAATACCAATCTTGCCCCAAAAAAAAGTTGCAAACCAAAATCCAAAAGGAAAAAAACTGCGATTTATTTTTTAAATTATTTTTTACATTTATTTTGCAATATATTTTTTTAATTTTAAGGGTTTCATTTTAAGAGGAAAATTCATTCTCTATAAAAAATATTTTGACATATATTAGCTAAAAATGCATAGATTACGAGATAATTTAATGTTTTTAATATCAAGCAAATTTAACCCGTTGTCAAAAACAGAAGCCTTAATTAATTAGCACCTTGTACCTTTTTCATAATTTCATTGCTTATACGAATTTCTTTCCTATTTTAAGTTATAGTCAATAGTCAAACACTCTGGACAAATTCTTGCCGAAAGTCGTTTTTTTTAGTTACGATTGTTACGAAAGGCCGATTTTATTTGTTAGCAACATTAATTTGCTTGCGCGTTGGATCCAATTTAAATTTTCATTTACCGAGTTTTCTGTTTGTCAAAGTAATTCTTTACAGCGTTGATATTACAAATCTATAGGAGAACACATTATTTTGAAACTTAAGTTTTTAAACTTTTATTTTATTATTTAAAACGTAATGTGTGGCATAAAAGCCCATTAAATAAAATAAATTAAAATACGTATTTCATCAATCCGTTCTTATAATGGGGAAAGACTCGATAAGAAAATTTCACACCTAAATAAAAACATTATTAAAAATAATAATGTCTTGCTTATAAAATATACAAAGGGAAAGTTTGACAAAAAGATCTTCACTTTTAATAAGATTAATAGGAGATATGAAAAAGGAATAAAAATGTTAGTTGGGCGTAAATGTTTACTGGTTCGTCAAAAATTATATCAGTCAAATTTTTGTTATTCTGTAAAAAATAAAGCAAAATTTGAGGTCCATTTTATGTGTCATTATTTTGACGTAAATATGTTCACTAATTAATATAGCCCAGGTTACCCTGGAGGATGAATATTTCCGGAAATAAGTTGGGGTTCCATAGTAATCAAACAAAAAACTAGTACCTGATTGACTGAAAAACATAGGTGTAAAATTTTCATAAAATATTTCGAGTTTATAATATTCTGTAAGTAGTTACCACCCAAGTTATTAAGTACTTGGGCCTGCCTTCATTCTCTGTCCTAAAGAAAATTAAATTGGCTAGGCACAATATTTTTATAACTATAACAGATTAGTTGAGAAATACTTGCTAAAAGTCGTTGTTAACGTCAAACTTTGACTAAACATTAATTTGCTTAACCAATAGGTTTTTTTTTGTAATATCGTTTTTTGCTATTACAAAGAACCCGAAAACGATTTTATTTGATGACAAAATTATTTTGCTTGTGAGCTGAATTCTAATTTAAATATTCGTTTCATCGGCTTTTCTGTTTGTCAAAGTAATTTGATTTTTGCTGAAATTCTTTTTAAAAAGTGAAATAATTTTACTGTTGAAAGTCTATTCTATATCATTTTTGGAATAAATTCTGCTTTAGAAACTGCGAAGATATTTAAAAATAAATTTTATTACTTAAAGTCATGTAGGTAATGTAAGTAGAAATAAATTATTTTTATAAGTTAAAATAATTAAAATTTTCACCTTATTACTCTAGAAAATGAAGAACGTGTCTTGATATGTGATATCCGATATTTTTGTTGTCAACTTGCCGTTAAATAAAAAGAAAATATATTAATTCCTCAGAAATACCACTTCCAAACGATACTCTTTTATAATACAAAAAAATCGTTTTCTTTTGGGTGGTCTGGTCATTGTCATTAAAACAAAAAAGATACACACAGTCGGAACAAGACTCAACCAGAACAGATCCCGTTGAAATATCACGAACTAACAAGAACTCTAGAAATTTTAACATTAATTCACATCGAGAAACCATTATGGTTACAGTTTTGTGGAAGTTTTTAATATAGGGGAGAACCGAGGAATTGGCACCTTTATAGGGAAAATGTTCATAAAAACCACATTTATTTACTTTTGTATAATTTTTATTTATAAACCTAAACTTCATTAATTTCACTATCTAACCATCATAGTTTAAATAAACTGCAGCCAAGCATTAAGGTACAAATAAAGATTTTACAAAAAAAGTCAACCGCTCTCGTTCCCCTTACATGCGGGTAATGAAAGCCCATATTATGATCATAAGGAAATGCGAGCCATAATCTTTATTTTTTTCCAAAAATAAAGCTAAACATATTTAAAAATCAAATTTTAATTGTTAAAAAAAAACTATTTGTAACACAAATAAAAAATTAACTATTTAAACAAAGCAAAGAAATAAAGATAATATAGGCTTCCATTGCCCGCTGACCACCATTTTGAAAAGTAATAACACAAATATCTTATTCGACTCTCAATCACAGTTTAACAAATGACACTTAAAACAAGACAAAACTAAGTATTTGATAAGAAAAAAATAATAAAATAACAATATATTTTCATGCTTACCTGAACGCTGGCAATCGGCAGTTTTTTATAAGCGCGGAGCGAATAATACACAATTGTCCCTCGTGACTCAAGCGCATAGCACTTGTGCGGCTTAGGCAAACCTTCTAGATGGTTGACGGAAACGACCTAGTGATTAAGGTTACCCGAATGTGCATATGTTCGGTCCAATCGCCATCGCTCCCATTTCTTGCCCGCTCTCAATACCCGGCGCTCCCCTAAACCGGAATTTGGATTTGGATGTAACTTTCTGTTTAACTGCTACAATAACAACAACAATTTAATATGCTATAATAAGGGCGAATACGAAAGACCTAAAATTTTTATTAATGAAATTTTGTATGCTCTGAAAAATAATTTAAGTTGCCTTTGTTGTTTGTCAAGTAAATTTTAATAAGGTGCGATTAACTTAAATATTTCATATCTTGCTTAATAAAAAAATATTTTTACAAGAATAAATATTTTCGCATATTGTATTAGAAAAGTAGCAATCTCGTATAATCTAAGTGAAAAATTATTATTTTTCATAGCAAGATTATGTTAAATATTTTTGTTTATAGAAGATACTTTTGAATGCGTCTTAAATTTAATAAAGCTGCCTTGGGATGAAAATATTTTAGAGGATAATGTTATTTGCATATTTTATTTTAATAAGAAAGTCCTTTTTAATTTTTGTAATTACGAAAATATTTAATAATTAACAATTTATACACTATTTTTAAACACGGTATATATTTGTAACTTGTTAAAGCTAAATTCGCGTTGAGCCATTGGTAAATAAAAGACACTCTAAAGTGTTAAAGTCGCTTAAAACTTATGTTTAGCAGAAGCTTTTGGCAACCACTTCGGTCATTTGTTTAGGACTTTATGGCAAAGGTAAAAATAATTAATTTTGCTGAACAGTTATTACATGAACTTGTGTCCCTTGAAATACTTTTAACATATTGTAAAATAAATTTTTCGTTTTAATTTAGTATAAAATGGGAAAAATTATAAGCTGTGTTAAATATTATTGGATTTTTTTTCTTTTTTCCTTTTTAACCAATAAAACAAGCTACTAAAGGTGCATATCGTAAAGTTAATAGAACAATTTTATTGCAGGTTGTCCGTGCAGCAAGTCCAGTTCTTTTGCGTGTGGTCGCTTTGGGTGCATTTTTTATGTATGGAACGGTGAGTAGAAAAGAAAGCAAAAAGGAGAAAACATTAATCATGAATGTTACTAGCCTTTGCAAAATTTAATATGTGCTTCAATTAACTTGAACCTAAATATTTTTGATTTTCTTTATTGTAAATGTTTGGTTTATTTTAGCAGGTAGACCTGAAGATTTAATATAGTAAGTTGTTAAAGTTTTGTCGTTCAAAAAGAGATGGCCCTATTAGGTTCGTCGTTTTATTTTTCTAAAATACAAGAACTTTTTTATGAACACGTAAAAGTTTTATGCAGATCTGTCAACTCGTTTGTATCGTTACAGCTGTATAATATTTACGTATGACAGTATTTTTTTACAGTGTAAAAATTATCTTGCGTGATAAAATTCTTATTTTTGGAAGATCTAGCACCAAAACAAATTCAATAACTATTTTTAAAAGTGTATAAGGATTCTTTGCCTTAAATTAGAACAGTAAATATGGGTTGCTGAATTAAAACATGGTCGTACAAGTCTTAAAGACCATCCACGTGAAGCACTTAGCAATATTTTGGTTGAAGTTTTGGGTTTTAGAAAGCTGTGTGCGCAATGGTGCCGCATTTGCTAAAATAAATTAAAAATACAATCAAATGCGACTTTCTTAGCAACATTTAGAGCATTTTAGAATAGATAAGAATCTTGTGCATCTTCTCGTCACTATGGATGAGACTTGGGTCTACCAGCATGCTTCTGAATCAAAAGAAGAGGCTAAGGAGTGGTGGGAACCCGGTACTTCGGCTCGGAATTAAAAAAAATTGTTCGTGAATTACCTTCAAACAAGTAAAACAATAATCGTTGGTTACTTTTTGAGCCAAAGGGATCTGGTTTACAGAAAAAAAAATCATCAACACAACCCACTCTCTCACACAGCTTAAAAATCCGAAAATCATTAAATTAAAGTATGAATTGTTACAACATCCAGCCTATTTGCCAGATTTAGCTCCCTATAACTTCTAGCTGTTCTCACATCTTAAAAAATTTATGCGCGGGAAACAATTTTTATCGAACGAAGAGGTAATAGCCTTGGAAGCATACTTCGACAGTTTTCCGGATTCTTACATCAGGGATGAAATCCATAAATTAGGTCAGTGGAACAAGTGTACTGAAGTTGAGGAAGATTATATTAAATAATAAAATGTATTTTAAACCCTTTAGTAGTAAATTACATATCGAACGACAAAACTAATAAATCACCCAGTATGTGAACAGTGATTGTTTATTTCTACAGTGTACCTCCGTACTAACAGCTGTGCCACTACCATTATCCCATTTGTTGTCCTAAACATAAGTTTGCTTTTTGACCCCATGCATATTTACCTTTCTTGGTTAACTTTTAGCATTCGGAATAAAAAAGCCCATAAAATTTGACCTAAACCAAAGACCCATAAATAAACGCATTAAAGTGTCTCATAAATGGATCCAACGGTTCTTTATCGTTTTATTTTATGACTTTTGAAACAAAGCAAGATTTACAGAGAATATTTTTAGCTGTATATTTGTCATTTTCTCGCTCTTTTCATTCAGATAATCCTAACGTGTTTCCAATGTAATATATACACTGACGTCCACAAAATACCGGCCACTACAAACTGGCCACAGTTTCAACATAACCAAGCAACAGATTTGAATATGATGATCTTCTTTTGAATTGTAGATTGATTTCTCAGTAACGATGCTATGTCAAAAAAAAAATATCCAGAATATAATGAAATTATAAGTGAGGTGTAACACTAAAAAGTAGTTTTTTTGCGAAATTTGTAATACCCGGTAGGTTCCAGGGGCATGGCAATTTTTGTCACCTGAAATCTCACTCATCTTTTTTTGAATATTGATTCTATTTACGGTATTATCTTTGTTTTTATTGGAGAAGCTATAAAAACAAAACAAACAAATATCAAAACGTATTCTAAAAACTAAAAACACATGAAAATTTTAAAAAAGAATAAACAAATTTTAAGGAGCAATTATCTAGTGTGGCCTCCCCTTCAAAGTTGATTTATTCAGTCGACGTGGTATCAAATTAGTAAGGGTTAAGGAATACTCCATTTTGTTTTTTTTTATTTTGATTTTTAATAAAGAAATGTTTAATAAATAATATTTAGAAATATCCTAATAAAATTATTTTATTTCAGATGATTGTGACCTATTTTAAGCCCACTGTATACTTTTGCACTGCTCGTATCTGGCTAAGAGAAATTGGATTTGCTCTAACATATGGAGCTTTAATGCTTAAAACATGGCGGTAAGTTCTTTTTATTTATTTCAAATATATGTTTTACTATATGTGGTTACCAATCAGCGCCAATTAGAAATATATACCGAATGTTAAGTCTGATTTAAACATTTAAAATTTTGCTTCTCTTTAGACTATACCTATATGTTTCGTAACAGAAGTAGATCAGTGTCTTATATTTTCGACAGCCATAAGACTTGGGTATCGATGGTGCTGGTTTTTTATGGTTAGCCCATTTTTCTCCAGTCCAACGTGCTAATATTGCATTTTACGCCACCTTTTAGACAAAGGCATGACTAGAAATTAGGTTTATTAGATCTACACCTTTTATTTTAACACATAGAACAAGAAATCTTAGAGCTTTCGTTGTTATTTAATTATTTTTATGCATTTATTTAAATTTAATTATTAAAGCTTATAAAATTAACACATAAAAGATAACAAAGGGATTTACCCAAGTTGTAGCTTTACTTTTAACAAATTTTAAAAAAATTAGCAATGATGCTAAATATTGCTTTCATAAAAGTAATAAGATATCTGTTAAGATCTTTTTGACTATAATACCGGGTATGTAATTTTTAATTACACTTCACAGTTGTTACTAAAATACATCTCTATTTAATTTTATATTACTGTTAAACATGTTTTAACTCTCACATGTAGTTTTGTGGCTCCTACGCTGAAATAAAGCATTTTGAAATAAATCAATTCAACGCAGTACACGGTGATATAAACAGATGTGTTGCAATAAACAACTTCCGCTATGTGAAAATATAAACTTATTTAAAAAAAAAAACCTGTTATTGGACTGGACTTGCTAAATTAATTTTGTCATCCATCAGATATGAATTTTTAACAAAATGGGTAACTTTATTTATACCCCGAATATTATCGTTTTTTTTTTCGAAGTCCAATAGGATTTTAACAGCCAAGAAGTCTCGTACAATGAATGTATAAAGTAAAGTAAAGATACAGTAACAATAGTACGAAGTTTGAATCTTCTGCAGGTCGATTGCAGACAAAGACGGTATATATTGTTTTATTCTGAAAAAGCATATCGGTAGTTTGTTACTAATTTATAATATTTGTAATTAATCCTAATTCGGAATACATAAACACCGTACAGGCTAGATATATATTGATTCGTCACCTTAAAAGATCAAACTATGTTTATTTTGAAAGACTGCTTATAAGTAAGGGGGTAAAAATTGATTTTTATTTTATGACGTGCCGTTTCATTTTAGCTTCATCCGTACATTTTACTTACAGTCAAAATAAAGTTATTTAAAATAAAGTTAAATATTACTTTTGTACCAAAAAAACATCTTAAATTTTTTGCTAATTGGCATGATTATTCCCATATTTTTTAAATTATATATGCAAAAATTGTAACAAACCAGCCTATGTATTTAATATATTATTTTGTTATTATATATATATATATATATATATATATATATATATATATATATATATATATATATATATATATATATATATATATATATATATATATATATATATATATATATATATATATATATATATATATATATATATATATATATATATATATATATATATACACGGCTGGCAAACCAATTTCTTAGGTGCAGAGACTTTCAGTGCGATAAAAGGAGATGTCAATTTAATAGGCAAAGGCTTGAGCGAAGTAAAGAAAAACAGAAAACGCTTTCCCCTTCTCCCGGCCCAACAAAAAGAGGGGAATACTGTGGGTAGGGCATTCGTGCGACGATCGACAGCAGTGTTGCCGATCTATGGGGAATTCCCCAAACGTGGGGAATTTTATAAATATGCGGGGACAAATTGGGGAATAAAATTTATGGGAAATCGTGGGGATCGAGCCATCAACATTTTTTAAATAAAATAAATTTCCAAATAATTTAAACTAGTATAATTTATAGGTGATTTTGATTTGTTTTGTAATATTTTATTTATATTTAAATAAAATTAATAATGTGTATGCATCTTTATTTTATTCCTTTAAGGAGTTTTATTATTTTTTGTTAAATTTAGTTTCAAAATAAAGTTTTATTTAAATTTTAGCGCTACTCTAGATAATGGGGAATAAGTAGACGATTTTTTAAATTACTAATGGGGCATGTGATGAATTTTAATTCTGCATGTGGGGATGCGAGCTAAACGCTGCCGGCATTATCAGCCGGGCTCCGGACGTTAAAGGAGTGATTGTCAATCGCATTTTTAGGAGATTTTTTACGGTACTTTTGTTTTTATGTTGTCATCACTGTGGTATTTAATACAACAATAATTAAAAGGTTGTTGAATTTTTATTTGACTTAAGCCTAAAAATGAAATAAAAACTGCTATTAATAAAAATAAACTCATGAACATTCTTAAAAATTTATGAAATTAATAGTAATCCTAATAATAAAAAAATTACTCTAAGAATAATCTCAAAAGCATTATCATTTTAATAAATGCTCGAAGACATCCGTCCTAACATTCGACAATACCTCCGGAGTAATAATGTTAGTAATGTCGATTATTTTTGCCCTTAACTAAATTTACAGGCCTCTTATGTGGATACCTGTAAACTAGTTGAGTTAATTGGCCCCACAAAAAAAGTCAAAAGGAGTCAAATTCGATGACCTTGCAGGTCGTAGTATGGTACCTCTGCCACAAATAAGCCGTTGAGAAGAAGTCCTAGTCTAGTCCTAGTTTTATAAAATGAATAATATTTAAAACATTTCCAAAATTGTTAATAAATATTTTACGGAATGGCAACACTGTCGAAAATAGCTGGACACTAAATTACCGCACAGTGGGGCGATCCTACAGTAATGTTGGACATTGGGAGAAAAAATAAAACTTTTAATTTGGGATTTTTATTGTAATAGATTTTAATTGGGCAGATTGATTTTTAGCCATACTATTGCATTGGTTTTTACATAAAGCGTGATTATAATTGCTATGTCAAAAAAACCCTTGGCTTATTAAATCGGTCGTAAACTCTTATTTCATTTTATAAATTATTGTTGCTTTCAGTACACAATAGGAAAATTATAATAAATCAAAAACTGGCACAACAGGTTTTAAAAAATTCACCATTTTTTTTTTCATCAAGCAAAAAATAATTTTGTTTAATTGCATTCGCAAACGCCGGTCTTTGTCAGAAAAATACCATTTGGTATGTTTTTTTTAGGAGTATATTGTGTTATTTACAACGTCGTCAGATCTTGCCTAATTTTGCTTATTCATTTTTTTTTATTTTTAGTGTTAACATCTACGCGCCTTTGTTGACATTTTAATCCCATTTGTCGTTGCTTCTGTTTGTTATTTGATTATCCTCTTTAAAAGCAAACTACCGTTAAACCAGGAAAGGAAAATAAAGTAAAACAGTTTAAAGAATGCCAAATTTCTTTAAAAACAACCAAAAGGTTGTTGCCGAATTTATAATTTAAGTTTTAAGCACTTTAGTGCTTTTTTGTAATATAGGTCTATTTTTTATGTTTTATATGTCCTGAAGTATAAAAACTAATTTAATAGTTTTTTTTGTTTATCTTAATTAAATTCATTGGAAATGCTGTTTGGATTTGGCGAAACTGCCATGTAGTAACTGTTTACAAACTGTTAATACATGACCCGGAAATAGTCAAGCTTGTTATTGTACCAATTGGTATGCTGTTAGAAGATGCTTAGGAGGCTAACCATAAATACTCACGAGCATACAGAGAATCTTTTTCAAGAAAGTTTTTTAAGCACGGCTACCAATAGAGATATCCTTAATAATTTGTTAATTTATTTTTTAGACTCTTTGATATCACATTTAAGGCCAACACTTAACATCGATCACAATCGTTTAGAAACAATCTCTTCAGAAGTTAAAGAACTTCTAATGAAAACATAAAAAAAACTTGAGATTTTTAAAATATATATTCTTCCAGCTTAAAATTCTCATTAATAAATTAAATAGGTACATCGATTTTTTAAAATTTTTACTTCTAAATAATTTTTTCGTTTATAGTTTAAGTTTTGCTTTTGTGAACTTTAATTTATTAAAAAAATAAAAATTTATAAAACATATGTTGATATTATGACTTTACAAACCACGATTCCCTATTTAGCAAAAAATACATAATATGTATGTACACATTTAGAAGTCTTCCTACCCGTTATATCGCAACTGGGGAAATTGCTTAAATAATTGCTGGTCATGTAGTTCAATAGAGTATTCACTTTAAAATGACACCAGAAGCAATACTCTAGGACCAGTAGAAACGGAGATATTTATAAATGTCCGGCCTATCCTATCACTCGCCCCACTGTGCGCCGTCGTCGTATTGGAAGTGGAAAAGGGGAAATTGTTGTTGTTCTCTTTTCAATCTGGGGCCATACCATATAATATATCCTACTCTATTGCATTAAAATTCCAGACATACATACATATAATATATATATATATATATATATATATATATATATATATATATATATATATATATATATATATATATATATATATAATATATATATATATATATATATATATATATATATATATATATATATATATATATATATATATATATATATATATATATATATATATATATATATATATATATATATATATATATATATATATATATATATATATATATATATATATATATATATATATATATATATATATATATATATATATATATATATATATATATATATATATATATATATATATATATATATATATCGTTGTATTAATTTTTGTTATTCTTATTATTATAAACAGCATGTCCTTTAAAAAATTGCTTTTGCCGTTAATTTAAAATTACTATCTGTCCCAAACAACGCTTTCATCTTGTAAAACCGCTGGACCGTGTGGGTAAATTATCCAAGAATATTAAACTAGAGAATTGCTTAACCACTTGAATTTGTCTGCGAAAAGTCAAGGCATAAATCTCAGCAACTGCGTTTACAACATTAACGAGATTTTCTGTCTTTTAGGTGTTTTAACATTTGCAATAAAGATAGTTTCAAAAAATATTTTAGATATATATATATATATAAAGTTATAAATGAGACACACAAAAACTGACTTTGCACTGTAATTAAGTTATTTTCCATATATCTTCTAAATAGTTTGTAAGCAACTCTAATCATAGGATTTTAATTATCCGAGCACTTTTACTTTATCCCAAGTACAACTTAATCCCAAATTTTCATCGAAACTTTCCAACCTATTTCCCAATTAGTCTTGGTGCCTGTAAGGCAATGCAAATGCTCCCGAAAAGCGACCAAGTATGAAGCAATTTATTTTGTTTTATTACCCAACTCTTAACCACCTTTTAAGTAGAATATTAAGCTATCGAGATATTTAATTGAAAAATATGTCTAAGCAAAATACAAATTTTGATTGTTGGTAAAATTTTGTTTTAATTTGGTATAAAAACTTTACATGTAGAGATCGCACGCTGTAAGAACAACACCGATACGTCACGGTCTCATATGGCAAACCCGTATAAAACCGTGACGTATCGTTGTTATTCTAACAGCGTTCGATCTCTACTACAGACTACTTATAGCAAACAACTTAAAAATTACAATACAAAATAAAGCCAACAAAATTTATTTAGGGTCTCCACGTTCTTTTATAGATCAAAATACACCGTTTTCTAAGGTAAAGATAATTTAATTTGAGGTATCTATATTTAATTAATTACCTACGTCTAGACAGACAACGCATTATATATAAAAGTTCCAATTGAATGTTGCGGTACTTGAATAACGTTGATAAAATGTGGGGTAGAAGACTTTGATAGAAATGAAATTAGCAGCGAACTTCACGTAAACCCGCAGAGTTATTAGGTATACACCACCTTGTTGTGCAGTTCACAAGCATATATTAAATAAGATTTTCATCGCAACATTAAACTAAATTTTAACGGTAATTTTGAATTTTGTGGCTCACTTTATACCGTGTAATATAAATTATTTTGTAAGTCAATGTCTTGACGTAAATTAATTTCTTACTGCTTTATAATGAAATATGGGATAAATTTTACTTGTTTGAAAAACGCTTCCAATAATAGTCCATGAGGTTCTATAAAGACGACCTTTGCCGCATTAATGCGCACCGCTACCAAGCAGATCAGCGAAGTAAGTTTCTATAAACACTTCTTGCTGACTTAAATCTTAATGATGTTAGATTAATATTAACAATTATTATATATATATATATATATATATATATATATATATATATATATATATATATATATATATATATATATATATATATATATATATATATATATATATATATATATATATATATATATATATATATATATATATATATATATATATATATATATATATATATATATATATATATATATATAATATATATATATATATATATATATATATATATATATATAATATATATATATATATATATATATATATATATATATATATATATATATACATTATTAACATTAAGGATTTTGTTATCATACATAAAAATATTGTGTTGCAAGCCAATTAAAGTAAAAAGGAAGTTAGAAACCTCGGGATATGTTTAAGAAATTTAAAAAGATAATACTAAATTGGTTTTGGTTACAGTGTGTCTGGTTCATTAAAAAACAATTTTTAAAATGCATTATTTAAAAGCACATTCTGTATTTTAAACTACAATATCTCGTAAGACAATCATGCAGAATCGTTTTTTTTTTCGAGAAAAGTAAAAAGATGCAATAATTGGTTGTTTGGTTGGTCGGTTCAATAAGTTTTTCTTGTTTAATAAGAAAAACGCGATTTTATAATATAAAAAACATTTTTCTGTGTGGCTAATACATTTGTCTCTGTCTCTCTAAACTTCTATCCTCTTGTTTTACTGATCCTCTAATTTATGGATTTCATCCCTAAAGTGGGAATCCGAAAACCTGTCAAAATACGCTTCCCAGGCTGCTTTTACCTTTTCGTTTGATAAAAATGACTTTTCTGAGATGTAAGAACAGCCAGAAGTCAGAAGGAGCGAATAGGTCGGATATTACAACAATTTTTGCATTTAACTGGTCAAAAAAGTTACAATAATAATTAGACTGTGTTAATATTTCATTATTACCGAATGAGGCACCTGATGTGTACACAGTTATCTAAAACCCAAAACCTTAGCCAAAATATAGATTGCTTACTGAATCTCTCTCGGTTTCTTCCACAACCATATCCTGTATATAAATCGTATTCAAGACTTGTACGAACACGTTTTAATTTAGCAACCTTTATTTCTTCTGTTCTAGTTGAAGCTGGGAAGTTATTTTCATACAATCGTTCATTCAAAGTTTTATTGCTACATCTTTTACAATTAGGTATTTTATTACTGCACGATATCTCATTTTTGCCATACTGTGACACGTCAAACTTGAAACAGCTATAAATATACAAATGTGTTAACAGTTTCACATAAAACTTTACACGTGTTCCTGAAAAAAATACTAAAATTTTTAGGAAAATAAAATGACGTACCTTATGGTCTTATCTCTTATTGAACGATAAAACTTATTAAACCACCTAGTACGGACATAATCGTTAACCATCCTTTTTTTATGACTTACATTATTGCACAAGTTTATATTTTTCTTTTTAAATTGCAAGTTTTTAACATTGTTTACTCTAAACTTTAGATTCTTTGTTTCCCTAAACCTTCACTGCATTTACAATTTCTCGAATTTTCAGGATATCAGTTATTTTCCGGGTCCGTTCGGCTAAAGCTATAAAGATCACCGATATGAACCTTCTTAAAAGACTGGGGATAATATTAGCCTTTTTTACTGCACTACTGACCATTCGCACTCTTGTGGCCCCCCCGATAGTCATTGTTGGCAGGACCGAGGATGACCTAAAGGCATACTTATGCCGAACAGACTTATGGGATAACTTTTTCAGTGTGGGTAAGTACAAAGATTTTTTATTCTCTTTTATATTAATTATTTATGTCATTTTTATATTGTTAAAATTAAATCAACATTTATTTTGTCCTTCTCACCCATGGATGCGTATTGACCATTTAAAAGTCTGTGCAGAAGGGTAGCTGATAACTTATAGATTAACGCCAAATGAAACTTTATACAATGGGACCGCTTCATTCCTGCTCTCGAGGTATAGAGACTAAGTGTGCTCAGTCCTATTGACCCCTCTGATCTGCAGATCGCCTGAACCAAAAAAAAAAAGAAAAACCCAAAAAATCTCAATACGGTGGTAAGTCTGTCACGGTTTTCAAGATAAAAATTATATGTAAAAACTTAACTAAAAATTAAAAAGTAATTAAAATAGGATTGTTAAAATTTTGCTAAAAATTATAAAGATTTTGCGATATAGAGTTTTTGGCGTAATGTCATAAATGAGATTTTTTCTGTTTTAGACGATCTGCAAGTTCAAAGGGTTTAATAGGACTGAGCACACTCAGTCTCTATATCCCGGGTCCAGGATCGAAGCGGTCCTATTGTATAAACATTCCTTTGGCGTGTAGCCAACAAAGACATTTCAATAAATGAATCCGCCACAATACAATTATAGATTATGTGTTAGCGGTGAATTGAAAACCTTGTTTTCATAAAGTTTTGATTTTAATAATTGTTAGACTTATGTCAAAAACTTTCCTTAATGGTAGTATATTATTTAATACGTTTCCTCTTGTCGCACATTAAAATTTAAAAATTTCATATTGAACATGCCTTATCCAACCTTACTTCTACACGTACGCTAGCAATATTCGAAGTATAGACATAGGAAACCTGATTTTTATTTGCTTATATTAAATTTTGCACTTTATTTTTTACATACCTTAGGACATTTTTTCAGCTCTTAAAATTAAAGCAGAAGAAGATCTATACGTGTAATAAAATTCCATAAATGTCAGTAAAATGAGATCAACTTAATTTTACTGAATTTTACAAAGTTCTAGTCTTTTAAGACCGAGTTTGTTTTTTGTTGTTTGGAAAGAGAAAAAAATATCTAGACAGTTTTTTACTTGCCCGATGTTTCAATTAACTTATGAGTGTCGTGCGTCTACAAAGTTGGAGACAAATTTATATTATATTTATATAAAGGTCTGCATAGGGATTGGTTCTCTTATTAACCTTAAATAAGTTATATTCGTTTACGTGCACTTTTTCCCATTAGTTGCTTATTGCTCACAATAAAAGCTGCTTATTAATGTTAGCTTTTAATTGAGCTTAAGTTTGCCTATCGTCGCCAAAGGACGTGACCAACCGATGGGTAAAATTAGAGGAAATGCGATAAACTCCACTTGACCATCCTTCCTATAGACCTGACTATTCGCCAAGTGATTTTCATATTATCGGGTCTCTTAAACAATTACTGGGAAGCCAAGACAATACAGTGATGAAAACCTTTGTGGGCAAATGGCTCTTAACACAACCCTCTTCATGTTATGATGCTGGGATCATAAAACTCCTAATTTGCTGAAAAAATGCGTCTCCGAAGCAAGAGATTATGTAGAAAAGGTTTGTTATCTTAATAATTTTATTGCATTAAATTCAGATGCTTTAAAAATAAAGTCTAGTTTATATTTGTTTTACCCTCCTATAAAGATCCGCGAAGGGTTTTGTTCTATATTTACACATTTGTACAAGTTGCGTTGTAGTGGGTTTGTAATTGTCATGTGAAATTTTCAGCTTTTGTTATAATAACGGAAGTTAAGTAGGTGATTGACTTTTTGATAATTTAAAAAAAAAAAATTTAATTTTATTTAAATTTATTTTTATGTTATATTATACTGCTATAACACATGGAATAGCAATTACTAGTCGGGTACTTGTAAAACATACTAGCAAATTTGCATACATATATTTTTGTCTAATTTTATGCTAAAATAACGGTCCACAGGTATCAATCTGACAACAAATTGTATTATTATTGTTCTACTTTATCATTAGATTTTTAAAACAGCACGATTTAAATGCATAAAATGTGCTGGTTTCCATAAAATATCGGAAATAATAGTCAAGTACAAGCTTTCTTATTTGAATACCAGAAATCCTTAGGGCAAGATAACATTTTAACCATCGCTTTTCAAAAAAATTAAAAGATCTTCCTTGTTTTAATTGTTTGTGAGGTAATGAACAAATATAATAATTTCCAAACTTCAAAATATCTAGTAAAAAAAACAAACAACTTTCTCCATCACTGACAGTGTTGGTTTCCTCACAAAAGATTTACAGCAAATTCGTATTTAGTTGTTTCACCTAACTGAAACAAGTCCATGAGTTTTTTGATAAATCCCAAATCATGTCTCTTGACATATCTAAGCCCTTTATCAGATATGGGTTGATGTCCTGCTCAACAAAATTTCGTCCTTCCATCTATTACCTAAACTTTGATCTACTTACATAACTAAATAAAATTCCAAGTTTCGGATTTGACAGGCCTAAAAATATCCGCTTTTCTAAACAGTTATTATGGAACCCGTAAGAAGTCTAAATCCCATGGGGCGAACATCTGGATGGATACATAAACCCGTAAAACGGGGTCAGATGTACACTTACCTAGAGTGCGGCGATAGTATCTCGGTAACTATTCAGATCAGTTTTGACTTATAACTCTAGGGTTTCATGTTTCATTATGTTTGTTTTTAGATTTTGGTGATTAATCTATATACAACATCTATAAAAAGTTCATATCAACATAGGTCCGCAAATGCATCATAAGGTTGCTATGGCGATTCAAAGATGGCACCGGGATATAGGGGTTCTATTTTATATATCTGGTACCGTTTTAGATGGTCATCTCAGTTTTGGCATATAAATTGCTTTGAATAGTAGGCACTTTTAAGTGGTTTTACTAAATTATTTTTTTTAATCAGGGGCGTACCGAGAAGAGAGGCCTCGATTTAATTTGTCCACATTTGTATTAAACGCCATATTTCTGCGGTAAACAAATTTACATAGGGTTTAAAAATAAAGTTTATTTGGTTATTGTTTTCGCCTTTTAAAAATGCCGGAATACTCTCTTGGGCGACCATGCATGCACTATTTTCTTTAAAGAGTGTTTTCTCGAAAACGGCTAGCCGGAAAAGTTTTCAACAAGAATACCTTTTTATGTTATTTATCCCTAAAGAAAACTACAAAAATATGACGTTTAATAAAAATGAGAAGAAATTAAATCGAGACCCCCTCTGTCGGCGCGCCCCTGATTAAAATAATAATTTAGTAAAAACACTAAAAAGTACCCACTATTAAAAGCAATTCATATGCCAAAACTTAGGTGACTATCTGAAACGGTTCCAAAAATATAAAATAAAACCTATATCCCGGTGCTATGTTTGAGTCGCCATAGCGACCTTATGACGCATTTGCGGACCTATGTTAATATGAACTTTTCTTCATAATTTAACAAGTAGAATCACCCTTAGAATTCTTCGAACATTATTTCCAGACACCCTGTATAACGTATCAATATGACCATTAAAATCAATTTTAAAAAATTATAGACCCAAGTAAAATTTATAATTAAAAGTTATTACGAAAAACTAAGAATATCAGTTTTTTAAGAATATCAAGCTATTAAAATCGTAGAACTTACTGCATTAAATCATTTGTCGTAAGAAATAAAAACTAAAGCTTGTAAGAATTAGATAAATAAAACATAACAAAATATTGTTCTAAACTTTACTTTCGCCAATATATCCATAACTTTTGATCCAATGTGAAAATATGGTAATATCAAAACAAAAAAATCAGTATATTTTCATATATCATATCATCGATGACGACCTTTTCCTAAAAAATTTGCCACTTTCACCCCTTATAACTACCCCTTGCATCCACTAGGGTGTCTGCCTCAGAGAAATTGTAACTATGGAATTAAATGAACACATTGCATAGATAAAATTCTATATCAACGATAAGGGCTAAATCTTGGCTCCATCTTTTGGACTATTATAACATAGTTTTGCTGACGATAGTACCGATGACTTTTTTTTTTTTTTGATCACGTTTCTAAACTTGATTTGGAAAATAAGCGGTGACGCAGATATCTATTTCACAGGACCTTCAACTAAAATTGGATTGAAGTTTAATTTATTACATCAAAGACTCAATCATGTTTGCTGCAGCGAAAAAAGTTTGCCAATTATCATCCTGTACATATAAGCGTCCAAGTTCAACAGAACAAAACACATTTGATTTGGTGGCCGTTATTTTTCAGATTAGTCTTAAGAGAGAGAGAAAGAGCGCAACTTGTCGATGGTCAGTGTATCCCACTGATCAAGGAAGTTTTGCAATAACGTTATTGTTTGGCATGCACGGCCTGTGGTTTTGTCCTTAAATTAAACAATCTTATTTACCAAAGTATTATGGTTAATATCGATATCTTTACAGCATCTGTTTTCAATATGACAGCATAATAAAACTCAAACAGAAGGAAAGGGCGGGTAATTTAAAATTTAAATTTTTATTGGGTCACCTTTTATAAAACGAGACTAATTATTATAGAAAATAGTTTAATTATTGTGTTTACTTTATATTAGATAACATAATAAATACAGGAAATGTCAATATAAATAGATGTTTCTGCAGCAGTCTGTAACAAGTTTGGGCCAATGTAAATTTGTTTAAGAAAATTAGCTAAACTGTTTTGCAACTAAGCCACTACTGTATAAACAAACCTAATAAAACTTATTTTAGATAACACGAGGGATCAATAAAATTACTCGGCAACTCAAGTTTCCTTTAATGTATGTCCAGTTAGTAAAGTCCGCATAGCCACATTACTTAAACACTTAACTAGAGTCCCTGCATTATGATCCTAATGCGTGTCGAAGAAATTGTCGGTAAATACTTAGTTAAAGTAATCCAATTTCCGGGGTCAACCGATAAATACTTCACTTGATTTGAAGTCATTAGTTTAGATAGTTTCCAGGCTACATCTAAATAAACTTTGTGAAATACGCTCAGTATGCATAACAAAGCACACTGACAGACGAATGTTACGATTTATGTTATTTGTTGTAGCATCCCACTTCTAAATTTGCATACCTGTACGTTATAGGTAGGCGGTTGTTTTGTTATAAGTTATAACTATAAAGTTGAGAAACTTAGAGTCAAGGGTTTTTGTTTATTTTAACTAACTTTGTTGAGAATATTCAATACACATTTAGAAATGTTTCTACAAAATAATAAAATATATAATTGTTTTAAAAAATACGTAAACAAAATTTTATGTTAATTAGGCCAACCTAGTTAAATTAAAAATGGTTTTGTTTAGCTGATAGAAAGCTTTCAAAATTTAAAGAACATTTTTTCCTTAATTTCTAAAAAACTAGCTAATTGATTTAAATGTTTTTGGTGTATAGTCGGGCACTATAAAATGACGTTTCTCAATAGTATAAAAAAGTAAAAGTTTATTTATCGAGGCTGTATTAAGTGTAAATGGTAACTCTTCTAGCTTTCACCAAGTTAATGCTAAAGTACCTTACCACCTCAGACTGGTCTCTAAGCATGATTTGGAAAGCAAGAGCAAAGTAATGCAGATATTTCACAGGTCCTTTAAACTGTGGTATAATGCACTAGAAACCTGGTCTAATTGAATGCCTTAAAAACACAATCATATTCGTTGTTGGAAAAAAAAAACTACCAATACTGATTTTACTTATAAGAGGTCATGTTTTGCAGAATTATAAATCATTTAACCTCTTGGGCGTTATCTTCTTAAACGATGCCAATTGACACAAAAATATAGCCGCCGTAACTTCTAAAAACTCGAATTTTTCTTTCGTGCCAAAGACTATTACTCCTTTTTTAATCTGTTTTATCAATCACCTCCTTAGCTAATCCTATTTTAATATGTCAAATGGTAATCCCCATAGTGTGACATCACATCATTGCAAACGCCATCCAATTTTCTATCCAACCGTACCAACAAACTTGAAATCGGTGGACGTAGAAACGAGTTAGAAGGAAAAATGTGTGTTAATTATAAAGGGTTTATCGTGTTCGAATAATTTATTTGATCAAATGCTAAAAATGTGCGCTGTTATTGACAAGGTAGGTAGGTAGGTAGGTAGGTTTAAAGTGAGTGGGTATAACACCCTTCCACCGCGACCGATCGGTCTATTGTGGCTCACACCCTTTTATATTTCTCCCACCAGGTCCAGACTCCTAATAAATCTGATGGTCCTGTTCGGAGAGAGATCTTTCACCTCCCCCGGCAACAAGGTATCATTGCCGAGGATTGCGAATCTTAGTCGTGCCAGTGCTGGGCACGAACACAGTATGTGTTCTGCCGATTCATCCTCCTCCATGCACATGCGGCACTCGACGTCTTCCGCTAGGCCGATCTTGTGCATGTGGTATTTTAATCTGCAGTGTCCCGTGTACAGTCCCACTAGAGTTTTAAGCTGTACCCTTGATTGCTCCAGTGTTTGACAGTACATTGTTGGTTCGGTGGGCTTATGAAGGCCTTCTAGTGTCTTAGACCCGGAAGTCCATGCCAGTACCGAAGATTTTCTCTTTGTGTCCAAGCTGATGTGAACCGCTTGGCCGTTCCATAAGATATACCGATGACCGGTTCCGGCCCTGTGAATTTTGTTTCGCCCCCCTTTTGGCAAGGAGGTCTGCGAATTCATTACCCTCTAGGCCGGTGTGTCCAGGTATCCACAGTAGTGTAACCTTATTGTTATTGACAAGACACTAATAAAGCCTGTTTTAAAATTCCTCGCAGACTAATATCTGTGCATTCATCCCACTGATATTTTTTGTGGTACCTAATACTACAAAACACGGCAATATCACAAGCTTGTAAGACGTTTAGGAACCAGTTGAATATTTATTGTTAGGATTGTCCTTTTGACATCACTGGTTTAAAATTAAGAATCGTGATTTTAAATTGGTGTATTCTTTAGCCGAAAGAACGAAAATATCAATCAGAGGCATCAAGATAAAAAGGTGGGGCATAAATATGTGTTGGAATAGGTGCCTAAGTTTAAAGAACCTAGATCGGTATGCAACAAAAAAAAACTGCAATGGAAAGAGTTGTTGACGAAGCCTGCTTGTTTAGGACAGTTCGCAATACATTTTACTTTGTCTATTCCGAAAGTATCTAAGCTGACCAATATTTTTACCGGTTTCATGCACAAACTATTAAAAAAGATTAATTTTCTTTATGCAAAATTCAAATTTTACGTGAACTCAGCAAATCCGATTACGATAGAAAAATACAATTTTGCCAATCAATGTGCTAGTGAATTGACGAAGACCCTTATTTGATCAAAAATGTCTGCTTTACTGGCAAATCAACTTTCTTCTTAAACGAATTATTTAAAAGATACAACTGTGGATATTGGGGTAATGAAATATGCACATGTTTTACGAATGTTGAACGTTTGGGCAGGTATTTATGGAAACAAAACTATCGGGCCATTCTTTCTTGAAGAAAATTTAACTGTATCTGAACCTCTTAAAAAACTAAGTGGATGAAACTCATGGTGTTATGGAACTCAGTGAAGATTATTTGCGTTTTCAGCAAGATGAAGCTCCCCTTCACTATGCTTTAGCCGTTTGAGAGTGGCTAAGGCAAATACATATGCAGACGAGGTGCAATGGAATGGCCTACACGGTCTCCAGACGTCTTTTAGATTTTATTCTCTGGGGTTAAAAACTTAAGTGTACAGAACTTCATCTGCAAATATTTAAGGACTTAAAGACAGAATTTTACTGGAATGCAGAAGTATTACCAGACTTCAATTTCAAAACAGGATTAAATATATATAAATATAAAATAAATTATTCGAACTCGATAAAATCTTTATTGTTAACACACATTTTTTTAACTCGCTTCTACGTCCACCGATTTTAAGTTTCTTGGTACGGTTGGATAGCAAATTGTAGGCCGGTTGCAATAATGTGACACATTATGGGGTTGCCACTTAACATATCAAAGTAAGGTTAGCTGGAGGTGAGGGGGTATTTGACCAAAATGTATCAAATATAAAATTAAAACTGCCCCCGTATATCTAAACGGACGTGTTTTTTGTTCTTTTTAGCGTTTTGAAATGGAAACGCTGATTAACCCAAATCAGAACCTATTTGGAATATGAAATATGTTCCCATATGTGGGAAATGGTTTTTCCTACAACTCTTATTATTGTTAATTACATTCAGAGAAGAACTGTAAGCGTCAAAAAATTTAACCAACTTGTTTATTCATGAACTATTAGTTTTTCTTAAATTGCTTTAAAAATTGCTTATTGATTTAAATGTTTTTTGGCGCACAGTCAGACACTAATAAATGACGTTTGGACGCTGATGGACTTTAAAAAAAGAAAAATTTATAAACGTGACATCATTAATTAATATTTATTCAGATTGTTTTATCATTAAGGCTGTGACGACCCAGATATTTTTATTCGGAAACTGGATGTTTTTAAAAACTTTTTTAATCCTTGAATATTTTTTGTTGCATTTTGCCAGAAAAAAGGTATTGCCATTTCCTGCAAACATCAATTAACTGGGTAGCAATAAAACAAATAGTAAGTTTTGGAGGTATATTTAATTTAAAAAAAGTTAATAAAAAAATCATTACTAACGCAAATATACGCCATTTTAAAGTAAATTTTATCCTTTTTTTAGGCAGTTTTCCTAAAAGTTATACAAATTATAGGTTTATTTTTGTCAGACCTTTTTCGGAGATTTTGTAAAATCCTACAAAACATATAAAATAAAATTGACCCTTTCTTAGAGAGTTTTTCGTGTTTCTAACCACAATTTGGCAAAAGTTATCCAATTTGGAATACAACTTTGTTTGTTGCGTGTCGTTTCTACGCGATAACACTAATTAGGTAAATTCGGATAAAGGAATGTAGATTTTAAAAGGTAAATTGTAACCTTCCCTCAGTTAGGACCCTTGTTAACATGATTTACTTGGGGCTTTGTTCTGATACAACGGCTTTGCTTATCTTTTTTTAATTTTATTATTTTTTTTTATTAGGATACCACGTATATTTGGTTCCAAAATAGATTCTAAAAAGGTGCAAAGTCAAAAATTATTCTTATCCTTTACTTCTCTTGCACGAAAATGAATTATGCCTGTCCGTGTAATTAACAAAAATATTTTTTGCTTTAGTTTATAACTTTTAAAACTTTTTTAGGTTGAGATGACAAAAGAAAACTATTGAAAGTAAAAAAATAGGGTTTAAATATACCCTTTGTCATTAAATATACCAGGTTAAATCATTCAATAAGAGATGGCGCTATAAAGTTCATTTTACCTTTTTTTTAAAACGCGTAAAGTTTTAGATCTGTCCACTTATTTGTATACTTACAGCTGTTCAATATTAACGTATCACAGTGTTTTGGGAGAGAGAAAAATTAAATATTGTACAGAGATAAAGTTTTTATTTTGAAATGGATTGTTGCATTAAAAACTGGTTGTACAAGTCTTAAATGGATGAGACTTGAGTGTGTACCACCAAAACCCTGAAACTAAACAAGAGGGTTTCCAAATCCAGTATTTTGTCTCCAAAGGGTGCTAGTAGTATCAGTTTTTTAGGACGCAAGAGGAATTTTGTTCGTGGATTTCTCCAAACTAGTAAAATATTAGTTGACATTATTATTGCAACCTTCTGGACCAGCTGGATGTAAAAATATGTAAGAAAAGTTTTGGCTATCGTTAAACAAAAAAAAATCATTTTTTCATCAAGAAAACGCACCTTTTTACACAGCTTAAAAAACCATCGTATGAAAATATGAATTATTGTTGCAAAATACACCCTATTCACCAGAGATAACATTTATGCTTAAAGGTTTGATATTACACTATTAACTAAATATTTTTACAATTGCATATACAGTAATTAAAGTTGTTTTAGCTTTACTTAATAGATCGATTTCTTTGGGAATACTCTGTATATAATATTATAGAAATATTTAGTTAATAGTATAATATCAAACCTTTACACTTAAATGTAATGAAATTCTTTACTTACATAAAAGTACTTTCCAATTAAAAATTTTTAAATTTAAATATATTTTACAGTTTAAAAATTACATAGGGTACAAAAAAAGATTTACATTTTACATTGAAGCTTTTAATTTTCGAATCGAACCGTTTTATAAACGTACAGCAGACTTGAAAATGGGTCTAATTTATTTATTTTTTTGTATTGTATTTGTAGTACCCTGTATAATCTGCAGTTAAAAAATTATTTAAAATTCCTACTTGTGTACAGTTATTTTGGTTTAATTTGTTTATTCCTAATAGTAATAATACAGATTACTTATTTAGGATACCTATTATTATTTTTTATATGGCTTTAAACAATTAATTTTCTTATTTACCCTGTATTTTTATTTTACCTAATAGCGCTTTATTATTTTACCATTATTATTTAAATAAGCAAGAAAAAATTTTACCTAGCTCTAGCGGCTCATCGTGTAGCTTTAGAATTTTGGTGCAATGATAAAACCTGCTTCTTTTGAGGCCCTTAATGACATATTTCAATTTGGTTAAATTTTATCGGTCGCAAAAAACCCATTTAAAGTGTGCATGGTCCTTTATTTAAAAACCTACTAGTATTTACTCTAACAAGGATTTCTCCGAAAATTTATTTTACCCAAGGCATAACTTACTGCAAGAATTTTCCAGTAGTCTAGGTAATATAACACCAAGGCATTATTTAACTAAATGAGAACATTCTTGGGCAAATGAATCATCGCCAACAAAATAATTTTTCCTTATGTACAACCTTAAAGGTCATTTCCCTTGGCTGTTTGGTTGGGTTTTTCGAAAGAAAAAATGACTATGTAATTTTTATGTCATGACAGTTAAACAGGGAAAAAATGATAATGTTTACTGGATTATACACTACTCTTTATATTCTTAATCGCATTTTTATCTTTTTAAGGATTATTATAATGGTGTTCACTTGACGCTGAAAACTTGAAATCATAAATGTTTCTCTGATTGATAAGGGTACGATGAGGATTCAAGGATAATCCGAACTTTAACTATAACTGTATCTTTTTATTTTAATGTACAAACTTGGCAACATAATTACCATCGTAAAATTTTTAACAGCCCAATGCCTTTTTCAGCAGTCCAAAGAAACGGAAATCACATGGTGAAAAATCCGGACTACAAGATGAGTATGTAAGAACCTCCCAATGCATTTTTTAATAACAATAAACTTGTAGTCAATTGGGCACTCTGGATTAAAAGTTTTCTCCTTCTTGAAAAAAATGGTATCATGTTGGAATCGTCTGGAACGCTTAGCAGAGACTTCGGTAAAACACATTAGATTTGATGATTTTCTAGACCAACAGTAATTTGTAATGTTTGTGACATTTTGAAGATGTAATTCTTTTTATGGCATGCAAGAACAGGGTCGTTTATAAAACTAATGTTAACTTGTGTTGTCAAAGTTTTTGGACGTCTCCCGTGGGTTAGGTTAGGTTTAAAGTGAGTAGGTATAACACCCTTCCACCGCGACCGATCGGTCTATTGTGGCTTACACCCTTTTATATTTCTTTCAGCAGGTCCAGACTTCTAATAAATCGGATGATCCTGTTACGAGAGAGATCTTTCACCTCCCCCGGCAACAAGGTGTGATTGCCGAGGATTGCGAATCTTAGTCGTGCCATTGCAGGGCACGAACACAGTATGTGTTCTGCCCATTTATCCCCCTCCATGCACATGCGGCACTCGGCGTCTTCCGCTAGGCCGATCTTGTGCATGTGGTATTTCAATCTGCAGTGTCCCGTGTACAGTACTACTAGAGTTTTAAGGTGTACCCTTGATTCCTCCAGTAGTTTGACGGTACATTGTTGGTTCGGTGGGCTTATAAAGGCCTTCGAGTGTCTGAGACCCGAAAGTCCATGCCAGTACCGAAGATTTTCTCTTTGTGTCCAAGCTGATATAAACTGCTTGGCCATTTTATAAGATATACCGATGACCGGTTCCGACCCTGTGAATTTTGTCTCCGCCCCCGTTTTGGCAAGGAGGTCTACGGATTCATTACCCTCTAGGCCGGTATGTCCAGGTATCCACAGTAGGGTAACCTTGTTGCATTGGCTGGATTCAAGAGCCTTAAGAGCTGCTTAACTGTCGGAGAATATTTTAACTGTCTTAGGTGTGCAGTACCGATCAACCAGCGTTCTAGCACACATCTCAATAGCAAATACCTCCGCTTGAAATATGGTTGCGAGAGTGCTCAGGCTGAAGGAAAACTCCAGCTCCAACACCGTCCTTGGTTTTGGAGCCGTCGGTGTACCAAGAGATGTCAGCCCGGAGCAGGTCAGTCGTTTTCCGACTCTAGTCCTCCCTTCGTGGGTAGACTACACTGTAGGGCCGGTTGTAGTTGGTTGCTGTAGGCATTATGTCTGAGGGCATTCCCAGTCTGTCACAGGTCAGAACACTCCTGAGAGACTCGTACTCTCCATGTGACACGCCTGCGGTTTATTACAGACCGCTTGATAGAGTCTGTAGGTTGCCCACCTTGCCTTTTTTTCCAAGTCTCCCGTGGGGTAAATTTTCTACCGTTTTACGGCCTTCCTTAGACTCATTAGACCAACTAAATACCTGGCTTTTTGATAAGGTAGATTTTCCGCATTGTGTTTAAAGTTTTTGCAAAATATCACTTGGATTAGAAATCTAACCATTATGCGTTGCTCAATGGGAAACTTAACCTACCTGCTCTATCATTTTGACAATCACCAATGAAAACAATCGTCCAAATAATTTTGTACATGTGTTAAAAAAGTGCTGATGCACCGTTAAATATTAAATTATTAAAACTCTTTCAATAAAAATCATGTGCAAACGTCGTCTTATTGCCCTTATAACATTTATTAAAATATTTAAATTAAAAAACATTGTAAATTATGGATTATGTTATAGGGTGCGTTTTTTAATTGAGTTTTTCTCGTAATAAAAATAGCGTTATTTTAAATTTTTTAAGAAAATGAAAGTAAGACAAAATCATTAAGAAGATTGCTGGAGTGTATCGATAGACTATATAACAGCAAAAAATGCTAGTTCTAGTAAATTTTTAGATAGGAAGTCTAATTACATTAGAACATTTAAGTAGTAATTTTGTTCAGATCTAGGAAATCCTGCAATTAATCAAAGGCAGGTTTTGTTTTCTTTGCTGCTTCCACTTTTTCTTTGGCAGCATTCGTTTATTTAGTGTGGATACAATACATTCGCAACAAAAAATTTAATTTTCCCAGATGAAGTAGAAATTGCCATTTACTTTCTTTTTTTTCTGTCAAGAATGTGTTAATTGCCATCCAGTTTCCCTCTAAAAAATTAATTAAATATTATACAACGTGTCACACGCAGTTTATGCCATATGTATTTTTGTTACTAAAAATCAAAACAATATCACTTTAATGTAGGCAGATTCTGGAAGTTATTACACCAAAAATTTCTAGGGAAAAAGTGTAGAAATATCAGCAAAGTGCCACATATATGCATTTCTTAACAATCTGACCAAGGAGACCCCGAACCTTCCACTTTGTTCTTTCTTTTATTCCTAGATTTTCTAGACCAGCGTTTCCCAACCTTTATTTTGCCAAGCTTTCCCAAACCAAGCTCTCCTTAATTAAGTTTTATCAAAAATAAGCAACACTTTTTCTTATATTATCAAACATTTTTATTTTACTTTTAAATAGGTACAATAGACATATAGTATATATTTATTTATTATGGATCTTTAATGAAAAAGTAGGTACACTTTTAATCATTAATTACTTTTACATTTGCATTTCTAAGTTTTCTTTTAATTATACATATTATTTTTTATTTATTTAAATTATATTTTTATAATTAGATAATGTCTAACAACTTTTAAAGTAATTTTAGAACAAATAAATAAAAAAGTACTTGAGCTTGCATGCTTTGTACCAGTTGGTCCATTCTGGGTTCAGTCTTTGCTAGTTTTTATTAAAACTAGAGCCAAAAAACCTGTCTCGCATAAATAAGTGGAAGAATATGGAATAAGTATTTTCAAAGCAAGAGAAGCAACTTTCGGATTAACAAGGCATCGTTTGATCTAAAATTTCTCTAATGTCAAAAGATGAAAGTCATCTTTTATGGTCGAGTCAGCCTTCATTTCTAGAAATTCTTCCTGAACTTCTTCAGATAATTGTAAGACATCGACAACAAATTTCTGGTCATGTGCCATATTGGTGACTCGGAATTAACATCTCGATAGCCACGTTGAAATTTGTTTTCCAAGGCTTGTAAATGCGTTCCTATTTTAGATTATAAATATGTATCCAGTTTTTAATTATTAATTGCTTCGGATAGCTGTGAATAAGGTAATACATTTTGAACAGATACAATATGTTTTCAAACTTGAAACTTTAATATGAAACCTTGGATATGATCATAGTTATACTAATCAAAGTGCCATTTCTGCCCTGAAGTTTCAAGTTTAGCTGATTTCGGGCTTTAAATATATCAATAGGCTAGCTTCCACTGAAATTTTTCAGTTTTGAATAATTGCCTAAAATGATTATTTTTTAATTCATAAAGGCGAGCTAACATGTCGCCTTTTAATAACCAGCGCACTTCCGTGTGGAATAGGAGGACCTTGTGATCAGAATCGAGGTCCTCACAAAGTAAAGTAAATAATCAACTATTTAATGCACTACTTTTGATGTAGTTACTAAGTTTTACAAGCAAGTATGTTAAAAAATAAAAAACAAATGGCGGGGAAAGTTTTACATACTAAAAAACTTACCTTTTATTTAAGAGATGAACAATTTCGCACTAAAATATCTCACTTAACAGACTTGAAACCAAACTTGGATTTTTTTGTGAACCAACGAATGACAGGAGCAAGTACGACTCGCCATTGTTTTATGACTGAAAGATAAATTCAAGCGGGAAGGTGGGGCGGGAGTGCGCATCAGACGTCGTGTTGTGACTTGTCGAAACTTGTATAGCAGCGATTGAATGGCAATTCGGAACAATTATTTTACCTACGCGTTAAAAGATTTTTTTTCGGAAATGCAAACGTACCTATTACGCCCCCTACATTTCTCTAAGCCCCTCTCGTTGGGAAGTCCTGCTTTAGACTGTAGTGAGACCTTCTGTCTGTAAAGGTATTTCTTTCCCTTTAAAACTAATCTACATTACTACTAACGCTTTAAGCCCTCGTGGACTATCTTAAGTTAAAAAAAAAAAACAGAATATAAGGAAGTGCCAAAAGGTGAAATTAACCCAAGAATAAAGTAGCCTTATTTTGCAAGATTTAAACAACTATATTTAAAAAAATATTTTTAGAATTATGTTTCTTTCAAGATCCAACAACATACATAAAAAACAAAATTTACAGGACCTTAAGGAAATCCAAAAAAACTTTCTGACCGATGAAACAAGAAACACTTTAACACCACATAACAGTAAACCCGCACATCTCTATGGACTACCTAAGATACACAAGTACAATAGACCCTTAAGACCCATTACCAGTTCTAGAAATGCACCCACGACTGCCCTTGCAAAACACCTTTTAGACCTAATTAAACCACTGCACTGGTCGGTAAGTCTCCATCTTTTGTTAAGAACTCTAGTCATTTTGTTGACATTCTCAAAAATATAGAAATAGGACCAGACGATACTTTTAATGTGGAAGGTCTGTATACAAACGTACCAGTGAAAGAATCGTTAAACATTGTCCGAGCCAAGCTTAAAAACCAAGCTTAAAATAAAACACTAGTAGAACGCACGACCTTGCCGCTGGATGGAGTGATGAAGTTGTTGGAACTTTGCCTCCGTAGTTCCTACTTTCAGGTGAAAGATGAGTACTACGCGCAGAATAATGGACTTCCCATGGGTTCATCGCCCTTTCCAATGGTAGCAAATATTTATATGGAATGGTTTGAGGAACACGTGATTAAAACTGCACTAATCAAGCCAAAAGTTTGGCTAAGATATGTTGACGATACTTTTATTGTCTAAAAAGGTGACGAAGAACTTAAAGGTTTCTTAAAACATCTTAATTGCCTCTAACCTTGAATTAAATTCACAATGAAGAAGGAGCAAAATTCGTCCCTACCTTTTCTCGGCGTTCTAGTCGGAATAATGGACATATACAAACATTGGTATACAGAAAGCCTACCCACACTGGACAATATTTACACCAGAATTCTAATCAGTCTAACGAAACGAAACAGGGGGTCATACGTACTCTATATAATCCTGCAGTGACCTTATGTAACAGTAAGGAATCCCTGCAAGAGGATGTAAGTAACATAACTACGGATCTTAAGCAGGATGGATACAGTGAGAGACTGGTAAAGAAAACAATAGAAAAATATCAAAATAAGACAAAAAACTCTTACTCGAACGAGACTCTCCACATGACCAAATATTTATGACAATTCCATATATTAAAGGAACTTCGGGAAACATTCACAGAATCGCGAATAAGTATAATATTGTGATAAGGTATACATTTACTTCAGTAGAACTAATATTGACTGTGGTGGTAAAACTTCTATAGCAGGGCATTTTTTGTCCAAATATGTTAATAGAGCTGACTTATTGGTTTTACGAAGAATGCCGTTATCTAGTATTGAAAAAGGAAAAGATGCGAGTTCAAACTCAAAACATTTCTTCAAAGTCTCTTCAGAGTTGAATGTACAAAAAATTCGGTTAAAAAGCTGTGTTGGGTTAACTTGCGCATCCTGGTCATATGCTATTAAAGTTTTGAACATAAAAGATAAAAGTTTAACTTTATCGTTTCTTTTTAAAAGAAGATCTTGAAAGTCATTACCAATACATTTTCGTATAAGATTTTCCCCTATTTCTTTTGCAGAGTCACAGTTAATTACATTTGAGGCCACTGTAAATAAAAGATTTCAGCCTACTTGCGCGTTCAGGACCGAAATTATGTAAATTTCTCAAAATTTTGCTCTTTTTTTCGAAAACAACAAATTATATTTTATTATAATGCTGTTTAGTACATCCTCAGAAATTTTCGATTTAAAAATTCCTTAAATATTTGGCTTTAATTTTTTTTTTAATTTTTTAGTACATATCAAATGCAAATTCCCTGTATTTAAGAAGTTATAAAACTAATTATTTTGTGTGTTTTTTATGCTGTTTAATTTTGACCCCCTTCATTTTTTTTATATATCCTACAGTTTAGTAGTTACAGAGCCATAATTAAAAAATGTACCGATTTTCAAGATGGCGGACTGATTTTGAGGCCTTTTGGTGAACAGGATCAATGGGGACTTTTAGTATGTTAAAAAAAAAGACTAGTACTACCTTTTTGTGGCGGTCGCAACTTTATGTTAATTTGTTCTTGGTTGGCCTATACTAAAGGTTTAGATACTCTGTACTAATTGGGGAAACGAAAAGACCACTCGAAGTCAAAGTTAAAGAACACAAAGAACATACGGAACGAGGTGAAAAGTCAGGGATTGCCGAACACGCTTGGTCTAAACAACACCGCATACAATGGTCGGAAGCAAAAACTATTCATAAAGAAACCCACTTCAAGAAAAGAAAATTTAAAGAAGCTGTAATAATTGTAAACAACCAAAATGTATTTAGCAAGCCTAGTATCGATATTCAGAATATCTGTCAGCCGTTGCCAAACCGTGAAAAGCTTCGGTGAACAAGGGATAGTATAAATGTCGTAACTTTTAAGAATAGTTTTTAGTTATCACTTGAAAACGGTTGGAGATACATCACTAACCGAAACGTTGTGTGATAATTAACAACTAAAGACAATAGAAGTCCAAGATTTTAGTGTTATTAATATTTAGAATTATGTTTTGTATTAAACTAGGTACTAAAACACCATCAGTCACAAAAAAAGCTTATTTTTTACACCTCCAGAACTAACAACGGAACAAAAGATTGAAATTGTTTTAATTGTAGGTGACAACTAAAAAAGCTTTACGGAAGCCGTGAAGATTTTCCAAAAAATGGCATTCTGAAAATATACCTTAGGGGCTATCCAATAATTACGTCACACGAATATTATGATTTTTGTAGTCCGCTCTTCTCATTGTCACAGGTGCTCAGATCTATGTGATCCCCACCCCCTGGTGTAAGGTTACATTTCTGCAACATTTTAGAAATCTTACACAACTTATGGCCGGTTGCACCAAGGCTTTTTGCGTAAGTTTTTCTTAAGCATTAACTGTCCCTTAGGTTTTAAATGTTTCTTGCATCAGCTGAAATTCGCCTTTAAGGGTCCCTTAACTCTAAGTTGAGAATTTTCTGTACTTAATGATCCCTTAAGTAATTTGACGTTGACATTTGACAAATATTTTGTTTATTTATATTTCGTTCATAGATTTAAATAATGAGTTTGGTAAAAGTTATGTAAAAACTATTTTTTTTTTAATGATAATGGTTTGGATTTTATTATAAATGCGATATTAAATAGAAATCCAAGAAGAATAATTAACGAAGGGTGAATTTTAATTACTTACTTATGACATATTTTAGGTTTTTTTTTATTCTTTTGTACATTGCTCTGTTATTTTTAGGAGAAACCATTTTTCAAGCTTCAAATTAAAAGTTAATGTTAGACTTTAAATTTTGAATATTTACTTGGAAATTAAAATATTCAAATTCGTTCACATAAATTAATTAAAAAAAAATCAATTATGTGTTTGTATCTCACCATTATTGACAATAACACAGGTCCACAAAAAACGTGGTATGTGCTGGCTGCCAGGCTAAGACTTTTTAGCGTAATTTTTTCCGCTAAACACGAACCTGAAGTCAAAATTGGGGGTCAAATAGCAAAAAATCGAGAAAACCCCAAAAAACCGACACGGTACATTTACCGGCAGAAACCTGCTACCACGGAATGTTTGGACTACGACTATATAAGAGATACAAAAAAGAGAGCTTTTCGAATTGTCTATAAAAAAGTTTTGTAAACATTTTTGATGAGATAAATAATAAAGGAGATATAAACAAAAATGTAATTTTAACAAAAAATTTCGGTTTAAAATAGGAAAAAAAATATATTATAAATGTGATCTTTGAGTTTTTTTTTTAAATAATAAATCATTTATTTTATTTATTTGAATCCCAAATTACTAAAAATTTGCAGAAAAAATCCAAAAATAAAAAAAAATATTTTTAAAATTTTTCCAGAGGTATACCTTGAAAAAATCCTGAAAATTCATTTTTTTAATTTTAATTCAAAAAATATTTGTTTTAGCAACAAGGTTATATAACTTTAATTAAAGGTCTTGTAAAAATACATAGTTTATGTTATATAAAGTTTCGTGTATATTTTATAGTTTTTTAGATATTGATGTTTTAAATTTTAAAAAAAAAAACGTTAATATCCGGAATTACTCCTTTTCTCGATTATTTGCTGTTTAACCCCCAATTTTAACTTTAAATTAGTGTTAAGGGGAAAAAACTACTCCAGAAAATTCCAGTCCGACACCCAGCACACACCACTTTTTTTTTGCTGTGTAAATGTTCCCTTTCTATGGCCGTAAAGCACCCTTTATCTTTTCTTTTCCATTTAGTTTTAAATTTTACAACAAAAAATCACATACTAACGACCAATTTTGTATTGTAACTCCACAAAATAAAAAAAGTTTTAAAAAGTTTTTACATGATGCCTTAACGGGACAATTTTTGAGAAAAATGTTGAAGTTTTAATATTTACAAAAATTTAAGTAAAATTAGGTACTACTGTCATTTTATCACACACAATCTAGAAAAGGAGAGATGAAATATCATTTTATTCTGATTATTTGCATTGCAAAGGCCAATAATCAAAAAGGAGGAAGATGCAATATTACCGCCTTTCTAAATACTCTAAGTTAAGTTGCAAAAAAATCTAATGGGGAAAGCGAAAATATTCTTAGTTGTCCCTCATTTTGAGAGCATCTCTTAGTAAAGATCTACCTAAGACAATTTGGGTGCAACCGGCCATTAACAAATTATATTAAGCAACACAAATTTTTAATCATCTTGTACCCATTGCATTTGAACCCATTTTTTTATATTATTACTGGCACAGCAGTCACTTTGTTTTCGGGTTGGATAATGTCAAAAAATGTTATGTTCTCTCATTTTTTTTTAACCAGGCAGCATCTTTTTCCTTTATTAAACAAATAACTACCTCGCATGTCTACCTGCAATTCTTTGAGAACAAATCTTTTTGGTGGTCAAAACCTTTTGTTGCCTGCTATGTGATTACTTGTGTTGGTTAGTGGTTTTGTATGATAAAAAATATAGAGCACAGATGCCACACAATCTTTAAATAACTATGCATCGACACTAGGGCAACACCCGTTATACTAAACCTGCTTCAGATGTAAATGAGCTCGAAGATCCAAAGATAACCTTTAAAGTCGCCATATCCTATGGTAACATACCCGTCCGCCGTTTGTTTAATCAAAACAGGTGGTGGTAAAAAGGCATTTCATAATAATAGAGCGAGAGCTGGCTGCAAAAAACCTGGCCTATCGAGTAACCGGATGAAAATGTTTTAAATAATACAGTGAGGAGACTGTATCTATTGAAAATATCATTTAGTGCCAGGGCAAATATGGTGCATAAAATTGCTATGTTTTTTCTAAGGTACATTTTGGCATGAACTGTACCAATCGAGACCGTTTGAACTTTAAAATTTAGTTTTAAGTAATAAAAAATTATTAAAACAAGTGCCCTTAAATTGTTAACCCATGGCACGACACTTTTTTTTTTTTTTTTTTTTGTTGCGTTACTGTACTCATCGAGTAACCGCTTTAAACTATAATCAAATTAAAGTTTAAATATTTCTTTTAAAAAAATCATTAGTGCCACTTCTATTCTAGTGAAAATGCCTGGACGATACTTTATATTTCTTCGCCCCATGCTACAAAAGAAGATTTAACATTAAAAAAAGAGGGATGGAGCGCGTCCAAACTTGATGCGAACATTCAGTTATTGAACTAGTTCTGGTATATAGAAATATATAAAAAAATGCATTGGATTTCATTTTTATACCTTATAAAATACTGTATAATTAAAAATCACTATAATTGTTCATCAGATGTCTATTCATTTTTCCCAAATGTTTCTATAATAGGTTGTTTTAAGTAATGGCATGGGACTTAAAGAAATATAAAGATCGTGCCAGGCATTTTCCCTAAATGAAGGGCACTAATGTATTTTTTTTAAAAAGAAATATTTAAACTTAATTTATTTATTTAAAAACGGTTACTCGATGGGTAGAGTAACGCAACAAAAAATAAAAAAAGTGTCTCCATGGGGTTACACGATTTAACGAGGCCTTGTTTATAATTATTTTTATTCACCCAAAACTAAATTTAAAATTAGTTTCAAGCAGTTACTCGTTGGTACAGCATGTCCAAAAAAATGTACCTTAGAAAAAACATACAATTTTATACACCATTTTACCCGGCACTAAATGATTTTTTCAATAGATACAGTGAGTGGTATTATTTAAAACATATTTCATGCGGTTACTGGATAGGGCAGGTTTTTTGCAGCCAGCTCTTAGACTATAACCATCACAGGCTAGATCATCGCACAGAACAACACACGACAACCTCGCATTTAACTTCAGCAGACTCTCGACGTAGTGAACACGGCCTATAGGGAACTATTCCAAATAGTGAACATCAAAATATTTACATTAGGTATTCTATTCAATAAACAACTAGCCGCTCGAAATAGTGAACCTATTGTTTTTGACAAGTTAAAAAAAAAAAACGATTGTAAAACATTAATTTGTTTTCTGTTTAGTCATTTGGCATCAGTTGTAGCTTGTAGCCAGAGTTTATAGGTATTGCTGCTGTTAATTAGGCATAAATATGGCTTAAATTTATTTAAAACTTAGTAAAAAGGCTAAAATAGTTAAAAAGTTAAAAAAGGCATTGGAGTAACAGTTTTACCAAAAAATACGGTGTGGCTAAGTCCAGTATTTGTGCAATTCGAAAATGGAAAGACAATTTTCTGAAAAAAAACAACACTTTTAAAAGACAAGAAAATATTAAAACTTTAAGGTCATCGGAATGCCCTAGAATGGAAAAGGCTCTATACAAATGGTTTTTAAGCAAAGAGAATAACATATTTCAGTCACTGCTTTAATAATTAAAGAAAAAGCCAAGAATTTACATAATGAATACAAAGAAACTCCATTTTTTAATGCAAGTAGCAGATGGTTGCACAGATAAAAAAAAACGTTTTGGAATTCGATATCTAAAAATCTCCGGAGAAATACTGTCATCTGCAACTGAGTTGGTCAATCCATTCAAACAAACATTGCTTCAAAAAATAAATGAACTTCAGCTATCAAAGCAGCAGATTTAAAATGCGGATAAATCTTCTTAATACTGGACTCCTTTTTGAAAAAACATATGTAGGTCCTGAGGAAAAGAGAGCACCAGGAAGAAAAACAGAAAAGCAAAGGGCTACCTTCCTTGCTTGTACAAATGCGGTACGTGATCATAAGGTGAAGCTACTAGTCATTGGAAAAGCTTAAAATCCACGAGCGTATTGTAATTTTAATTGCCCAGTTCATTAAAGAAATTCTAAATCACCTTGGATGACAGAAATCATTTTTAAGGAATGGTTTTACAAGATGTTTATTCCAGATGTAAGTTAGAGTTTTATTATTGCTTGTTGTCGGTTTTTTAAGTTAAAATTGTCTTAGGTTCAAGAATTCCTTACTAACCAAAACCTTTCCATTAAGGCAGTACTTTTGTTGGAAAATCCGCCAAGCCACCCACCGGCAGAAAAGTTAAAAACTGCTGATCAATCAATTTTCGTAATTTACATACCGCCTAATGTAACCCCGCTAATACAGCCTATGGACCAGAATGTAATAAGATTGCCAAAGTTGTTTTATCGGAAAAATTTGTTGTCACGCATTATGCATGACAATATAGACAGTATTGGAACGGCATTAAAAAAACATACTTTTACCTTTAGATCCAAACGATGATGAAGATTACATCCCGTTTTTTGTTTTAAGGTTACAAATTCGCAATGAAAAGATGGTCGTTGCGAGATCAGAGGTTGCAGATTTATTACATCACGTAAATCCTGATGTCGAAATAACGTTCACGATATAGATAAAACCGAACTTTTGATTGGAAATGATAAAGAAAGTGATGTACAGCATGATACTGGTTTAGTTAATAATAATCTACGGGTAACTACAAGTAATGCGCTAAAATCATTAAATAAGGCGATTCAGTTGGAGAAGAAAATCAAAATAGAGTAGACGATTCCAGCCTGCTCGTTTTACACAACTTAAGACATGTAATGGTTCAAATGGGGTTGACCAAATAACATAAAGAAACAAAAATTACTACATTAAAAAAACTTTAAATTGATGTTAGTGCCTTAAAAAACATTATTTTTTTTTGTGAATTAGGTCTATAAAGTGTTGTTTATTTTAAGAAACAATGTTGTTTAAATAAAATTTCGCAACAGTGAACAAGTCAAAATAGTGAACTGGGCGTGCATTAATTAGTTCACCAACTCGAGAGTCTACTGTATTTGTAAAAAATATTGAAATTCACATTCATGATTTGCGTACCAAGTAGCATCATTTTCAGTGTCCTATCCTGTACACCAGGGGTGGCCAACTTGATTAGACCCAAGATCTACTGTTTACCGAGGAAACCCTGTGCGATCTACCAATTACATACTTCTTGATATTTTAAATCCCACCAAAAACACTTATGTAAAAATAAGAGCCACGTTCTATCCAAAAATTTCGGTCTCTTAAAGTACTGAGTTCGAAAATTAGACCAGTTCTGTCTATGATTTTGTTCACTCTTTTTTGACTTGGCAAGTTTTTTTACTGATTTGTCTGTATTAACATCTTTTTTCATTAATACAGATTGTCAGTAACAAACTTGCCAGTCAAAAATGAGTGGAACAAAATTGTTGTCAGAGCTTGGTTTAATTTTTTGATCTTAGTACATTAAGGGGCCGATATTTTTGGATAAAACTTGGCCCTTATTTTACATAAGTATTTTTGGTAGAAAATATATCGCAACCAGAGTAATTGTTTCGTTTTAAAATATCATGTGGTCCGTTTGAAATGTACTTGCAAATCTTTAAGCCATTTTATAGATGTCACTAGGACCAATGGAATAATTAAACTGATAACTAATAAACTCAATTTTTTTTTGGAATATTATCATTAGATATATTAAACTTAATGTTTGTCTTGCCACGATCGGCTGGACTAATAGCCGTAATCGACCGGTTAATCGCCCCTGCTGTACAGTATCCAGTCTGGTATCCGTCGTAACGCTAATCACAAGCGTCAATGATCAGTTACCTCCAAATATTAGCCAACAAAATGCCTGCACTCTCAAAGTTTCGTTTTTCTAGCTCCAAATAAGTAGCTCCATTACTGAAATTAAAATCTAAACCGAAATTTTCATGACCTAATAAAATACCAGTAATTTCGCGAATAAAAGGTGCCATTCGTCGCTCCACTCTATTAATGCACTTCTTCTTAGGACATTTGTGGTAGTATAAATATCATCCAACGTAAAATCTTTAAAATGTTGAATGGTTAAAATTATAACTCACTTGAATCATTGATTTTCATAGGGATCACCATAGCAAATAAAAATAAACACGGGTTTACGACGTTACGAAGTTTATGACTCGCCCTCGCTTTGTCACAAGATGTCACATTTTGTTGACCCCACTCTTCCTGGTATTTTGTGATATAATTTATAAATGCCCCCTTTAAAATATTAAAAATTTTCATAATTACCATTTAAGGTAAAGGAATACCCAATTTTCTCCAGTAGATTACCTCAATAACCCTAATTTACTTCTGTTTCAATTTGTTCCAGATTTTGGCTCAGTGAAAACGGTAAATTTAACGCTAAATCGCTCTTTAAAAACGAATTAATTTGATGCATTCGTAGTCTTTCCTTGAATTAAAATGTTTAATTTCGTGTAGAACGTAGTTTCAGTAGTAAAGTTTTTATATATTTATTTAAATTTGCACGATGTTCTGCGAAATTCTCTCTTCTATTTTAATTTAAATTTGGACATAAATATGCAACATCTAGATGTTGTAAATTTCAAAAGCTAAATATTCATTTTATTTTGCGGGAAATTACTGGCCCCCAGTTATATATTATTGCAATGATTTATTATAACCCTAATAGTACAGGAGGCAAGTGTCAAATCACTTACGGTGAGTACACCAGAAAAAGATATATGTACGAGGACAAGATTATTTCAGATTATATATAATACAGGGTGTAAAAGTATGATGCTCATCAATTTAATGGACGATAGTGGAGCTCAAAACAAGTCGAAAAAGCCAAAAACATATGGGTCAAAAGTATCGTTTTCGAATTATGACCTTTCAAAAGTTTAAAAAAGTTGGCAACACCGCGCCTTGTTTCCTCGAATGCGAGTCGACCGACGAAGATTTTTGATGGTTTTCATATTTACTTTTTTTAAGGAGATGTTCATTTACATACAAATAATAAAAATTACTTCTTGCAATTTATTTTGATATTTAATATGAAATTAAATTTAAGTAAAAAACAATAAATAATTTTTGTTTGGTTTTAATTTGTTATTAAAAAATAGTTGTACTTACCAAAAGAATAGGCTAAATATAAATTTTAAAAACACAAATTATTATGTTTTAAAACAGCACTTTTGTTATTTTGCTTAAAGAATAAGATTTCTCGGTTGCACACATTCCGTTTTTAAAAATCTTTCGTACATATGCACTACGTTTGTGGTAAATTTAAAACATATAGGCATATTTTCCCGATTTACAATTATTATGTTTTAAAACAGCACTTTTTTATTTTGCTTAAAGAATAAGATTTCTCCGTTAAACATTCCGCTTTTAAAAATCTTTGGTACATTTACTACGTATGTGGTAAATTTAAAAACATATCGGCATATTTTCCCGGTTTAAAAACAAACAAAACTATCGCTGCCGGCCGGTGAGCAATAGAACAGTGACTTTACGTCAGAAAAACAGGATGCTCTGTTGCCAATTGTTTTTTAACTTTATTTGGGGAAAAATTATTCATATTTTTTTTTATTTGTAGATTGTAACATTTAAAACTTAGTTTATTTTTTTACCAAATGAATCTACTGATAAGTGTTTAAGACGAAAGTTTCCAATTCTTAAGATTTTTAGAAATAATTCTTCTTCTAAAGTTCTAACTTTGACATCGTATAGACAAAAATCTGTCAAGTTTAGACACATATGTCATATAGACTTTTGACTTGTTTTGAGCTCTACTATCGCCCATTTAAATCGTGAGCATGATACTTTTTACACCCTGTATATATATATATATATATATATATATATATATATATATATATATATATATATATATATATATATATATATATATATATATATATATATATATATATATATATATATATATATATATATATATATATATATATATATATATATATATATATATATATATATATATATATATATATAATTTGCTAATGTGGATAAATTTATAGGGTGGGTAGGTTATATATATTTATTTGTCTGTCCATGATTCTGAAGTTATGGCTTGAGCTAAAATCATGAAATTTGGCACAGTGGTAGTCTTTAGCAGTGGCTAGAACCTAACGAAGCCCGTTTTTTGAATTTCGCCCCCGGGACAAAAATAGGAGAAAAAAATAATTTTTTACCGTTAGCCGTACGGAAGGCGTCTTACGGAGACAGAGGCTACTTAATATTGTCTCTCGCCTGGCGGAGACAGGCTTTTCATCTAGTTTGCAATCATAGACATAAAAAAGGTAGCATTTAAACATATCTAGATGTGGCAAATTTGTTCTTACTGAAATATGTAAAATTAGCATAACTTTGTAATCTAATATATTAAAAATAAGCCAAATATTAAGACATAAACGAAAAGAAAAAATGTTTTCTTAAATATACGGGGTGTGGGGAAAATACATGTACAAAACTTTATGACAGACTTCTGACAGTAAAACAACGGACTTTGAAGATCAGGATGAACCTTTGTAGTCAGCAAGTTTTAAAGTCTGGAAGGATGAAGCGACGAACAAAAAAGGAAGTATGGGGCCTCTCTAGATGGAGGTGCATAAAAGCGGCACTCTGCGTTGCTTTATCGGGAGCTGCTAAAGAAGAAATCATATTGGCTAATTCCTCGGAGAAAAAGATGTAAAATTATCTACAAATGAGTAATAGATTTCCTACAGCTCGTCAATTGACAAGAAAAGAAAGCTGTCATGTAAATGCTGATTTATTAATATGGCGAATGCCTTTTCTTTGAATGGAATCAGGAATGCTAAGAGTTAAGGAAGATGCAAAAACTACATTTCAAGAATGATCTGATTTGAGATACTTACAAACTATGTAGGTTAAAAGGAAGAAATACTTTTTGGCTGAAAGAGGTATTTGAGCTTTTTCGAAGCTGCTTTGGATATGGATACAATATGCTTGTGCCAATAAAAGTATTCTTGACTCTATTGTTCTTCAAAATTTTCTCCTTCAGATCAACTATACATTTTTGCATGCCTTTGTCAAAGCATTTTTTTATTCTACTTGAAACACCTTTAGTAAATAAATGCATGAACGGCTTCTTCTACAGACAAAAATTATGGTTCACCCAATTTATTCTTGATGGGCAGGAACAAAAAGATCTCATCTGGTGCCAAATCAGGACTGTACAGTGGATGACCCATTTTTTTTTTTTTGACTGCTTAAATAATAATAAATAAAATAAGTTATTTTTTTTCACCAAAGACAAACTAAAGTTTGCGTAGGACTGAATTGGTTTTTTCTCTTAAGGTGCGTAATGAATTAGAGCGGCGGCGGTTCACATTAACGCGGGCACCGGTTTGGAATCCACCTTCCGCGGCAATAAACACGTTGCCCGCGGCAGCCGCGCTAAATTAATACGCACCTTAAGGTTAGCAGAACGCTGAGAAGGTATTCATTTAGATTCTGTGCATTTTAAGCGCTGACTATTAGTCTAAAAGTTGCGGATTGATCGTGATGTTAGTATTATTAGGCCTATTTTAAGAATATTTTTTAATGGATGCGTATTAATATTTTATAAGTAATTGCTTAAAAGTAATTTCTAAATGACAAGAAAAACGTGAATCAATACAGTTGCTTTTTTTATAAATACAACCTCTTATTTTTCTTGCCTAATAAGTAAACCAACTTTAACACGTTATATTCATCATTTTTTTTCCTTCTTCAACTGTCTTTTTGTACCGTATTCTACCTTAGTAGCATTATCAAGCTTCATTAATTTTTTCCGTTACACCATGCCAAATTTAATATAATAAAATAAATTATTTGCTGTATTGGCGTACGCTTTTTGAAGTGTTTATTTTTTCTTAAGATCAATATATCTGACTTCCTTTAGCCTTGACTTTAATTGTGTTTGCTAAAAAATGTAATATCTCAATTCCCCAAAAATAAAATATTTATTTTAAAAAAATGTAAGCTAAATGTATGTAATGAAAATAAGGTATAACTTAAAACTCCATAGGAAAGACTTAGATGGGTAACCATATTATTATATTACTTGTAATATAATTTATATGTGGGGTTAGCTTGGGTTGGCGATTTTATGGTTTAAAATACATTTTATTATTCAATATAATCTTCCTGAAATTCAATATACTTGTTCCAGTGATATTCTAATTTATGGATACCATCCCTAAAATATGAATCGGGAAAATTATCGAAATATGCTGTTACGGCTGCTATTACCTCTTCGTTTAAAAATTTTACACGCATGAATTTTTTGAGATGTGAGAACAGCCAGAAGTCAAAAAAACCTAAGTCTGGTGAATAGAGTGGATGTTGCACCAAGTCTTAGTTTTAATAACACTACAATATTGGACTTTCATTGTTTTATTTGTTAATTGGTACACACCGTTTCGGTTAGTGATGTATCTCCAACCGTTTTCAACTTGTCACTTGATAACGTTTGGAGATACATCAACATAGTGGAAGTTCAAGATTTAAGTGTTATTAAAACCATAACATTGTCTAACACTTTCAATTCGTATGTTAATTCACTGGGATTCAAAATGGTTTAAGAGGGTGCGTTATATTGATGAAAAATTATTTTTTAAACCAGACTTTTGTAACGAATCATTACATTTAGATGGCCAAAAGCGACAATAATAAATCTGAGCTTATTGTTTTACCTGTATGGAAGTAATGTACCAAAAAACATCATCTTGGCTAACTCTTGGACCATTACTCGCTTCGGAGCCGAAGTACTGTGTTTACAACTCTCCTTAGCTTTTTCTCTTAATTTAAGATTATGGTGGTAGACCAAAATCTTATCCATAGTCATGAAACAACGCACAGCATCATTTTTGTCCTCTCTAAAGTGCTTCAAATGTTGCTCAGAAAGTCGTACTTGAAGGTGTTTTTGTTCCATAGTTGGCAAATGCGGCATCCATTATGCACACAGCTTTCTGAGACCCAGAACTTTAGCCAAAATATTGGTCAAACTGCTTTTTGTATTCCTTTCCAACAAATATCTTATTGAAATTATTAAGGATCTTTAAAAACCATATCTCATATATTTGCTACGATTTATTTACGTTGATCGTTTTTAAGACTTGGTCGACCACGTTTAAATTCAGCAACCATCTTTCTTGTTTTAATTATAGGTAAAGAGTCCTTATATACTTTTAACAATCATTCATAAATTTGTTTTGGTACTACACCTTCCAAAAATAAGAATCTTATCACTAACCCGTCAACTTGGAACAACCATAAATGAACGAATGGTTTGATAGATCTACATAAACCTTCACACGTGTTCAGACAATATTCTGCCATATTAAAATTATTTCTTGTCAATTTGCTTGTCTAAAATACTTTAAAAAACTTAACATTACCAACCCAATAGTTTTAGTTTACAAATTTGTTTGTTTAAAGCAGGCCATATGCGAATATGTAATACGTTTAAGTAAAATTATTTATAATTTATTATTATTTTATATTTAGTTTAATTACACGTGGTCTTGTACTTTATGCAAGTAAGTTTAATAAGAGTTTATAATGCCCTGAGTTTCAAGATAAATATATTTTTACGTCTTACTTTTGTTAAAAGAAATATGAAGTCTGATCGCTTCATCCAAGATATTGTGGAACTTCATCTTTTTGCTTTATCCTAGAATCCTTTAGCATTAAGTATTTTAACAAGATCCTCCCTACATAACACTACAATCTTTGAACGCGCTTAAATTAATCCTTTACCTAGCCATCAAGGTTTTAGTCCCATAGAACATGTGTGAAACACTATGAGTAAAAGAAGACCTTTGACAACACCTCCAGTTAGCTTGAGTTGCCTTAAGAGAAATCGATCATTTAATCAGGTTGATGCCTAGACGCGTGAGTGTATAGCAAACCATGGTGAATCAACACATTACAATGTTATCTCTAAATTGTTCACCCAAAAAGCCTTAAATTTTAATCAAATGCCCATAGTTATTCAAGTATGTTATCAAAATAAAATGACTATTGTTATGTCATTTTGAATACAAATTGTTAAATAATTGTGCAAAATTGCTGTACCTTCTACTTACAATATTAAAACTAATATTGTCAAAATTGTATATCATTTTCTTTTCGAAAAACTATTTGGTTCTTAAAATACAAAGATTAGATAAAAGCGTAGGAATACATTTTAGTTTCAAAGTATTTCGCAGACATATGTTCTATTTTACGCTATTATTTTCGGCGTGTTCACTGAATATTTGCTCAAGTAATATATGTTTTATCAGGTTCATTTTACCGGCTTCAAATATCATTTTCTTCGTTTCCGTTATTTTATATTTTACATTCGCAGTATTCAAGTTAAAAAACACAAAACGACGTATGAATGACGTATTCTCAATCTAGTAATATGAGAAGTTTCATTTCACATTGATTTACTGACTTGGTTTGTTCATAACGCAGCAAAGAAAATAAAAAAGTAGGTAAATCTATTATTCATTTCATATACTAGTAGTTTTGTAATACACTACATACTATGTAAAATTTCTTAAAACAAAACCTTTAATAGCCAAAACTCTTGTAAATGTTAAAATGTAACCAAACATTTAGCATTTGCAAGAGCCCGGATATAAACGTTCGTAAGATTAACATATTACTTTACATAAGTACTAGGTGTTGTGGGTGCTGGATCTTTAGATGTTTAATCCATTTTATCCCTCCGTTTGTCAGTACTGTCCAAGCACCGAAATAGGCAAATATATCATTTCACGGCACCTTTTCGACAACGCGGTAGTCCCACCACGTTATATAAATAACCACTACCTCTGAACTACCCCCATTAACGTCTGAGTAATGTCATGCAGAAGGGCCTACAGCTTAACGTGGGTTCCGACGCACACCCAACGGCACACTGTGTTCACTGGCGATCACCCATCCAATTACTTACCGTACCCGGCGTCGCTTAACTTTGCTGATCTCAAGGGAAGCTTGAGGGGTCACCCATCTGAATATTAACCGTACCCGGCGTCGCTTAACTTCGCTGATCTCACGGAAAGCAGCAAAGGCCATTGCCAAACTGGTCATTTCATTTGTCTTTCATAACTAAAACAAGTTCCTTAATTTCCTTGGCGAATCCACTTCTTATTGCCACTCTTTTAGCATTCACCAGATTAATGTGGGAATACCCTTGAGATCGAAGTATGTCGTCTGCGATTTGCAAGACTCGGTGAGAAAAACCCGAAGCAGTAAGATTTGCTAAGGAGCCAGTCTTGAGTCTCTGGAGTCTGATCAAGAAAACCGACTTGGGCAGCGAGCTCTAAGCATAAGGAGGATCCACAATAAACCTGTGCAGGTTGCAGTGTTAGAGGATATAGAATCCAACTACTGAACTAATCTAATCTACCCTCGAGCTTAGTACTGGGGAAAACTATTTCTTTTTTACATTATCTATCTTCTTTCTTCCACGATCAATCCCATCCGTAATATTGCAAATGATAGTACCCTTTACTCTAATATTTGGTTTGTTAAGCCAAACTTTAGATACATCTCTTTCACAGGACCCTTATAATAATATTGGATTGGGGCACCAAAAACGTTTTCAGTTTAAATCCTTTTAAACACAAATATGCTCGCTGTCGCAAAAAAGATCTGCTAATACTTCTTTACTTATGAGCGGCCCAATTCTGCTAGAAAAAAAGTAAATGAACCTTGTGGACGTTACGTTTAACGGCAAAAATACCCTATATCCATAGCCAAAGTTACTTGGAAAAAGCCAGGATTCTTCTTTCGAGCCAGAGAGTATTCCTTTTTTTAACTGTATACTTTGTTTGTATCTCAAATCAGACGCTGCTTAGAATACTGTTCTCATGTCTGGGAAATGACATCTCTCACAACTCTTGTCGTACTTCTCTTGTCGCCTGACGAGATGTAGGGTGCCTGTTGGTATTTTTAATATATCTTTAAAGCTTCTGCTTTAAGATATTAGCCAATATAATTTCTCCCCTAGTAGGTCCCAATAGAGCAACACGAAGTATCACTTTCATGCATCCCTTAAAAGTACATCTAAGGAGATCTTGACCCACGGTACGTTAGTACTTAGGCTTTAAGCCTTTAGGAATTGTTTCAAGAGAAAATGAATATTTTTCATAAAGCTTTAGACAATACCCTTGTAAGTACTTGAAAAATTTATCTTGCGACCTCTAGAAAAACTGTCTAATATTGGACTTCATCATTTGGTTTAAACAGTTTTCCTTTTGGCGTCTTACTTTAAATTTTAAATTTAAATTTACTACGATTTGTATATTACTTTAACTAATCCACCCGGATTTTATAATTTAAAACATTACTTTAGCCCACAATCAATAAGCATCTTGTTTAATTTCTTTTATTGCCTGAAATTTTAATTATCCTAAAAGCTCCTAAATTGCTACAGTTGTTTGTATTAGTTATTTTAAATGGCATTCTAATTTAATTTTACTGACAATTTATATTTTAATCTCAGAGAGAATTAACATGTGGGTGCTTGATATAAAGACTAAAACTTAAAAACACAGCAACAATTATCTACCTTTAAAAAATTATGCAAATATACAAATTTTTATTTAATACAGCATTAACATTAAATTATTATACCTTTATATCAAAAATTAAGACCAAGGTAATGCTTCAAAGATACAATTATGTTTGCTGTCACGAAAAGTCTAGCAATTCATTCCCTACTTATAAGGGGCCAAGTCCTGTAAAACAAAAAGTGATTTAACTTTGTTGGCGTTACTTTAGAAAATGGAATTACATCCATAGCCATAGCACAAAGCTTAGGTTTCTGTTTAGAGGCAGAAAGTGTATCTACTCCTCTAAGTTGTACCTACTTATGTATCCCAAATCAGGTCCTACAAGGAATACTTAGTATTCTTGGCCACA
>JAHBCN010000202.1:0-130000 GCA_019359885.1 Listronotus oregonensis
ACACAATTCTAATTTTTTTAGTAACAGTTCAGCGTTGGGGGATAACATCGGATTGGTTTCTTACATTCAGAATGGGTTTTTTGTATCCCCAATTTTCGGGGGATTAAAAGTTCGGTTCTGCTGTTATGCAATAAAAACATTCTCATCATCTGTTTGTGTTGTTGTTTGGGGTGAATTATTTTTTGCCCTTCTTGTTTAGCTTAATATTACTTAATTCAATTGGGTATACATCGATTTATACAAACCTGTTATTAAATTTTTTTTTAATTTTTCCCCTGTTTTAGTTTAGTGTATATTATTGTAAAAAAACGTAATTTATTTTTATAAATGGATGAAATAGTAAATTTTTTTTTTTTTAAAAATATTTATTTATCTGCTAAATTTATTTAGTAGATATTTTCTTCCATCAATCATGTCCGAACTTGTCGTCTAGCAAAAAGATAGGAAGGGTTATGAGCTTAAACAAACTTGGTAAAGTCAGGTTATTAAACAGTCATTTTTTTGGGGAGAAAGTTAAATCCGCCGTTCGCGGTAAATAAAAATCCGGAACTGGTATATAATTAGACATGCTTTAAGACAACCTGAACGGTTAATTTCTAGTTCAAAATCGGTTTTTTAACCCCCAACAAAGCTATTGTCTTATGGGGCACAATTTAAGGCTTGTAGATAACCCAAAAAAATCTTTAAACCCCTATTTTTTTTTTGACAAGAAAAAAAATATATCTGTTCAAAATAAAAATAATCAGTCTAGAGTTAACAAGCCCCCAACTAAAGCTACATCGTGTGGTTATCTTCCCCAAAATTTTTTTTAACTAGTAGGGGTCTATCGGGCCCCGAATTCCTATCCACCTACCACATTCAACACGACACGCGCGAAGCTCTTTTTTTTTTAATCTATTTGCCAAACTGTATGGTTTTTTTTTTTGTAAGTTTCTTTAATAAATAGGGAAAATTTTTTTGGTGAAAAGGAAAAAAAATTTTCATAAGGGGGGCTCGAAAAAATTAATGTAAGCATAATTGTATTTTATAAAAATTTTAAATTTTACGATCATGTTTTCATTCTATAAGCTCTTTAACTTAAAAAAAACAATGATTTCTCACATCATTTTTAAGAAAAACTAAAATTTCCAAAAATAAACACTTCTTAATAAATAAGGGGTCCCAAAGGCTTTAGCTATACAAAACTTATGTAAAGAAAAGGAGTTTTTTTACGGTAAAAAAAAATTTGGAGTATACAAAGATCTCTGAATGTAACAGATTTATTAGTTAAGAGATTCTAGGAATACAACTCAAAATCAAATTTTTAGGGCTTCTCCAAGAGGACTGTCAAGTATGCGTGTGGCATGATTATGAGCTGCTAGGAAAGGAATTAAACTGGCTAATTTTTGAGAATCCGTAAAGATACCTATAAATGAGAGACATGTTTTCTTAAGCTCTTGGTGAATAAGAAAACAAAAATTTGTTATAAGATTTGGGTTATTAAAAAGGCGAATTACTAAGTTTGTGGGAAAGGGTATATCTTACACATGGTAACAGTGTTTTAAGCGGAGTCTGAAGCTGATACGAAGACAGTTTTGCCAAGATATTTTATGAGTTAAAAAATTAAAAACTTCTGTTTATTTTATAATTTTTTAAATTTTTCAAACTTTTTATTTGGGCGTTTGGTGCATTTTTTAAAAAATTTTTTAAGTAATTTCATATTAAATTTTCTTTCTTGCTTTTTTATAGGGTGTTTTGTTATTCATCATAACGCAAAAAAAAAGATAAAAAATTAATTCTTATATTATTCTTTAGTGTTACAAAAAAAAACTAATAGATACACAAATGGGACAAATGCAGCCAAACGTAACTTTTTCTAATGAGTCAGTGTGTATATTGAGCTTTTTTTAAATTTTAAAAAATACAAAATCGGGGCCCCAATAGACAGAGTGTCGCATTAGAATATGTAGTTTATTTCCCCAATTTTTTGGGGAACACTTAAAAAAAAAGGCTAAACCCCACAAAATCTATTTTAATCTCTTAAAAACGATTGGGCCTATCATAACCAAAGTTTGTATCAACTAAAAATAAAAATTAAGACAAGGTTTTAGTGTTAGAAAGTATTTAGTGTTATACTATTTATTCTTAAAAGCTTATTAAGTTGAATTTAAAAATTTGTATGGTCAAAAAAATTTTAATATCTTTTTTGGGGTTTTCTATCACAGGCTTTTCCCCTTTAAAATTTGACGGGGTGGAAAATTTCTAGGGGGAAGAAAAGCTGATCCATTTTTTAATGCTTAAATTGAAGAAATTATTAAAGCAAAAGATTTTTTTTTTATATATAATATTTTAAAAAATAGTACACATAAATTTTTAAAAAAAAAATTGTTAAAAACTTCACATTTTTTTTTAATTAAATTTTGGTTTTAAAAATTTTATATTTTCCCAATAACAATTGGGCTGTTGAAAAAAACGGGATGTCAAAATTAAAAATTGAGTTGGAAAACCCCAAAAAATAAAAACATATTGTTTAAATTTTTCAAAAATATTTTTTAAAATTTTTTAAATTAAAAAAGTATCAAAATAAAAAGGGTTTAAAAAAAAATTAAAAATTTTTTTAACTTTTTTTTTCCTTTGCCCTTTCCCCATTTTCCCCAAACATAACAATTTTCTTTTAGACATAAAATTGTCTGTTACAGATAAGAATTTTGTCGCTGCAAATGGGCCCATCTCCTTTTCCAAAGTATTTTTATTGCATCGGAAAAAAACTTTTCCTATTTGAGCATTTTTTTTAAAAAGCTTAAATTTTCCCCGATAGCAGTTTATTTTTTTCCAGTAAAAACTTTGGATATACTAGACAAGGTTTTAACTGTCCCTATGGTGCTTAACTATTTTAGTTTAGCTATATAAGTAGTTTTTTTCTGTGTAGGTATTTTTTTTACAAATAATGCTATTTGGTTTGTTAAAAAAAAAAACATATCTATCCCATTTTAAAATACATTCTTTTATTTAAAATTAAGACGTTATAGGAAAACATGCCATTTTTTAAATACACTAAATATTTTTAAAACCCGTTTTTTTGTAGAATTATTATCGAAAACCACTTTTGCTATGTTTTTATCAATTTATAAGTAAAAGAAAGGTGACATTTTTTCATACCGATTATAAAAATAAAGTAATTAGGTAGAGGCATAAAACTGTATTAAAAAACTTTGTCTTAACACTTATGATTTATATAATTTGTGGCCTATAAATTGTTACCACTGCTTTAAAAATTAGATCTTTTTATTAAAAAAACTACAAGTTTAACGTTTTTTTTCTTAAATGTCATTGCCATTTTGCTATTTATAAAGTTTTAGCCCACAAATAATGTCATATCGATAAAAAAAAAACTTAATAATAATCTTAGTTCTTGGAGACAAAAAAAAAATTTTTTAGTTTTTTTTTAAAAAAAAAAAAAACTTTTTTTTTGTTCTAGGCAACTAGGGTGAGGTTGAGGTTTGAAAAGAGGGACTTTTTTTGCCCCCCCCGCGACCGCTCGGTCTATTTGGCTCACACCAAATTTTTCAATAGGATCAGACTTCTAATAAATCCGATATCAGATTGGGAGAGAGTTCTTACATCTCCTCTTAGTCGTGTCGCTACCGGACACGAGCACAATATGTGTTCTGGTGACCCTGTCTCCTGGAGAGTAGGACGAGCAGACGATTAGATCCGTCATGCAATCCTCTCCCGGTCTAATGACGTGGGTAGCTACCAGGTCCTTGTTACATGAACCAGATAAAATAGTCCTATCCGCTTTCTGTTTAAAGCCAGGGAACCCTTTTCCCTATAAAGGCGGTTTTGTCCGCCTTCTGTTTGGATTCAGGGATCCCTTCCTAAGTACCTGTTTGTTCGGGATGGATTAGTCCTTCCCCGTGAAACAGGCGCCTTCGAAACCGATTCACTCGTTTCGGTCGGCGCACCTTTGTCTGCTTGTGACCTTGGGTGGCACCTCTCGAAACGGATTTATCCGTTTCGGTTAGCGCACCTTTGTCACTATTTTCCTATAAAAGCGATTCTGTCCGCTTTCTGTTTGGAGCTAGGGAAGTAATAGTCCACCACGGCAGAGCCCCAGTAAGGCTAGATACTCTGAGAGGTCGCCCTGTATCTCAGAGGCACCGTTGGAGACACCCGTTCCATACGCTAAGCCAAAAGAGTTGCCGATAACCAGCAACTCTAGCGCTTGTTCCAAAAGATCCTACTGGGCCCAACCACGACAACGACGTGTGAACACAGAGGTGGAAGGCAACTAGGTTTAAAGAAATATAGATTTAATTTTCCGAATACTCTTTGGTTTCCTGACAAATTTAAATTAATTACAAATATTCTTTACGTATAAATAATTAACATAATTTAGGTTTATAGATTTCATTATTTTGCATTCACTAATAAAGCGTATGCAAAACAGGCTAAACAAAAAAGGTAGATTAAAAGGTTACATTGTTTGTAATCAACATAAAACAATTAGTTAATAAGTCTCTAGCGACACTTCACCCAATTTCGTGAGTAACGAACTTAACTGACAACCATAATTAATTCATATAAATATTGAACTTGACACCTTGCAAAAAAATAGTTCAAATCAATTAAAGATATCATTAAGTTTCCCGATAACTAGACACTCTCATCAACCAATCCCCGACAATCAGATCCTGAAACCCCACCCAGAATAGATTTTCAGCCAATCGTTAGCGTAAAAAGGCGGCATTCAATAGCACGTGTTTACCTGAAGAGTCACAGGTAAATTGATTGGGAGGGAAAAAGCATAACTTTATACCTGGATTTTATTAAGCTCAGTTTCAGTCAGGTGGTCCCACCAGGCATGTTAGGACGATTTACCCTTTCGTGGATTTTACGAAATCTTTGTTGTTTGAGATTACAGTCGAACATTGCCGTGATATTCAAAAAGACTTAATTTGCAATACCTACACAATAGTTTATGATTTTATAAATAGTAGAAAGCAAAAACATTGTCGGTGTCGTGTTTATAATGAAAAATAATTGGGGATACTATTTTGTTTACGTTTAGTTTTAGTGTTATGGTGAAAACTAAAATTTTGTAAAACTTTTGTTAAGTGTAAAATTATTTTTTGCAAGGTAGGAAAACTGTTACAATAATACTATATAGATTTAAGAAAAATTTGTTTTCTTTAATTGTTACCTGTATTCTTAAAATAAATATAGCTTTATTGGAACAATCTTATAAATGATTTACAAGAAAAACTGTAGTTTGCTTAAATTAGCTAATTTTAATTATTAGGAAGTAAATTAAAACTTTCTGATACTTGATAAGATAATACTTTATACTCGTTTATCAGTAGAACATATTTAAAAAGTTACTTCAACGCAATACTAATATAAACAAAAAAAACATGTTTAGCATGTTTTGCTTCTCCTATATTTTATCTAGAATCTGTTAAAAAATGCCACATTTTAAAGAGACAGTTATAAAGGTTCTGTTTTTTAAGTCCTACCATGATAAAAAAAATAATTAAAAACTAAATGCGGGTCTGGAAACTATCATAAGAACAATTGTATTTTATATTTTTAATTTCGCACTAAGTTAAGTCGTTTTATCAAAACCTAAAAAGAATAAGAACGTCTATATAGAAATAGCTATAAATATGTTTAGTTATATTTAAAAAAATAATTTAAAGGTTAAAAAAATAAACCTAATAACTTACTTGATATCAAGATAAAACACTACAAAGAAAAATTTTAATCGATATTTTCTGTCTACATAAAAAAGAGAAAAATGATATATTATAATCCTAGATAAATACATTAGTGTCAATAGATATTTCTTTAAAAAGTAACTAAGCTTCTTTAACAATTGTATATTCTTACCACCTTTTATTAAGAACATATAAAGAAAAAAAAATACTAATATTCCAAACCCCAAACTGTTTACTAATTAATAAAATTAAAAAATTTTATGCTTAAAATGAGAAATTAAGCCAAGGCAAATAACAAATTTTTTATAACAATCATCAATATGTTAAAAATAGGATCTTAAATTTATCATGTAAAAATACAAAGCAATAAAAGCAATGTTTCGTTTGTAAAAGTTACTTTCCTAACGTACTGTTGATACTTTTGTGCATTCCTTAAAACTCGCGTTACTATTATGTTGTATAGTTGTGTGACGGATTCATGTTTCAGTTTGTTTTCTTTGGGATACTCGCCTTTTTACTTTTTGGAAAATGGGACCTCTTCTGTCCAGGTCCCGGGGTATAACGAACTCACCCTTTCCAGCCCTATTGACCCCTATATGAACTTGCAGATCGCCTGCAACAAAAAAGCAAAAAAAAACAAAAATAAAAAATAATAATCTAAGTTTCAGTGGCAAGCTGGCCACAGTTGTCAAGATAAAAATAAAACAAAAAATTAAACTAAATTTTAAGAAATTTTTGATCTAAAACCTTGGGAAATTCTAATAGCTCTATAATAACGTATTGTCATAAATATGACATTAGGCTATTTGACTGGTATATGTATAGTATTTAAAAAGACAAAAAAAGTGGTATAGTGTGTTAATTGATTTTAAGTTTACCTGAATTTACTTCAGCATCAAGCATAGCTTACCATTTATTATAAAAATTAACAAATATCGATTCTACACATTTATCTTTATTCAATAAATAATAATAGCATTTTAGCAAAGCCAACTTGTTTAAAAAAAAAACATTTTTTTGGGGGTTTTCTTCTTTTTTGTTGCAGGCGATCTGCAGGTTTATAGCGGTCAATAAGGCTGAACAGAGTCAGTTCGTGATACCCCGGGACCTGGACTAAAGAGGTCCCATTTTCCAAAAAGTAGAAACGCAGGTATCCCAAAGAAAACGAACTGAAATCGCCTTATTATACCTTATACTTTCACTCACTAAAAAATGTTTTAACCAATATGTTTTTATACAGACTGTTGTTTAAAAAATATATTGACAAAACCCCAATTAAAGATAAATCTATTTAAAAAACTAGCTAGGGTGGTTTATATAAAGAACTTTTAATTTTTTTAAGTCTTCAAAGAGTACCTGCTTATAGGTATGTAAGTTACGAAAACTCTTGTTTCAAAGGTATAAAGAGGATTATATAGGATTATTTTGTAAAATCTAGTTTAAACTATTAAAGCACCCATAAATTACTGTATTATAAAATTAATTTCTGGTTTTCCAATAACCATTTCTTGCACCCTTCACGCAACTTCCTTTTAGTCATTCTGAAAGTCCTTTCTTTTTGTTAAATTAATATTGTCAGGTTTTTGTTTATAAAACTACAGTTTGAATCCCTTGTTATTAGATAAAAACACTAACATTACCGATACTATTTACTAAAGGTCTCTTAAAAACTTGTTTAATATACGAACGATTTTGGATAGTAGATTCTGTTACGTCAATTAATTTATTTTTGACTCAACTTCTTAAGGGTCGTTACTAAAACTAGAAATTATCTTTGAAATTAATAACTTACTTTCTTTAGAATCTCCTACATAATCAGCAGAAAATTATGACGAATTCTATCTTCAATATCGCCGTGAGGTGAAAATATCTCTATTAGCGTTGATTATTTATTAACAATTAAAAATAATTGCTTACAAATAATGATAAAATTACATATTAACATATTTTTAAAGATTGTTGAGGTAATGTAGATTGCGTTTTTAATAGCTGCGGGTATTAGATAGTTTAAGAGATTTAGCGAATTTATGCTGGGTTGTAAATTACGGTAAATGTGCGTCGCAAAATTAAACATAAGTTCCTAAACGACAGCCCTTGTTATTTTGTGATTATCCATTCATTAAGCAGAATTTGAAAAAAATGGTAACAGTGGTTTATTAAAATGCGCTGGTTAATATCTTTAGTAGTGTTAATTGGTTTAGTGAAATAATTTTGACAGCCGAAACTGCAGCTAGTGTTCTATAATGTTGTGTTTATTACCTCTGATTAATTGATTTAAATAAGTATAAAGCTAAAGAGTTTTCAATCATTTATAGATATAATATTTTTAGGGCTGGCTTTACATTTATGGATATAAAAGACAAGTTTTATATCAAGAATGACTTGAAGAGTTTAAATCTTGAAAAGTATACAATGTGCTCCATATAAAAAATATAAAATATCAAATTACAGTCTGATTATCACTTCCAATAAGCTGACCGCATAGATAGAGAAAGCATTTCATTCATAAACGCAATCCAGGGCTGCGCCCAACATATTTGTATTATTATCGATGAATGGTACAAGCATAGTTTGTACTTCTGAAATGATAACCCGGATCATATCCGTCACTTTACACATTTGCACTGCTTTACCATTTTAAATAAATACTTACACAAACTAAAATTTAAACAATTGTCACAAAAATAACCCAAAAACAACAAACATTCAATTGGGCAATTGAATGGTCATCTGTCGAGCGAAGCCGAAGGTAGCCAAGTACAACGACTATTAGTCGTTAACCGAAGACGAAAAATGCACTGTTGTCACGTTGTCGCGCCTTTATTAGTAGCTGTCCAAAAACAAAATAGTATTTTGACATTTTTACTTTTCTGTTTAATACTTTATAGTAATAAATTTAACAAGTATTATTCACAGTTTAAAATACAATAGTAGAGCTTAATTTAATGTAATTTTAAGAATAACAAGTAAAATTTAATCATAATATACTACCAAGTAAATAAAACAGAAATATACTTGGCAGCCACGTTTTACGACAAAATAGTATCTGGAGTAACCATTTCCCCGGGTTTTGGTAAATTTTATTGTTTGAGTACAGAGGTTTCATTCATCGCTAGGGAGAACCTTATAGTGCGCGTTTATGATGCCACGCTTATGCCAAATCGATGCTTTCTCCAGTTAATCTAACAGCTCATTGATCACTTCCATTCAAACCGGAAGTAAAAGTCAGACTGTATTCGAAATAGGCATTTGAGGACACAATAATATAACATTCTAAAATATAAAAGCGTTATGTTTTGATTCACGTAAATTAAAGGCTTGGTAGTAATTTCGTTGTCACCCGGTAGATCTAAAGTAAAAGTCAAAAAGAACTTAGGCTGGATTTAGTGCTCGATCAAAGGCGAGCGCGTACCATACGCAACGATCGTACGCCTTGTTCGTCGGTCGTAATTAAGTGTTTGGTGTAAACAACTACAGTGCAGAGCAGTCTATCAGCTCTGCACTATAGTTGATCATTCATTTTCATTGATATAGCTACGTTCGACCGAGGTCAGTTTCAGGTAAACACCTTGCCTGGAAAAACTATGTTCTATAATTTAAGCCTAAGAAAGATTTTTTACTGTATCAATAAAATATGTATTTTTTATAACCCATGGGGCCATGAGACCAAGTAGATATACAAATTTTGATTTCACTTTTTTTAATAAAAATAAGTTATTAAGCTTTATCTAAAAAAAATGTTAAGGTATCTCAGCAAAAAGGACCACTTGCACACTGATCCTGAGTCAGACTAATTTTTATTTTATTTCTTTCTATTGTTTATTTTGTTTTTAACTTCTTCTTTTTTTAACAACTGTTTCAGATATTCCACAAAAACGTTTGTACCTGATAACCAGGGCCAAAATGGCAAGATATGCAACTAATTTTTTTATTTTCCTAGTCCAGCATGAGAATCGCGCCCCACAAATTAGGTATTATCGACATACTGATATAATCCATGTTTTACAATCGTAGGTAACTAATCGCCTTATTATATTTTTAAATACGCAATGTAGTTGTTTAAAAAAAGCTATGTTATCTCCTTGCAAAACGACTTTTTTAATGTTACCGTCATTTCTTAACAACCTACCTTATAATTAAACTATGTACTTATTTTGAGTTAAAAAAATCATGTATATGATAAATATATGTATCGAGTCAGGGATTTCCACAGATGACAACATGGTTAAGTTTAATTTTGTAAACATTATAATAATAGAAAAAACCATGCAAAAATTGCACTTTGGGGATTAATACAGGTTATTAAGTTAATTGTTCTTTTTTTCTAATTGATTTGTACTATTCGTTACTGTTATCTAATACAAGTAACTAATAATCAATGCAATTTTCTATGATTCACTGGAAAATTACCTGTATCTTACTATAATAATTAAAATTAAATAATAAGTAATTTTACATAATTGTTTGGTGTTGAAGTATTGAACAAATTTATCTTTACTAAAGTATTTTCTTGCCTAAAAATATGGGACTTTATTTTTTTGGAACAAAAAATTCTTTTAAATTAGATATTGATATAGACAGATAATAAAAATAAGTTTTCCTCCATAAGTAAATTTTTAAAAAAAGCTTTTGTACCAAAATATTAATAACTCTTCTTGACATTTTATTTTTCCCCGTAAGGTTGTTTTAAAATATGCAATGTAGACTTTTTAATATACGAGTCTTCTGTATTTTTTTTTGTTGGTACTAGTTATCGCCTCTTTTTTAATTATTGAGAAGTTTTACGTGTTGCAAATAACTTTATGTACAAAAGTATAGTGTTCTCCCAGCTGCGCCCGTTCTGAAAACGTATAAACCTACAGTGTTACTATTATAGGTATAGAAAACTTTTTTCCCGGAGAAGGGGAGATTAGCACCCAATTTTTTTATAAAATTAATGGTTCAAATTCCACTTTCGTCATTAAATAAATACAAAAATAAAGAGGGAGTTCTTAGCAAATATTTGTAAGACTTTTCTGATCAGTGGTGGGACTGATGAAAAAAAAAAGTAATAAGGATAGGTTCTTTATTTTTTTTCTAACTTATAAAAAATGTGTATTTAAAAAATTAAATTTAAAGCCTACTATTGATAGTGACGCATAATTTGATTTAATCTGGAATCCCACATATTCATCCATTAAATATTTTGTAAGATTTTAAGAAAGTCTTTTGCTTTTTAAATAGTTCAACGTATGACAGATTTTTTCAATCTGCGCACGCACATTGTTGGTTTTTTTAATGCATTAACTTGAATATTCTAGTGAATATTTGGTTTAACCTATGCTTATGCTTATGAGATATCTTTAAACAAAATTAGTTTTTTTAAAGTTATTTTTTAAATGTAGTATTGCTAAAACTATCCTTAGTAAGTTTACAAGTTTACAGTTTAAAAATGAAAAATTCAAATTCAAAAACTAAATAAACCCTTTTAAATAGTTAATATGTTATTTTTGTATCATAAAATTACAGTATACAATACAATAGCATACTTTATAGCCAGATAAAAAATATTTTATTTCTGCCGAAAGAACAAATGGTATACCCAGGTCCTGCCAAGGATCCCATTAGAAAAAATTCCGTATCTAAATATAGCTATTCAATCCAATATGCATTGCTTAAAGTTGCGTTAAGGGTTGGGAGAGAAATAAGAGAACTAAAGAACAAATACGAGAAAAACCTTTTTTTGTTTTAAATTTTTTGATGAAATTTTGAGGAAAAGGCAATTTTATTTTTTTAAAAAAATTACCCTTTTTGGGAAAGAGCTGAAAATTTTCTAAGCCTTTTTTGTGTCTCTAAAAAGAAATTTGAATATAAAATTTAATTTATTTTCCGGAATGTACGAACCCCTGGAAATCTGGTGTCGCTTTATTTAACTTTTTATTTTATGGTTAAATTTAAATTTAGCAAAGTCAATTATCCTGGACCAAAAACGGCATTTAAAAAAGTGTTAAGGCTTTGTTTGCGGTTAAGGCATGAAATGACCCCCTAAAAACGTATTTTTAAATCAAACAAACCCCAAATGTTTTTCATTGAAAAAAGAAAATTTACATTCTTTTAAATAAACCAATTTCCCCTTATGTAACTTTGAATTTTCCCTTTAAAGAATTTTTAATTTTTTTTCCTATTCAATACTTTAAGTTTTGACGTTCGTTAAAAAAAAACCAAATTTTAAGTCAAGGAGGCGTGAAAAAATAGTTTTAACTATCTGACGTAGTTCATGTCTTTTCCAGAAAGGTAAAAAAAATCCAAAATTTTATTTCTAGACATACCTCAATTTTTTCAAATGGAACGATGGTGACTCGTTGGCATATTTGAAAAGAGCATTTCTTTCTGAATAATTTGATACCCCACACTTAATATTTTAAGTTAAATCAACACTAAAAAAGCAAAAAAAATAGGCATAGTAGGTGTGGCATTCGATTAAATGCATTGCATATGCATTTCGGCAATTTTGTCAGGTAGGCTTGGAAATAAACAAAAATGTTAATGATAAACAATGATGTTACATAGTTTTTCTACTCCTTTATTAGTAAGAACCTAATTACACACCGTCTACTTTATCAGTGAGTCTCTAATTACAAACACTATATTGTAAGAAGCCAAACTGTGCGTAAGGGCAGTTACGTAATATATATATTACGTAACAGTTCCACAATCGCATTAGCCGCGAGCCCCCAAAATCTTGAAAACTTTCAATAGATTTTACGTAAAGCTGGCTATGAAACAAATAGCATCGCCTTGACAACGCAAGTGTTTGTATTATTATTTGTATTTTACTTAAAGTTTAATAATCTTCTGTTTTTTTTTATAAAAAAAACTAAACATAAAGTCGTAGAAAAAGTATAGTACACAACTCGGTGGTGCCCATTACACACTTTCGATTACGGTACTCGCTCACGCTCGTACCGTAATTTTCGAAATCGTGTGTAATGGGCTTCTTACCACTCTCGGTATGTAATATACTATTAACAATTAAATTCGAGTTAGTTATTTAAAGTTATTGCTGTGTTTATTAATAAGGAATTTTGATTTAAATACCTAAAAATATAATAGTTAATAATTATAATATAATAATTATTATTATTGTAAGCAACAACGACTATGACTATATTTTAGCTTTTTTAGTGTTGATTTAACTCTTTTTGAATATGCGGACGAGCCATCATCGTTACATTTGAAAAAAATTAGTTATGTCTAGAAATAAAATATTGAAATCTTTTTACCTTTCTAAAAAAGACATAAAATATGAAAGATAATTAAAACTATTTTTCCACGCCTCCTGGACTCAAAATTGGTTGTTTTAACGAAGTCATGGCACTCTAGATTAGATTTTAAAGAATTAAATATTTTTAAAGGAAAATGTTAAAAGTTGACATATGGGGTATCATTGTAATAAGAATGTCATTTTTTATCGAATAAGTAAAAAAAATACAGGGTGTTCCATTTAAAATTTAAAATTTGAGATCATTTCCGATAAAACCGGAAATTATCAGAAACAATTGAACACGTCTTTTAATACATTTTAAGGTCATATATTGAAAAGCCAAATTTCCATTTATCATCTTAAAAAATAAAAAGTTTATAGGGGGAACCATCTTTGAGAAACACCCGGTATATACTTATTTGCGGATAATTATACTGAATAAATTTTCTCAAAAATAAAATCTTAGTTACAAAAATACTGTGCATAGCAGTCTTACTAAAACGTACATTTATATATTAATATACATTTAATAATATGCAAGACAATATTTCATTAAAAACCATATAACATGTATTTATTAATTTTGTGGTTTTTTGGGGCGCTGATCACGAATATGGATTTTTTTAGGAGGTAACGTTTCGTTTTTGCGAATATCAATCATTAAACTTGAAACCAAACCAACATCTTATTTCCTATTTCTCCTTCTTTTTGCACACAATTCTTGATTTTTACGTTAAATTGGCACATAGTATTTAATAAACCTCTTAAAGAAACTTGTTTTTATATTTATTTTATTTCTATCATCTATACATAAGGAATTTATTCAGTAAACATGGCCGCGACATCTGAAAAAAAAGCTTTGCAATTTATTAGAAAAAAGGTGTAAAAGACATATAAAAACAAGTTTTTTAAAGGTGTTTATAAAATATTTTAAGTTTTTTGATGGATATTGATGACGGATATTTCCAAAACGAAATATTTCCGCCAAATTTTTCATATTCGTGATCAGCGCCCCAAAAAACCCCGGATAAAGTTATTTGTTTAAATGTAGTATTGTAAAACTATCCTTAGAATTACCATTACAGTTTAAAAAAAATAAATTCAAAACAAAAACCCTTAAATAGTTAATATGTTATTTTTGTATCATAAAATTACAGTATACAATAATATGGCATACTTTCACTGCCAGAAATATTTTATTTCTGCCGAAAGAACAAATGGTACCTACACCAGGCCTGCCAAGGTATCCCATATATCGACACAAATTTCCTTTTATTAAAATACTATGATATTCAAATCCAATATGCATTTGCTTTAACCAGGGTTGTTATTGTAGACAAACCGAAATAAGAGAACTAAATAACAAATACGTAGAAAAAGCCCTTTTCCTTTTGCCCTTGCCCTTCTTAATTTATTTGAAAGCTTTTGAGGAAAAAGAGCCTTTCAAACTATGGTTTTTTAAATTAAGAATTACTTACTTCGGGATCAGAAGGCTGAAATGTTGCTAAGCCTTGAATTTTTTCTCTAAAAGTTTTAGAAAGCTTTACTGATAAAACTTTAAAAGATTTATTATCCGGAACACTAGTACGAACCCCTGGAAATCTAGGATGTCGACAATTATATTTTGCGAAGCTTTGATATATTTTATGGTTAAATTAAACTCCTGTTACGCCAATGCCCATCGAGTTATCCGTGGAGTCAATAAACGGCAGGTTTGAAAATAGCTTAAGGCTTTGTTGGCTGTTAAGGTATGAAAATGACGGCCCAGTAAAAAAACGCGCTATTTTTGCAAACTCAACACAACTGCCAAAATGCCTTTTTCAGTTGAAAAAAAACTACACAGCGTTGCCCACATGGCCGTTCTTATCAATTTTGGCGCCCTGGGCTGTAAACCAATTAGCTCCTTAGAGCCTAGACATTGAAATTCTTTAATATGAATTTTTAATAGCAATATATAAAAATTTTTCCTATGTCAATACATTCAGTTTTATTTGCAAGAAAAATATATTTAACAAAAAAAAACATTTACATATAACTATACTAACCAAGGCCGCCGGCAGGGAAGGTCAGGAGGCTCGTCGACCCTCGTGGGTTTTCAAAAACTACTTTAAATAAAACAATTCCCGTCTAAATCCTTAAATTTTACAATATCGCCTAGGAATTTGGATGAGTATAATTATTATTTAGAAATTAAAGTGGTGGTATTTTTATTTGTGTTTTTAATTTAATTAATTCTAGACTTGTAAATTGACTTAAACTTTATAACTCCCTCTACATTTTTGTCTGGCGGCGGCCCTGATACTTATTAAAATAATTATTCTCATAAATTGAATTGATGTATTAAATAATAAACTTTTTCCTCGCTTTAGTTTGAGCAAATTCATTGATTAAATTATTGAATTTACATCTATTATTTCTAAATAATCCGATTCTATAGATTTCTAGATTCTATTAAATGTGAAGGATTTCTTTCAAAGGCGGGACAAAAAATTACAGAACGTCGGAATAGAATAAATTCAAAGAAGGCAATCAGGCTGATATTTTTAAATTCAAATGAATACATTTAACTTTTTTGTAAGCACTTAGAATTTCCGTTTTTTTTTGCTGTTCTTTGTTGTATTTTTAATTAATTATTTTTATGTTTATTTTTGCCACCTTTTCTTTGTTTGGTTAATTTGTTTGTTTTTTATTCCGCTTTTTTCCTCTATATTATGTTTATAGAAATAAATAAATGAAATAAAATTATTGGTATATTTAATCTTTTTGTAATAATGTAATTTGTAATTTATTATAAAATAGCGACCTCTAAAATTTATTAACTTTAAATTTAATAACATCTTTTATTACAATTATTAGCTTCTGCTATCGAATGAACCCAAGATAATACCCTATAAACCACAATAATAACTATTTTTGAGTTAAGCAGTAACTTAAGTCGCCGTTAAAAGAAGCGGCGACTTATAAGTCACCGTCACTGATATACCGGTGGCTTAAAAATTGCCGTTAATCTCATCTCCAATATGCATGAAAAGTGCGAGTGCGGGCCACGAACGCTACTTTATTTAGCGGTTTTACTCGGGGTGTGTAATCATCCTTTTATTAATAAAGATTTGGAGATAAGCATATTTAAAAATTCCTCCTCTTTACGTTCATGGCGCCCCTTTAAGTGACGGCGCCTCTGGGCTGTAGCTCACACAGCCTATAGGGTTAGTATGGCCCTGGTTGCCCATTAATTATTTGATACAGTTGCGTACCTACGGCGTATTGACTCGCATCCATTCATTTCTGTATAAAGAAAATATTATTAAACTGGCTAAATATTAAGGATTTTTAAATACTGGGATGCAAAAATATTTAAGTTATATTCTTCTAGAAGGACTATCCCGAATCTCAGTCCAGCAGGAAGACGAATTCTCTGTTCTTAGAGCGTATATACCTGGAGGTGTAATGCAGTGCGCTAAAAACGTAGTCGCGTCAAGAAAAGAAAGCAATAGCAGTATCAATTGCTATCTCACTTGCACTTTCGCCGATTCAAATAGGTCGCACGCCCTCCCCTCTAAACCTATTTATATCGACAAATTAAGGCAATGTGCGAGGGGATAACATTACCATTCTATACCCTTCATTTGTTCTATCCCCATCTGCTGAATTAAACACCATCCGATTTAAATGATCAATTAGTGTTCGTATTCGCCCGATCATTACCAATTTAAGCAAAGTTTAATACGAAAAGCCAATACTAAAAATTATTGATCAACATACTTCACAAAGGCGTGTAAAACAAAAATGTCAAGTTCTAATTACGATTTAACAGAATTTTTTCATTTTTAAAAAAAGTATTTTTAAGATTAAATTTAATTTAGATTTATTTTAAGTTTAAAAAATGGGTATTTTTGTCTTCAAACAATTTCAAACCATGTTGAGATTTGACTTTCAAAATTTGTTATTAAAGATACCAGGATAAAATTTAAGTTTTTGATGTTATAATATTTTAAAAGCTTCAAAAAATATATTTTTAGCATAAAACAAATATTTTCTATTGTTAGACCAATTGCTTTTTTAAGTTAATAAGTCATGAATTAAAAAATACAAATAAGTTCTACAGCCAACAATTTAGTGAAAACGTAACACATTATTAGTCTTAAAAGATTAAAAGCTACTTTAAAAAAATATGTAAAATCCAAGACCGTCTTTAAAAAATATAAGTTGATGTGACTATCCAAATTACCAAAACGGCGTATTAAAAAATAATAAAATTTTCGGAAAGAACATAGTAAAATGTCTTGATAAAGTGCTCTTGGTTTCCTAAAACAATCAGTAAAAATGACATAAAAGATAAAACACAAGTTGGTTTCTTCCTTCCAGAATTAATCGATGTTAATAAGACACTACAAATTAGCTGGATCTCTCAAATACCTTATCCTTATAGAAGGTTATTCCAAATTAAACATATTCATATTTTACCTAAAATGATAATTTTAGTAATTTAGAAAATGTTTACTTAAAAGAAATATTATGGCTAATTTAAAAATAAAAACACAACAGACAAACCATAATGGATTTAAAAGATAAATCAATTTGATGTGGGGTAACCAAACCGTGTGTCTGGTCAGCAGTGCTTAATGCTATTTACATTTAACATCCCCCATCGCAAACGTCCGAATCACGCGATGGACGATGATTTCGTCTATTGATCCCTGAGATTGTCAATCTAATTGCTCCGCTTTTATGGTAAATGTATATGGGAAAGGGACATTAGTCGCTCTGATTATATGGCCAAAACGAAACACGGGCAGCACGCATATTATTGATAATATTCATTTTATATAGGGGATTTTTTGAGTCAGTAAAAATAATAAAACAACAGTAATTGAAAAAAAGTTCTAGTAAAAACCCAATAGAATACTTGATGATTTAAAGCATTTACATGTCTCTTTCACTGAGCAGCTTATTTTAAAGCTAATTTCTGTATAATTATAATTTAAAATTTTTTAATATTTGTATAAATATTACATTTTTGTTTTGTGAAAAGAACTGCATAAAATATATTCCTAAAAACATGTCGAAGCCGAAATTTAAAAAAAAAAACGGTTTGCTAACTCTATATTCTACTATTGGCTCTCTGCCTCTGCATGTTTGTATAGTTTTAAAAATCCAAATTTTTTGGATAAATCAAAGATTGGTGTTACAAAAAGTAAAATTAAATATTAAGTATATTTCCATAGTGACTATACATAATGTGAAGGTTGTGTAGATGTAACATTTTACAATTTTTTTGTATTCTGGAATAGTCCACGAAGGCTTAAGGCCTAAGTATTAACATACAGTAGTTGTCTTGCGTTTAATAATAGGTATTTCATTATTATTTATTATATTTAGAGGTATGGAGCAGAACGTTTCACAGTCTAGACACGCTAGGGATGTAGAAACGTGCAAAGTGGAATATCCAGTTATTTTTGAAAAGTAACCAAAACAATGTTTAAACAACTAACTATAAAACAAAATGTATTCTTAAAATAGTATCGGTTTGGCGTTTTTTATTGAACAACTTTTAAACAACTTACTAAATATTGGAGATTATTATCAAAATGGTGTTACTATTACTTTTTTCTTTGCTAAGGATGTCATAAAAGCCCTAAGTTGGACATGCCAAAATAAATAAAATTATTTTGATAATTTATTTCACACCAAGTAATTCTTTGACCATTAAATTATGTGTAACTGCTTTAAATGGTTAGATAAAATAGATAATAGATTGGTGAGTTCGTTGACTACTTTTAGATAGAGGGGGGTTAATCTTAATCGTTCGGATATTAAGATCACGAAACACGGTGGTTTTGGAAAAGCAAAATATGCAAAATATATAAAAGTTCATGTATTTTCCAGTTTAAGACTAAATTAGAATAAATTTAAAACCTTAACAGAAGTTGATATCTAATGTTGAAAACCAACTCATGTTAAGAGTACAAAAAAGGTATGATCAAGGTAGCATACAAACAGCTTCTGAATTTAGATAACAATAAAACTGTATTTTTACCCTTAAAGACTTTTTTTTAGACCTGTCTAGCCACAGATCATTTAAATAAATAAAGTTGGTTATATTATGGGAATTCTAAATTTACTTTATTGCAGATTGATTTTGGCCACACCACGTTAATATGACTACATAATCTTTACAGAAGGTTATTCCAAATTAAACATATTCATATTTTACCTAAAATAATGATTTAAGTAATTTAGAAAATGTTTACTAAAAAGAAATATTATGACTAATTTAAAAATAAAAACACAACAGACAAACCATAATGGATTTAAAAGATAAATCAATTTGATGTGGGGTAACCAAACCGTGTGTCTGGTCAGCGGTGCTTAATGCTATTTACATTTAACATCCCCATCACCAAACGTCGAATCACGCGATGGACGATGATTTCGTCTATTGATCCCTGAGATTGTCAATCTAATTTGCTCTGCTTTTATGGTAAATGTATATGGGAAAGGGACATTAGTCGCTCTGATTATATGTAAAAACGAAACATGGGCAGCACATATTATTGATAATATTCATTTTTATCTGAGGATTTTTTGAGTCAGTAAAAATAATAAAACAACAGTAATTGAAAAAAAGTTCTAGTAAAAACCCAATAGAATACTTGATTTAAAGCATTTACATGTATCTTTTACTGAGCGGCTTATTTTAAAGCTAATTTCTGTATAATTATAATTTAAAATTTTTTAATATTTGTATAAATATTACATATTTGTTTTGTGAAAAGAACTGCATAAGATATATTCCTAAAAACATGTCAAAGCCGAAATTTAAAATAAAAACGGTTTGCTAACTCTATATTCGGCCAATACTATTGGCTCTCTGCATGTTTTAAAAATACAAATTTTTTGGATAAATCAAATATAGGTGTTACAAAAAGTAAAATGAAATATTAAGTATATTTCCATAGTGACTATACATATGAAGGTTGTGTAGATGTAACATTTTAATTTTTTTTTGTATTCTGGAATAGTCCACGAAGGCTTAAGGCCTAAGTATTAACATACAGTAAGTGTCTTGAGTTTAATAATAGGTATTTCATTATTATTTATTATATTTCGAGGTATAGAGCAAAACGTTTCACAGTCTAGACACGCTAGGGATGTAGAAACGTGCAAAGTGGAATATCCAGGGTTGTTTGAAAAGTAACCAAAACAATGTTTAAAGAACTAACTATAAAACAAAATGTATTCTTAAAATAGTATCGGTTTGGCGTTTTTTATTGAACAACTTTTAAACAATTTACTTAATATTGGAGATTATTTTCAAAATGGTGTTACTATTACTTTTTTCTTAGCTAAGGATGTCATAAAAGCCCTAGTTCTGGACATGCCAAAATGAATGAAATTATTTTGATAATTTATTTTACACCAAGTAATTCTTTGACCGAAATTATGTGTAACTGCTTTAAATGGGTTAGATAAAATAGATAATAGGTGGTGTGTTCGTTGACTACTTTTAGATAGGGTTAATCTTAATCGTTCGGCTATTAAGATCACGAAACACGGTGGTTTTAGAAAAGCAAAATATGCAAAATATGTAAAAGTTCATGTATTTTCCAGTTTAAGACTAAATTAGAATAAATTTAAAACCTTAACGAAGTTGATGTATCTAATGTTGAAAAACAAAACTCATGTTAAGAGTACAAAAAAGGTATGATCAAGGTAGCATACAAGCAACTACAGATTTAGATAACAATAAAACTGTATTTTTTACCCTTAAAGACTTTTTTAGACCTGTCTAGCCACAGATCATTTAAATAAATAAAGTTGGTTATATTATGGGAATTCTAAATTTACTTTATTGCAGATTGATTTTGGCCACACCACGTTAATATGACTACATAATCTTTACAGAAGGTTATTCCAAATTAAACATATTCATATTTTACCTAAAATAATGATTTAAGTAATTTAGAAAATGTTTACTAAAAAAATATTATGACTAATTTAAAAATAAAAACACAGACCAAACCATAATGGATTTAAAAGATAAATCAATTTGATGTGGGAGTAACCAAACCGTGTGTCTGGTCAGCAGTGCTTAATGCTATTTACATTTAACATCCCCATCGCAAACGTCCGAATCACGCGATGGACGATGATTTCGTCTATTGATCCCTGAGATTGTCAATCTAATTGCTCGCTTTTATGGTAAATGTATAGGGGAAAAGGGACATTAGTCGCTCTGATTATAAGCCAAAAACGAAACGGGGAGCCGCATATTATTGATAATATTCATTTTTTTGGGGGTTTTTTTAGTCAGTAAAAATAATAAAACAACATTTAAAAAAGTTCTAGAAAAAACCAATAAATACTTGTTTAAAAAAACATTTACATGTTCTTTACTGAGCGGCTTATTTTAAACTAATTTCTATAATTATAATTTAAATTTTTAATATTTGTATAAATATTACATTTTGTTTTTTAAAAAAGAACTGCATAAATATTTTCCCTAAAACATGTCAAAGCCGAAATTAAAAAAACGGTTTGCTAACTCTATTTTCCCCTACTATTGGCTCTCTGCATGTTTAAAAAACAAATTTTTTGGATAAATCAAATTGGTGTTACAAAAGTAAAATAAATTTAAAAGTATATTTCCATAGTGACTATACATATGGGTTGTGTAGATGTAACTTTTTAAATTTTTTTTTGTATTCTGGAATAGTCCACGAAGGTTTAAAGGGCCCCTAAGTATTAACATACAGAAAGTGTTTTGGGTTTAATAATAGGTATTTCATTATTATTTTTATATTTGAGGTATGAGCAAAACGTTTCACAGTCTAACACGCTAGGGATGTAGAAACGTGCAAGTCCGGGGTTTTTGAAAAGTAACCAAAACAATGTTTAAAAACTAACTATAAAACAAAATGAAATTCTTAAAAAAAAATATCTTGCGTTTTATTGAACCTTTTAACCCAACAAATTATTTTTCAAAAATGGGTATTACTTTTCTTTAAGGGTTTCAAAAAAGCCTAAGTTGGACTGCAAAATTTATAAAATTATTTTAAAAAAATTTTTTTTACCAGTAACTACCTTAAAATTATGTGTAACTCTTTAAATGTTGGAAAAATGGTTTGGGGGGTTTGGGTGGGTTCCCGTTGTTTCTTTAGAAGGTAAATCTTTCGTTGAAAATAAGATCACGAAAACGGGGTTTTAAAAACCCAATTTTGCAAAAAAATATAAAATTCCCATTATTTTCATTTTAAAAACCCTAAATTAAATAAAATTTAAAACTAAAAGTTGATGTATCTAATGTTAAAAACAAAACTCATTTTAAAAGAGTAAAAAAAGGTTTGATCAAGGTAGCATACAAGCAACTACAGATTTAGATAACAATAAAACTGTTTTTTTTACCCTTAAAGACTTTTAGACCTGTCTACCCACAGATCTTTTAAATAAAAAATTAGTTTATATTATGGGAATTCTAAATTTCTTTGCAGATTGATTTTGGCCACACCACTTTTGAGGTTATTTTACCAAACCCAAATATGTGATAAATCGATTTCTTTCATTAATTTTCATATCTTATATTCTCCTTACAATGGCGTCACCAAAAATCAATTTAGTATTTAAGTAACAATTCAAGGCTATTTATTAAAATTTTTTTTCATTTAATTTGAGGTGTTTTCCAGATTTTTCGTTTCTTTATTTGTGCTTTTTTGGTAGGAAAAAAGCCCCTAAAGAATTGGCCCTAAAAATTTTTGGGGTTTAAAGGATTATGTTTCTTTAAAAACAAATCCTTAGCAGTTTAAAAAATTTAAAGAAAATCAAAAAAAATTTTTTTTGTTTCAAAAAAATTTAAAAAAATTAAAGGGAAATATTTTATATTTTTTTTTTCTTTTTAAAAAAAATTAAAATTAAATTCGCTTTAATATTTTAATAAAAAATTTAAAAAAATTATTTAAATTTACAACTTTTTTTTATTTAAAAATTTTTTTTAAGGTTTTTTCAAAAGATTGCGTTTTAAAAAAAAATTAGTTTTTCCCTTGCCCTTTTAAGGGGTTTTTTAAATGGAGTCCTCTGTAAAATTTCAGATTAACACATTAAAATATAAAGGAACTTTGAGCTACATATCTATCTCGTGATGATTACCGGAAGCAGAGTGACCTTATTTATTGTTATTTGGCGCAAGTATATTTTGAACTACTGAATTTTTTTTTATGTACACGTAATTTAATTAAAGTACAATATTCTGCCTGTGTTATTATTTATGTAAACTACTTATAAATATCTTAAATTCTTGTCAATAGTACATTTTTTTATTTTGTTTTAGCATGCCAAGAGTGGAAATCCTGCCTCAACATTATAACACTGCTTCAAACGACTCACCCCCTCAATCGCCTCCGTGTAGTCCTGTTAGTACTCCAGGAGCAGGCATATCTAGCAGAAGTGTGAGTCCTGTATCACCTCATTCATCTGATATACCAATCTCTAGGCAAAGTGCTTTTTCTCTAGTCTACCCAAAGGATATTGGAGCAAAAGGATATCTAAGCAGTAAGATTTTTTGTGATTAAGTTTTTAGCCACATAATTTAACACATTTTCTTTAACTTATAGGCAAGAAGTTGAAGACCAACATTGGTTTTTAAACCCCAAATTTAATTAAATGCCTCTTAGAAAATTATTCTCCATTGTAAGGGTTTTTATTTAATGCCAATAGTGCAACCGCGCGGGGGGAAACCCCCCAGGGGATACAGGGGTAGCTATCCTTATAGTATAAGGCGTGAAAATATTTATTTTTTAACAAAAAGGGCTTATTATATATGTTAAAATGTATTAGGAGATAAGATTGACAAAAAATAAAAAAGGGCCGTGGGTGGCTACAAAGGGGGTCGCGGACAGAAATAAATGTGGTAAAAATTTGGGGGAAAAAGGGGAGGGGATAAGTGAAAATTTGAAAACGTTTCTTTTGGCAATGCATAGTAATAATGAGATTAGATAAAATATGTTTCGCCATTCTTAGGAATTCCCTCAGTATATAGATATTTGCCGCTCCTGACTGCCTGGGTAGAACATTTATCAGTTTAGAAATATTAATTTAGACGTTATTAACTTTTGGAACTCTTAAAGGGAAAAGGAAATTTAAAAATAATTTGCTTTTATTCTCTTTTTTTACTTTTAAGGTTTTACTATAGAAGTAAAAGGTAGTCAAAAAAATTTTTGAGTTTTTATAAAAATTAAAAAAATTTTTATAAAAGTAAATATAATGGGTGGTAATTTTGCTTAAAAAAAATTAAGTCCTAAAGGAATTAAATATCAGTGAAAGTTTTAAAACAAAAAAGAGCTTTGTTAAACATCTTTACGAGAGCACCTTAAAAACAAAGTTAAAGCCTGCAACCGGTGGAAGACTTCGTATGAAAATAAAATAAAATACATTTTTTAAATAAATAAAATAACTTTAAATTTTAAATTTTGGTGTAACAATTATGTCTTATTAGTTTTATTATATAAAAATAATAAAATTGTTCTTTCTGCTAAAAACAGATTAAAATTTACCCAGGACACTATCAGATGAATTTTAAAAAAATATACAGCATGCATGTTTTTAAATTTAACCTTCTAAAGATAAAAATTTGTTATTTAGAAACAACAAATTTGCATAAAATTTGGCGATATATTTTTTATTTATATATAAATTTTTTATAATATAATATATATATATATATATATATATATATATATATATATATATATATATATATATATATATATATATATATATATATATATAATATATATATATATATATATATATATATATATATATATATATATATATATATATATATATATAAATATAATATATATAAATATATTTATATATAATATTTAAAGGCTTGGCCAAGAAATACTTATACCGTTATAACTTTCTTTTTAGGTATGGGTGCTCTAATGTACGCTAACTCTTTAAGTTCTTTAGTTCCTACTTCTTATCCTCCCTATATTTGGCATCCTATTCCTGGCCTATTTTTACCTTATAGCCCTACCCAGAGACCTGAATCACTCAGTCCGGATCAAGCTACAACAGTTGACACTGGACACCTACCTGAAAAAGCAAAAATAGGTAAGTTTAATTGTACCTGTTGTATTATTAACCTTTTAGCTTCCAATATTTAGTATGTTTATTACTCTAATAAGACTGCATATATGTAACACAGAAATCAACAGAGGTATTGCAATACCCTATACTTTCAGTGACCGTAAAAGTACGCCAATTGGTATTGCGAAATACACCACTTCATGCACTTGAAATTCGTGATATAAACGCTTAACCTTAATTTTCCAATCAGATGCAAAACTTCAAGTTATTTCCTTATTTTGGCAGTGGCGATCAGTAGCAGGAGGCAGGTGAGGCCAGGCCTCACCAGGCATTTGCCTTCTTAAATGTATATTAAATTAAAACCAACAAGTATTACTTCTACTTTATCACATTTAAAAAAAAATTATAACTTTTTTAAAATTAAAAAAATAATAAACTATCTGCGGCATTGTTCCGGACTTTGGCCTCACCTATTTTTTGCCCATCGCCATTTATTATGAAAAATGGATGAAAAATTGGTTATTAAGTTTAACGGACCTGAGTTTTTTGTTTAATGACAAATTAATAAGAATGCACGCGCAAAAATTTATCCTGTTTTACATTTTAACTAATATCGAAGATCCTTTGCTTCAATTAAAAAATTAAATTTCAAAAAAAAATTTAAAATTTTGACCCAACAGAATTCTTCCCAATTTTCGGAAATTTTTTTTTTTACTAAGTTTCGTCGCCGCGTAGTTACCTGGTTATTACATACATACAAGACATTTAATAGGAAAATTTTAAATTTTTCTGCTCTCACACGTTTAAAAAAATTGGTACATAGTGCTTACAGAGAAACTACCAAAAACTGTGTTTCCCAATCAAAAATTAAGGTAATTGTTGACACTATGTAGATGTTTTTCTTAGATGAAACATAACATGTTTTTATTATCATCTAAAAATGCATTTTTACGTAGATTGTTGACATACTAAGTATTTACGTATATTTTTAGTTGTATAACAGCTTATAAGAAAATTGATTGTTATACCAATGAATTATTGTTTTCTTTTAATGTATGGTAATATTTCTGTTGGTATAATAGAAACACAAATTGTGCTTTTATGCTTATTAAAAATATTTCAAAATACGCTATTGTATTTGTAGAAAGTTTTAACTAATTTCACTGGAAAAATTAATTACATATTTAAACTTAGATAACAGAACGTTTTTATATTAACTATTAAATATCATGTTCAACCTTTTCTTAACAAATATACATTTTAAAGTTTTATAAGGAATTTGGAGAATATTTTAATTCTTTTCGGTGGAGATTAAATCTGCTATTACGCTTCTAATCAATAATAACGACTTAATTTTTAAGAGTATTTTGGTATGTTAAATTTAGTGTTACTTTAAAATTTTTGATTAACTATATACAAAGACTTTAACAAAAAAAATGTGTCTTAATATAATTCATTTACACTTTGTTCTCATTTCAAAAATTGCTTTTAATTATAGACGCCATTCAAAATATTTTGCCTTTTAAAGTTAATAAGCTACCACCATTATTAAACATTTTTTTTTTATACACGTTTGATATCTGTTAAATTTGAAAAAAAGCCAAAGTGATGACTTTATATTGTTCGTACCCCTTATTTCTATCAACTTGAATCACCGCTTTTTAAAACATAAGAAAAATTAAGTATATTTAATTAATTGAATTAAAGATAAATATTTGGTATAAAGAATCTTGTAGAACAAATATTTAATGCACTATTATTACTTTTTAAGTAAATAATCTACTTTTGTTCTTACTCTGCATATTTTTAAACATTTAATACTAAAAAAATTAAAACGTAGTTTTGACAACAAAAACAACCACAAATAAAGCAAAACAAATTATACAGTTATCTAGTTTTAGCTTCCATTACAGGATTGTCATTAAGTTTAAAATATATCTTAAAACCAGAAAACATCAAAATATGCCATAAAGCTTACAATCGGCTTTAGCAAATTTTTGTTAAGATAAAAGCTTAAATTTCAAAAAGAGCAATATTATGTGCAATTTCTCCAAAATAAACAGTTTTTTCACCAAAGTAATACATAGATTTAAATTTTTAAAAACTTGCAAGTGTATTACAATCTAATAAGTATAATATGTGGTTAAATATATTTTTTTAAATATCACAAGATTTTTAATAACATTATTATTTTAAATGTGTGTGAAACTTTTTAAAATTTACGGCCAAGTGATGATCGCGTTGTTAAATTTAGCAATGGACTTAGCAATTGTTAAAAGTTAACAACGGTTTAAAATGTTTAACAAAATGTCAGATTTTGACAGGTTGCCTACTAAAATCATTGAATAACACTGACAATGACGTTTTGTTAAACTTTCCCTCCTTGTTAACTTTTAACATTGCAAAATCTTCTAATTTAACAACGCGTTTCCTCGGCAGAACCCCTAAACATTTAAAATAAATCGCATAGAAATTTTTCTTAGCCCCCAGATCGATGGCAGTTATTAACATTTACGATCTCGTCTCTCCTCATCGGTGAATAATATCTCGGGGCAAAAGCTCACATCTGTGGCATATATTTCTAGAAATTATAGCAAAAATAGAAAGGTAAAAAATCAAATCTGAATAAAGTGTTGTGATTTGGTTGTGTTTGTGGGAAACCGTTGTTGATGCTGGTTGGTTACGGCATGTTTACTTCATATTTGATACATCGTGTCAGTTTCAGCTCGTTTTAATTTTTACTTAAAATCAACTTGAAATGGAAGAAAATGTAGAAGAAAGTATAGGTTATCAGTTGTTTAAATTGTACCATTAATATAAATGTTAGTAAATAAATAAACGTTGACGTTACCTTTCAAAACCTGACATTTCACTTTTAACATTAGTGCTTTAAAATGTTACTTTAAGGCACTAGTGCTTTAAAGTAACATTAACATTTGGGGCATCTAGTTATAGTGTTAAAAATTTATTTTTTAACACGTTTGTAGAAAAAATCTTTAATAGGAGTTTCATAGGGTGTTGGTATTTTCGCCCCATGATAATTAAAGGACGAAAAAGGTAGGTATTTTCACCCCAGTTCAAAAGTAAACCAAAATAAATTCCAGTAATTTCGCCCCAAGCTACCTGAGGTATTGGAAAAGGCAATAATTAATAAAACCACAATGTTCTCATATACATTTAGTGAATATCTACGTTAAGTGCAAACAACACTTTACCAATTCCTAAAACTAAGTTAAAAATCCAATGTTCTTCCTTTTAAGGTGCACAATGAACGGAAATGCATTTTATTTCCTGGATAAAAACCTAACTGTAGCTAGAAAATACATAACAACAATTATACGCATGAAACTTGGATATGCTTGTTATCCTCATCTCATAAAATCACAATATTACCTTCAGATCAATGTAAAACTTGTAATGTTAAGTGTGATGTAGATCATATATTTTTTCATTGTAACAAATACATAGCCGAGACCAATAAGCTATTTAATGTTTTAATCAAAGAGTGTAAAGCTGTTTCCTTTTTGAACAGAATAAACTTAAAACTATAAATTACTTTTATTTAGAATTGATGCTTTTTGATAGTAGGCAGTAGGATAATCTTACCCATTTTTTATCCTTATGTTACTTCCTTTTAAGTGGTCTTCTTTGTGTGTTTAAAATAAAAAGTCACGATCGACCCCAGTGACGTGAAGTGTGTGTCCCTGTCATATATGTTAGTTTTAGCTTGTATTCACCCTCTAATATTAGTATGATAAATAATTAGAAAAGATAAAATATAAAACTTCTTTTTTTAAGTAACACTTTGTGACTGGCTGAATGGCTGATTAGCCTGTTGCCATTAAATAAAAAAAAATAAAATCTAGTGATTTCGCATAAAGTTGCGGGGAGTTTTGGTTAGTTGTGGTTAGTTTTGGTTAGTTTTGTAAATCAATATGGATAATTCTATCTATATGCATGTAATTGTTTATTTATTTATCATACCTATTCATCCTTTCTAAGTGACCATCATAAAGAAAGGGTCTTTAGGGCGAAATTACCTGTTATGCCTGAACGGCCAAAGTGGACCTTTTGAAACTCATCGTCATTGGGGCGAATTTACCTGTACCCATTTCATACGATAACAAAACACTTAAACAACCTAACTACAAGTGCTGCCTCTAGATATTGTCTACCAATGGGTTTATTTAGGCTAGTAACGTCTCTAGATATTGCTAACTGTGCTATTTCTATGTTTTCTAGAGCATCTTATTTTTTGCCATTTGAAATATTATGTAGCATTTTAAAATTATCTTTCATATTGAAATTATGTTTTGATTCTTTTAAGTGGATTTCAAAAGCTGATCTGTTCTTGTATTCTTGTTTTGAAAGTTCTCTCTGTTTTCCCCACAAATTGTGAGTTACAATCATCACTGCTTAGTCTGTAGACTCCACTTTTTTGAATGGTTTTAACTTAATGTTTGGTAAGTAATAACATATATTTCAAGTTTATTCCAGAACCTGCGTACATTTTCCAAAATATATCTCAATACATTACCGATTTTAAGTGAAATACTATTTAAATAAGTCAATTTAATGTATCCAAAAGGTTGGCAAGGTGAAATTGACTCATTGCTACTATTGATCATCTTCCTTCTAACTTTGGTAAGCTTTTTATTAATTCGTTTGTCTGTTAACAATTAAACTAACCGTTATTTTTTGCAATTTGATAAATGATGTTTCTTTTTATTAATGAAATCTTTAGGCAAAAAATGGATAGAAAAGAGTCGTTGAATTAATGTGATGATTTAAATTAGAAGGAATAGTGTGATCTGTATGTGTTGATCTTCTAAAAACTGAATAAAAGATTTTATTTGTATATCGGGTGATAGAAAGGTTTAAAAAATTTAGTAATGGTATATTGAATGTTATTATGTGGAAAGTTAAATAATTTAAAAATTAATTTAACTCGGATTTAGAACCCGTCCAAATAACAAAAGTGTCATTGCCAAAAATAAACATTTTCTAATAGCGGACTAGTGACACAACTCTATTTTGTATAAAATATTTTGTCCATTTAACTGAAATGTAGAAATTACCTAACTGGAAACTGAATGTTTATTACAAGTATATTTACTGTTTTGGTTATTGTAATTTTTTAATTAGTGTTGTGAACTTTTGTAAAATGTATGTTTTTTTGTGTTTTGACGCAGTTTACCATGTGCCGAAGTGATGTTAGTTTAGTGTTATTTTTCCATTTATTCATAAGTTTTAAACATTTACATTTTTTCAGATATAAAACTAACACTTAGTAATGGTTGTTTGACCGAAACGCGTCAAGTCCCATAATAAATGAAACCTTTTTAGTAAAGATAAGGTTTTTTATGTATAACAATTTTGAATCGACTTCAGCCTGGAGACGAACTCAAAAAATAAAATGATTCGAATTAGAGGCAACCTTTACTCATCAGAGCCAAAGGGGTGAAACTATTTTATGAATAAAGGTATTTTCAATGGGTCGCCTAAAAAATTATGGTCAAGGCTATGATTAATTGAAAATAAAATGAAACATTTTTAATACTCCCTGTATAATGGCAATTATATATTTTTTTAAGACTTTATGACATGACAGTACTAATGTATCACTAGTTTTTTTTCTTTAATATTATAAATACAAATTTTAATAATCTCTTTACTTTTAAAATTCAAAAAATTCCAAAAGGCTTTATAAAATAAAAAAAAATGGTATGCTACTACTGCCATGTAAAATAAAAAAATAGGAATTGACAGTATTTAGGAAGTATCCAAAATGTTTACATTTTTTTAAAATTAATTGATAGCCTTAACCATATTCTTTAGGCAACCCATTCGCTATTCTTTAATGTTATAAGGTTATGTCTTGTTTCCTTTTAAATTCGGTTTTTAGATCAAAATTAAGTTTCACTTATAAATTTATTTGGCAAAGATTTTATTCCAAGAAACCCCTTCTTAATTTACAAAAAATGAAATTTTGGTTTCAACCTGTATATAGGCTGCAGGTCCATAATAGATGAGGAAGTTCTCTGTCACATTCTTACTTTAATCCCATTTTTGTGTATTTTAAACACCTCATATTTATTGTTATTCCCCTTTTTCATTATAACAGACGATAAATCATTTATTGGGTTATTTTTAATAACATTGGTCTATTTGATATTTGAATAATTAACCATATTTAATAAAAATAAAACAGTAAACCGTGATTTTTAATTTGAAGGAATATAATATTAGCATAATATATATTATATATATATATATATATATATATATATATATATATATATATATATATATATATATATATATATATATTTTAAACACTTACAATTGCTTCTTCTTTTTCAGACGAGGATGCCCCTCTTAATCTGTCCTTAAAAGGCCGATCAAGGACACACAGTATATGGTCACCCGGGAGCCTGTGCGAGCAAGAAATGAAAAATGTTGTAACAAAACCTGATACAAGTCTTGGCACCACCATAATTAGTCCCATGAAGACGCTTGATGGTCGGTGGAAGTGGGATCATGAAAAAGACCTTCAGGCAAAGGCATCACATTCAATCGGTCCCGGAGGAGAAAGACAGTTTACGGTAAACACCCATTATATTTTATTTATTTTTTTTTAATTTAGGAAAAAGTAGAAAACTAAAATTTTCGAACAGTCAATAAAATTTAAAACATCATTTATAATTAAATTTACATAACTCTTACTAACAATAAGATATTATAAATGTCCATAATTTAAATAGGATATTTTTAAAACATAAGTATTTTGTAAAATATTATTATAATCCATGTTTTCAAAAGTATTCTTGGTTATATTAGGCCAATAAGTTTAAATAAAAATGTGTTCATTAATATATAATTATTCAGTAATATTACAAAAATATTTTCAATTTTTTAAATTATCAGCAATTATTTGCAAATCGGTCTTATTTTAGGAAAATTAGACATAATCTTCTTTGTTATAAAACTATTTTAAAGTCACAAACCTTTTTTTTTTAGTTTAGTTTTGCACCTCAATGGTAAGCGTAGGTACTTTTAAAATAATCTCTTCTGATATATACCGAAGTACATAAAAAAAGTAGTTACTTAAAAACATGGTAGCAGTCCCAAAGCTCTCCCTTCCGAGCCCCCACTAAAACTAATACTACGTTAGGCAGACCAATATGGGTTTTTTGACACATTTTACGGCACTGACAAGCTAATTTTCACTTTTCCATATTAAAAAATCAAACTTGGAGCATACTTTGTTTTTTCTATCAATTATTTTTTTTATTTTCTGGTCTGTCACAAGAATGCAGCAAATAAACTTAGAAAACATATGCGAAATATATTTAAAAAAAATAAATATCGGGAATTACATTAGTAATTCTGTAACTGTAGAAACACTCTTAACCATTTATAAATAGAATTTTACAGTCAGACAGTCTTGCAATATAAAAAATATGTTTAAACATATTTTGTTATTTCTGTTATACTTGTTCACGAAATAGTAATAAAAAAATATTGTCCATTGAAGATCAATAGCCACAACATAAAACTTTTATAATTAAATCCATTACCTTTAGTTTGAGAATGCTAAATGAACCAAAATATATGCCTAGATTGAATAAGCACCATTTCCGATTAAGTTTCAATGCATTATTTACGAAGACATTAGCCGAGGAATAGTCGGATCATTACCAGGACTCACTATATCCATGATTTCAGGCAGTGGCGGTGTCTCTTGTATAAAATAAATAAGGCTTTATAGATGAACAATATTATACAGGAAAATAATAAAAAAATAACTTTTAATGAAAAGGAATTTCTTTTTACTTCATACTTTCAATTAACGTATTTTATAAAGATAATCAATATTTAATCGGATAATAATACAGCGTGTAACAATAGTTTAAGCGCCTTATAAATTTATAAAAACTACTTTCCTACAGAGTTTTATCGAATTTTTACCTGCTAGCAATAATTATAAATATATTTTCATTTTGTTTATAAATAAATCAAAACCGTTTTTGTTAAAATTCTTAATTGTTGTTAAAATTTTAAATAAAATATAGATAAGTACCTATACGTTTAAAGATAAATGCAATGTAGAGGACTAGGTATAAACTTGTACTTAAAAAAGCATTTTGATAAATAAAATAAATATACATTTTGAATTTAATTAAAAGAGCTTTTAATATTTTATACTTTAAATTAAATTTAACTAAAAATATATAAAGAAAATGCAGAAGGGTGAGTATTAACGTGTATACACATTATTACTTAGTCTTTTGCATTTTTCTTTTTTTATACGTGTTATTACTTATTAAAAATATATAGAAAGAAATCACCTACTTTTTAATTAGGCATTATGTTAGAATTGGGTAAATAACCGGGCGGCGAGGCGCTCTAAAGACTTTGTTTCAATGATGAACCCCATATTTTCATATAACTTTATGAGACCTAAAAAATATTTTTATTTATATTTTTTTACGTGAATTAATTTAAAATATGTGTGTGTGTGTGTGTGTAAGTGTAAATTAAACAGACTAAAAAAAGTGTATAACCTTTAAAATATTCACTAAAAAATTAACCTGAGGAGGCCAAGCTACATAGCAATCTTAAGTTATTTGCTTTGTACTTATTGGCTTTATAAGTTTCAAACAAATGTTTAGTAAGTTATAATTTAATATATAATTTAATAAATAATTATAGTTTAACATATAATTGTGATTTAAACTGTGGGGATCTATGGTCGATATGAAAAAAATACTTTGAACAATATTAATACTTAACTTAGAATATTATTCATATGATTCCTTTAAAGAAAAAACATAGTGATGTGTAAAGTCGTAAACCAATTAAACATGCGCATGAAAAAAATATTTTATGACGATTAAAATGAATTTAAAATTGTATAACGTATGTATAGCCTGTGCTTGTTTTTATAAACATATTATTGTCGATTTCATAGTACGTAATATTGCTTTTTAAAGATTTTTCAAAATTACCCAGATTTTTTAGAATAACCTATAACTTCCAAAAAAGTATCAGTCACCTTCCAAAAATTGCGATTTAAAGAAATATTTTATATTCTGACAGATTGTTTGTTAAAAGACTGGACTTATACATAATTTAAAAGATTTAACATAGTCAGAAATTTAAAATACCTCTAAAATTATAAGCAGTTATACGAATAAAAGCAACGTCCGCCACTGATTTAGAATGATGTGGATTTAATGCCGTAAAGTTTCCGTTTATAAAGTTTGAGTTAGTTCTTTATTATTTATACATCAATAAGCAACTGTAGATGGTTAATAAAGACCTTAAATTAAAATCTTATAAGTCTTCAGTAAATCTAACAATCGATCCTTTGTGCTACTTTCTGTAAGTATTTAAGGCTTTGAAAACGGATTTGTGTTTATACATGATGTTCTGTTTTTATAAGATTAGGGAATAAATATTTAATTACAATCTTTCCACAACATTTACGTTCTATAATGATTTTTAAACAGAGGTTGTATCGATTTATAGTTTTCCATAAAAATCTTTATATTTTGTAACAATGCACATTTCTAGTAGTTAAAATAATATTAGAAAAAAGAGATAATTTAGTTTTAACTTAATATCGAGATTATACAAGATTCTATTTTATCTTTCCAAGTAAGTTAATTAGGGCAGTTTTAAAAAATTGTTCAGCACGTGCCCTGATTGCTTAACCATTAGAACCTTTTGGCTTACCGTAAAATTAATTTTGATAATTATGACAAATAAACAATGGCCTAAATTGGTAAGACTTAAAGTTACCTCACTGATTACCGTGACCCCACCCAGTTAGAAAAATGGTATTTGTTACCCACAAAAAAAGTGGTGTGTGCTGGGTGTAGGACTAGGATTTTCTGGCGTATTTTTTTCGCTGAACACAAATCTGAAGTCAAATTAGGGGGTCAAACAGCAAAAAATCGAAAAAAAAACGACACGGTACATTTAGCGGCAGAAACCTGCTACCACGGAATATTTGGACTACGACTATGTAAACTATAAGAGATATAAAAAAATATATAAAACAAAAAGTATTTTTGATAAGATAAATAATAAAGGAGATATAAGCGGAAATGAAATTTTGATAAAAAATAGGAAAAAATATATATTTTCTATTAATGTGACTTTAGGTTTTTTTATAATAAATCATTTATTTTATTTATTTGAATCCCAAATCATTTAAAATTTACTGAAAAAATCCAAAAATAAAAAAAATAATTTTCAAATTTTCTCCAAAGGTATACCTTAAAAAAATCCTGATAATTCGGTTTTTTAATTATAACTCAATAAATATTGCATTTAGACAAAAAGGTTATATATATTAAATTAAAGGTCTTATAAAAATACATAGTAACGTAGGTATAAAGTTTCGTGTATCTTTTATAGTTTTTAAAATATTGATGTTTTAACTAAAAAAAATCTTTAATTTCCGAAATTACGCTTTTTCTCCATTTTTTGCTGTTTGACCCCCCAATTTTGACTTCAGATTCGTGTTTAGCGAAAAAAAATATGCCAGAAAATTCTAGTTTGACGCCCAGCACACACCATTTTTTTGTGGGCTTGTGTATTTAAAAATTATTCTTTACAGGCTTTATTTAGATATATTAATTTAAAGGTAAAGCAACTAAAACTCAGTTTTTAGCAGTACAGGAAAAATTAATTATTTTTTTTATTTAAATGATAATGTAGACAGAGTTTCCCTTCATTTTATCTAGGCGTTCCACATGGCAAGACGTAAATCTTCCGCGTACCACTTAATGGTAGGAATGTCATATTAATACCGTATATGGAATTTTAATTTTAATAAATTATTTGCAGATACTATTTAACTAAATATTGTCAAATTATAAAACTTTACACTACATATAAAAAATGAAACATAGCAATATCTGGTTTAGTTACATACACTAATGAAACATATTGAAAACTTATCTTAAAAATAAATTGACTTTAAGACAAATCTAACTTTCCTAAGTCAAATCTTTTGTTTTCTGGGAACCTAAATATAATTGAGAAAATTAGAAGCACATTTATTTTTAGAGTTACCTGATAATTTTTTCAACAATCTGAATTTTTTTTCCAAATTTCTGGTAACTGACAATCACTGACTTGGTAATACTGAGAACGCCCAAAGTCGTTCAAATTGGATGACGCCCGACCCTACGTCCGGCGTCATCCAATTTGAATAATCCCCCACAATAGCCCGTGCGTACCACCTGTGGTATGCTTACCATAGGTTGAGAAACGCTAATGTAAAGAGTGTTATAAATTTAGAAAAAAATAGTCATTTTTAAAGATATCTGGTAAAAGCCATTTGTTTTTAAAAATTATTATTATCACTTTTTAAGTCATATAAATTGCATTTTATTATTGTCACTTTTTTTGTCTTATTTCAGTCCGAAAAAAAACATACAGAAAACTTTAATCTTTCAAGCAATACACTTTAGAGACATTGTTCACAAAAAATAATGTTTTTTAAGACTCTTACATCAGTTTAATTTTTTTTTAATGTTGTTATTTCTGTTTGTTTATGTTGTTTGGTCAATTCCATTTAAACCATTACATGGGTTAAGTTGTGTAAAACGAGCATACTGGTATAGTCTACTCTATTTTGATTTTCTTCCGCCCACTGAATCACCTGATTTAATGATTTTAGTGCATTACTTCTAGTTATAGATTATTATGTACTAAAACAGTATCGTGCTGTGCATCATTGTCTTCATCACTTTCAATCAAAAGTTTAGTCTAACCCATATCGGAAACGTCATTCTTATACTACTCATCAATATCAATACCTTCAATTTCGATATCAGGATTTACGTGATGTAATAACTCTGTAACCTCTGATTTTGCAACGACCATCTTTTTATTGCAAATTCGTAACCTTAAAACAGACAAAGGGATGTCATCTTCATCATCATCTGGATCTAAAGGTAAAAGTATGTTATACCAACATTGTTTACCAACATCTGGTTTTAAAGAATTTCATACCGAAGTTAAATTAATAACAGCATCTTTCAAAGAAAGATTTTTTTAAAGCCGTTTTAATACTGTCTGTATTGTCACTTATGATGCGTGACAAGAAATTTTTCCAACTTTATCAACCCAATTACATTCTGGTCCACGGGCTGTATTAGCCTGGTTACATTAGGTGGCATGTAAATCATGAAAATTAAACCATCAGCAATTTTTAACTTTTCTGTCGGTGGTTAGTTGGCGCATTTTCCAACAAAAGTACTGCTTGATGGGAAGGTTTTGGTTAGTTAGGAATTTTTAAAATTAAGACAATTTTAACTTAAAAATCCAAAAACAAGCAATGATAAAACTGTAACTTTTCTCTGAAATAAGCCTCTTGTAAAACCATTCCTTAAAAAGAAATCCTGTCATTCAAACTGATTTAGAATTTCTATAATGAACAGTGCAAAAAAAATACGAAACGCTAGTGGATTTTTAGCTTTTCCAACGACTAGTGGCTTCTTATGATCACCTGCCTCATTTGTACAAGCAATTAAGGTAGCCCTTTGCTTTTCTGTTTGTCTTTCTGGTGCTTTCTTTTTCTTAAGAGCTACATATGTTTTTTCATAAAGGAGTTTCCAGTTTTTTTGCAACTTTCCGCTACTTATTTCACATTTTTCGAAAACCCGTGTAGATATTGAGATAAGTTTTGCTACAAACAAATGTATTATTACAGGTCACATTTACATATACAAAATTGTTTTCTAAGGGAGTATTGTTTTTAAAAAGCCAGTTTAATTCTGCTTAAAAAGTACCTCCTGAACTTTGTCGTCCTGACTCACCGTTTTCAATATAAAAATTAATTTATTAATTCGTATAATAAGCTGTTTTTGCCAGAGACCTCAAATATTTCAAAGGGTTAGAAGAAATATTCGAATGCGATTTATAGCAGGCATTAAAGTAAAGAAAAGCCATTTCAGTATTTGATCTAAATTTAAAATCGAATACATTGTTTCTGAACAATTAATTTAAATTTAAAATATTAAAATTTAAATAATGCTGCAAACAGCTAAGGGTACTTTTATTTTTATTTCGAAAACGGTGAGTCAGAATAAAAAATCCCAAGAGGTACTTTTTAAGCATAATTAAACTGGCTTTAAGCAAGCAATACTAATTTTTGCGAAAACCAGAGGCGTACAGTTTTTTCGCTAAAAATAAGGACTAACCGGCACAAACGTCACTGATGTAAGTGCCTTAGAAAATAATTATATACATGTAAATATGACCTATATTTATATATACTATATATATATATATATATATATATATATATATAAAAAATTTTTATATATATATATATATATATATATTATATATAAATATATATAATATATATATATATATATATATATATATATAATAATATATAATATATATATATATATATATATATATATATATATATATATATATATATATATATATATATATATATATATATATATATTTCGTAACCTTTCTAACTAACCTAATTACTTATCTTAGAAAACAGTTAATCTACTATTTTATTTTCTACCATTAAAGCATAATTTTTCCTAAAAAATTAGAATATCCCCCTCTATTATTTCAACCCTATTTACACTAATTAATAATGAAGTTAAGCTATATTTTTCCTCTATTTTCATTTTTGATTTTATCGTTAATTATACACGTTTTAAAAATTAAAGAAGGTTCGTGATAACTAAGTAATATTAGTCTCGGATTTTAATTGTTACTTAATAATAATTTATTTAAAAGATGGTTTGTAATTATAAAGTTTTTATTATTTGTTGTTGTTTTTACTTAAAAAATACGGGCACCGCATTATAAATAGGAAATAATTCATAAAAAAAATGTTTTAGAATGGAGAAATAAATGGTAATTACTTTTAAATGAAATAATTTATTTAGTAAAAAAATATTTATAAAAAGTCAAATTACAAAGACAATATTTTAAATAAATGTAGAACTTCTTTTTTAAACCTTGATTATATAAGTCTAGGGTGACAAACAAAAGAACTATAAACAATTGGGGTCAAAGACAAAGATGTATTCATATTTACCACCACTATTAATTAGTTGTTTAAACTTAACAAAACACCCTTAATGTGTTTTTTATATTGTAGAATAAAAAAATAAACAATTATTTTTAAAATTGGTATTTATTTGTTACAGTGCCAACAATGTGGGAAATCATTTAAACGATCATCAACCCTTTCAACTCACCTCCTCATTCACTCAGATACACGACCGTATCCATGTCAATATTGTGGTAAAAGGTTTCACCAAAAATCTGACATGAAAAAACACACGTATATCCACACAGGTAAGGCTTTTTAAATATTTATATTCACATATATTCCATTAATAATAAAACTAATAAAACTTTCCAACATTGATATGAACAGTCCGTGTTTAAATAAATTACAACCCTTGCAAAGTTCTAGGTTTCTATTATTCATAACCACATTGCTTAGAACTACTATTTTATGATCTATAGTATATAGTAAATGTTACTAAAGTTTACATTTTCCCAAATGTATTATATTATTTATTAACTTGTATGTACAATTTACATATAGAAATAAATCAAATAACTATTTGTTTTACTGGTAATAAAAAGATTATATTTTGCTTAAAAGCAACTAATGCAATTTTATAAAATTACTAAAGGTAATAATTATGAAAATCTTATTTTAAAAAACATTTGACCTTTAGTGGAACTACCCAAGTTAATCCTTTTGTTTTTGAGTCTTTTTTTTTGGTAACTATATCTTATTCTTTAAGCTGTATGACCTATGTTTTTATAATGCCTAATTTTATTTTTTTTAAACGCATTTGATTACGAATCAAACACATTATAGTCAAGACTAACTTATGATATATTTACTGACTGTAAAGGTAAGGTGGAGCGAGAATCTAATTTATCCTTTACTTTCCTTTTTTATGAGTAAATATCTGAAATTTAAAAAATATTTTATGTATTTTTAATTTTTAAGCAAAATCAGTAAACATTAAAAAATGGAATCTACATACTTCCTTGAATATAAAGTAAATATTTTTTTCATATCGTAAATTTTACCCTATTTTTAGAAAAAAAAAACTACCTATTTTTTCGCTATTTTACCAAGTTTTTATAAACAAGGTAATTAGACCAAACTATTTATACAAGAAATAGGTTAGAACAAATAAAAAATCAGATTCTTGCTGTACCATATCTTTACAGCTGAAGGATTTACTATTTTTTAGCAGCTTTTAAACCATTTTTTTTTCAAAACATCTAATTCTTTGGTTATGGAGACAATTTTATCTTTAGTGATTATTATGTTTATTTTTATACCTTTCTAAAATATTTCCCTATTAGTTTTTAAAAACCTATAATTTTGAAACTGTTTCTATTTTGTTTATCGCCATTTTAAAATTACCACCATAGAATAAAATGTATTTAGTAATAATAGATTTTAAACGACGGGTCAAATCTTTAGATACCCATCCGAGCCAAGTTTCGGCCCGCCGCACGAATGTGTATAATACACGAAATGTTTCTTTCTATTTTTCTCCCTTATTAAATACTACATAAAGTTATGATATTTGGTATGTAAATTCACATAAGTTTTCTAATTACTTATGAAAAAATTGAGAAAGTTATGTCAAGTGATCTCTGAGATATTTGATTTTGAAAACCGCTGATTTTACCACTTACTGACTGACTCATTGACTCATCAAAATTATAAATAATTTTCTGGGGAAGTAGAAACTTCAGTTTTGGTAAATAGGTTTCAGGATACAAGTAAAATAAAAATTTTGAAAACTACACACTATCTACTACTATCGTATTTTTAGGCTCTATTTTAGAATTTTGCAATCTGATTAAACCTGACTTTCTAAGGTCATCATTGTCAAAGAAAATTGCCACATTTACCTATTAGACTCCAAAACAGGCGCGATTTAAGGAACATTAAAATGAGAAATTTACATTCTTCCTATTCAGTCTTGTCCTACGTACAAGCATTTTTTTCCATTCGTCCCACCAAAAACACTTGCAAAAAATTGCCACATTTACCTATTAGCGCCGCTGCACACTTGCGGCTTTTTATCGTCCGGCTCCGCAGCTCTGCGTCGCGTCGCCGCGAATTTGCCTGCACACATACTTGCGTTTTTGCTGCGCTTCCATGAAAAACGACGGTTCGAAACAACCGCGACGAGCCCGCACGGCGCCTCAACGGGACCGGATACAAGTGTGCATCACTTGATCTACCTGTTAGTGCCTTAATTTCACCGCCGCAGCGGAGCCGGACAGTAAAAAGCGGCAAGTGTGCAGCGGGACTTAGACTCCAAAACAAGCGTGATTTAAAGAATATTAAAATAAGCAATTTACATTCTTCCTATTCAGGCAAGTTCTACGTACAAAGCAAGGTCTACTAAGAAAAACAACAGGCATGAGTTCCTCCCTCATCTTTTTTTACTTGTCCCAACAAAAACACTTGCAGAAAATTGCCACATTTACCTATTAGACTCCAAAATAGGCGCGATTTAAGGAACATTAAAATAAGCAATTTACATTCTTCCTATTCAGTCTAGTTCTACGTACAAAGCAAGGTCAACTGAGCAAAACAACAGGCATGAGTTCCTCCCCTTAATTTTTTTTATTCGTCCCATCAAAAACACTTGCAGAAAATCGCCACATTTACCTATTAGACTCCAAAACAGCAATGTAAGGAACATTAAAAATAAGCAATCTACATTCTTCCTATCCAGCCTAGTTCTACGTACAAAGCAAGGTCTACTATGGAAAACAACAGGCATGAGTTCCCCCCCTCAATTGTTTTATTCGTCCCACCAAAAACACTTGCAAAAAATTTCTAATTTACCTATTAGACTTCAAAACATGCGCGAAGAAAGAAAGAAAGAAACATTAAAATAAGCAATTTACATTCCTCCCATTCAGTCTAGTTATACGTACAAAGCAAGGTCTACTAAGAAAAACAACAGGCATGAGTCCCCCCTCAATTTTTTCCATTCGTCCCACCAAAAACACAAGCATGAGTTCCCCGCCTCAATTTTTTCCATTCGTCCCACCAAAAACACTTGCAGAACATTGCGACATTTACCTAATAAACTCCAACACACGTCACGGTTTTATACGGGTTTGCCATATGAGACCGTGACGTATCGGTGTTGTTCTTACAGCGTTCGATCTCTACCTATTAGACTCCAAAACAGGAGCGATTTAAGAAACATTAAAATAATCAATTTACATTCTTCCTATTCAGTCTAGTTCTACGTACAAGGCATGGTCTTCTAAGGAAAACAACAAGCATGAGTTCCCCGCCTCAATTTTTTCCATTCGTCCCACCAAAAAGACTTGCAGAACATTGCGACATTTACCTAATAAACTCCAAAACAGGCGCGATTTAAGGAACATTAAAATAAGCAATTTACATTATAGCAAGATCTACTGAGGAAAATAACAGGGATGAGTTCCCCCCCTCAATTTTTTCCATTTGTCCCACGAAAAACACTTGCAGAAAATGGCCCCATTATTACCCATTAGACTCCAAAACAGGCGCGATCTACGAAACATTAAAATAAGCATTTTACATTCTTCCTATTCAGTATAGTTCTACGTACTAACAATAAGTAAGGTCTTCTAAGGAAAACAATATGCATGAGTTCCCCCCGATTTTTCCATTCGTCCCACCAAAAACACTTATGTTAAATTGAGGACAAGTTCGTATTAAAAATCTTGACCTCTCTAAAGTACTGTGTTCTAAAATTAGAACACAATTTTTTCCCAATTGTTTTTAACTTTGGAAGTTTTTTACTGACAGTATTAATGAAAAAAACTGTCTCTTTTAATGAAAAAAAAGAAACGTTAATACAGACAAATCAGTAAAAAACTTGCCAAGTCAAAAAAAATGAAACAAAATTGTGGGCAGAACTTGGTCTAATGTTTGATCTCAGAACTTTAAGAGGCTGAGATTTTTAAATAGGCACTTGGCCATTATTTTACAAAAGTGTTTTTGGTGGGATCAATTCCTACTAGATAGTAAACATCGCATTTACTAAAAAGAGGATTTAAACTAGGCCTAGCTGCCTTGAATAAAAATTTTCGAGAAGAACAACATAAATTTCACCAAATAAACCTTTTTAAACTGTGAAAGGCTTTCGCGGCCATTGTCTAATGTTTCAATGGTTTTTGGGCTGTTAGGCCGGCGTCGATTGTCTGGTTGACTTGACGTTGCTTCCTGGTTGACAGTATGCGAACTACTGTTAGTAGTTTGCATACTGTCAGACAATCGACGCCGGCCTAACAGCCCAAAAACCATTGAAACATTAAACCTTTTTATTTGAAAATAGAAGTTAAGTGTATAGTACGATCTTTGAATTGGTCATTAAATATTTTTTTTACATTGATTTATAAACTACTTTAAATAGTGTTAAAACTAATTGAGTTATTTGTACTTCTTGGTTAAAAACTACGAAGTAACTTTAAACTATTTCGTTAAATACCTTTAAGATTTGGTTACGACTAAATGTATTTGTAGGTACATAATAAAAATAAAACATAAGTTATAAGAACATAAATTAGTGAAACGATTTCGATGGTTTGTATTTCCTTATAAAGCTTTCTTTTTAAAATTATATTACTTAGACTTGACTTAGTTTAAAATAAATTAAGTGGTTGATATCCTGAATCGAATCGAAGATCACTAAGAATAAGAACGATTGATCGTTTATGACAGTAATCGCTATCGAGCATTCAAATTATTCGAAAGGATGCATGTTCTTAGCCTTACAGAACACATTAATATGAATGTAAAGACGCCAGGTTATACATACAGGAAAAAGCATTGTATGGTTATTTATTATTATTTGTATATTTTTCTTGAATACGATATGAGTTTTCAACTTTAATGACAGCAGTACGTATTAATCAAAGCCACTAGAATGTGCACAAAGGGCAGCAACGGAGGTTGTGTGTTCGCGGTGATTGATAGTTCGCTGTAAAATGAATCATAAATCTGTGGAATGAAATGAGTACCACTAATCAGAAACGACGTATGCCAATTAATAATTTATTTTAAGAGGGTGCGGCTATCGGTTATGCAGATATACGACAATCGTAGGTCTGCCAGCATGATTTAATTCCGCTTTTTGGACGTTTTCTGTTTACATGTTTTCATGTGGGTGGTTAATGTTGTAAATTACAGGTCGTTAAGCGAAAACTTGTTGTTACATATTTTAAAAATGAAGAACAGTGGCAGCTTGTGTTTTTTTTGGTTAGGTTGGCTATGAACTTTTATAAATGGAATTGGGTATATTCACGTTTTTTGGTAAACCTATAAAATGATAGCATATATGCATATAAATCGTACAGTCACCTCAAAAAAACATATTTTAAGCAAAACTGCTGATTTAAAACGTTCTGTCATTTTTAATGTAATACATCACAATAAACATATCCACAGAGGGTAATTTGTTTGTGGAAGCCTAGACAAATCCCTTGTTAGCCATAATGAATGAAAACACTTTATTTGGCCACTCAAAATAAAACAAAATATTAGTTATGTCGAGATTTACCGCAGCACAACTAGAAACAGACAAAATCGATACGTAAACAATCTGTATTTATATGCGATGTGACGTCACAAGTCGTTTTTAGGCCTAAACTTTTCCGTTTTACCTATGTTTTCATACCTGAAATATTCGTTACTGGCTCTTTTATACGGGCTTGTGAGATTATAAAATTGACCTGGAGACTCGTCTCTAGGAATGTATCGGTATTTTGCTTTGTTTAAAATATATGGATAATACCCAATTCCTCTCACGATTTTGTAAACTTTACTAAATTGATAATATGTATTTTTAAAAACACTTTTTATAAAGCTTCAAGACTTTTGTCTGATTTAAATGACTGTGACTGCGTACAGGTGTTCATTGCCAGCATATTCCAGTTTACAGTTTATAATTACCGAAAAACGTCAAAAACCATTTCATGGCAATTCGGGGTAATTTCCCCTTTGGTCCTCAAAGAATAAATCATGATTTTTTTTGCCACAGCTATCAATTTCTGGGAGAACTTTGGAGCTCCTAATGCATGTATTCAGTTTTTAATGACCTAAAGGGTATTAAACGAAGAAATACAATAAAAATTACCATTTATACCAATGGTGTTACCACAATTGTTCAGAATTCTACATTTAAAATAAATAAAAATAGAATTGTTTTATTTAAAGAATATGTGTTTAAATAATTTTCTGTTAAATAAAAATTTTCGTTTGGTCTTTACCATTTTACATTTTTGCTTTTTTGACGCACCTAAGGCTAACAGATAGTCATAAAGTTTATCCGGAAACACTACATTGATATTAACAAATCATATTTTTTTGCTTCTTTATGAGAAACTAGCTTTTGCCATTTGGTTAAATACAAATAAAAAATATGAAGATAGAAACTTTTTATTCAATGCGTAGTAAACATAGGCAGTTTATGCAATAGCGTAATCAGATTTGCAATGAAGGATACAGAAATCTCCAAAAAAAGGTTATTGGCGGGTGGGAAGATACCTATACTTGAAACTCAACCAGGTAAAAATGACAGAAAACTTTACAAAGTCCTACAAATAATAACCGAGACTGTAATGTTTTTTTTTAAATCCACATAAGGTTTCTAAAGCCAAAACATGAGCCCTTTGTACTTAACTCTTATTAGGTAAAGATAATCGACATAATAAAAAGTAAGTGATTTATATATATATATATATATATATATATAATATATATATATATATATAATATAATATATATATATATATATATATATATATATATATATATATATATATATATATATATATATATATATATATATATATATATTTGAATAGGAAAACTTTTTTTTGATTTTATCGAAAAAAGCTATCCTTGGTAAAAAATTTTGCTACTTTTTAGAGTAAGATTGGGATAGAAATATTTAACATATTCTATACGCGGTGTTCAGAAAAAAGTTAAAATGGTAAAAGTAAAGTTCATTTTTTTGAGGAGATATATGGAAATAAGTTACTAGGAGAAGTTGTTCAAAATTAAAAGGTAGTCTCAAATATAAATTTTCGAAAAAATCGGCCTATCTTTATTAATTTGTGATGAAAATTATTTTAATATCAATTAACTAATTCCAAATTAACAACTCAGTTTTGTACTAGTAGGAGTTGATAGTGACAAGCTTAATTGACACTTCGCTTTTATAATTAATTAGCCGTAGTATCGTCAGCTTTAAATGCTTACTTTAAAACAAAAAAATTAATAAAATTGATATTAAAAATTTATATTGGTATTAAAATAAATTTTATTACAAATAAATAAAAGTAGGCCGATTTCTCATGGACAAAAATATCGAATAATCTTATAATTTGCTATAAGACGCAATGCTAATTGTCTGTACCAAAAATACAGGGTGGCCGGCCATATTTTGACCCATTTTAATCGAGAATAACTTTGGAACAAATAAAGGTATCAAGATGCGGTTTTTGCAGATGCACTTATATTTCTTTAAAGTTTATTCTCGTACCTTGACGATTTTATTGTGACATTCCATTAGCTCAAAAACAAAATGGCCGATTTTCCATTATAGGACAACTATGTTATTTTAAATGGAACACCCTGTATATGTTTCTATATTTTCAAAATTTAATCTTTCCTCTTTAAAAAAATGTAACACAAGCTATGGTTATCTCAAAAAACAACGTATTTATTGACCTTCGAAAAATTGGCTGCATGTCGACCAACAATATTATTTAACAATTAAAATTTGCTTCATATGTTACAAAAAAAAAAGGATCACCAAAGGTTTAGGTTATTCACAAAATAATAGTTACAATAAGGTTACATTACTTTTTAAAAAACTACTGTAATTGTTTTATTTATTTTATTTATCGTTCAGTACATACAGATAAAATCCAAATAGTACATAAAAACAAAAAAATATACATTTTACATAAAGGTCAAGAACTTACATTTGTCATAAAAAACTATTCTAATTTAAAAGAGAACAACAACCAAACGAAGAGAAAAAACAAAAAAAAACATACACAATGTTATAAAATAAACAGTAATGGGACACAATCAGGTAACAAAGAAACGATTGGCAGCACAAGTTATAAATTGCAATATTTTGTTTATTAATTGTTCTGAATTAAGAGATGTAAGTATGATATTAGTTTTTTCTTAAACGTGGGTAGGGTGCAGTTAAGATCAAGATTAGCAGGAATATATGTGTTAAAATACCGCATAATGCGATTCATAACACTATTTCTGCCCACATCTGTGCGACTTCTATTGATCGCGAATGTATTATGAAGTCGAGTATTGTGAGAAGGCACTCGAAAGTTAATGAGCGCAAGAAGATCAGGGCAGTTTATATTATTTTTGATTATTTGAAATCCATACATTATAGTCAGGTAAATTCTACGGAATTCCAGGCTATCAATATCAATGTTGAAAATGCCTTCCGCCGACTTCGACGCACTTATTTGAATTCGAAAAAAACTTATTAAAACTATTGACTAAAAATTCTTCAGGAATATTTTCTATTATGTTTCGGATATTAATTTTTAATTGCTCTAAATTTTGGGGAAGTGGACTATAACACCTCTCTTTCACATATCCCCACAGAAAAAAATCTGGAACAGTCAAATCTGGTGTACGAGGTGGCCAGGAAATAGGGCCTCCTCTTCCAATCCACCGGTTTCCAAAAACGTTGGTCAGTGAATCCTTGGTAATGTTAGCATAATGTGATGTAGCCCCATCTTGTTGAAAATAGACGAAATTCAATAGATTTTCTTCTTGCAATTGGGGATAAAAAATATTTCCAGCATATCAACGTAAGTCCAAGAGGTTACAGTTGGTTCATGAAAAAAAATGGCACATAAATTTTTTGCTTTGACATACCACACCAGACTGTGACTTTTTGGCGAATCTCTAACGTGTTCGTTATATTGTCGAGGATTTTCTGTTGCCCAAAACCTGCAGTTATGCTTATTTACTTTTCCATTGAGGTGAAATGTGGCTTCGTCTGACATTATTAGTCTATCCAAAAAATGTATATTGTTCCTTACTAAATTTTGAATTCTCTGGCAAAATTCCACCCTTTGTGGAAAATCAGTTTCTTTTATTTCTTGTAACATTTGAATTTTGTATGGCTTTAATTTAAGTTCTTTTTCATGATTTCTTGTACTGTAGTTTTAGGAATATGGACTGAACTTGAGATTTTTCTTGTTGACAATGTTGGATCTTCCTGAGTTATCTCCAGAATTTGTAACGTTTTATTTGGCAAATTCTCATTGTTTACTAATTTCTTTTTACGGGCTAAAGATCCTGTACTCCAGAATTTTCTGTACCAGATTTTAATTGAATTTTTTGTGGGTGTAGCTTTATTAAACATGTTTCTAAATCTTCGCTGGGTTTCTTTTACTGATTTGGTTTCGGCAAACATAATAACACATTTTCCTTTTTCGCTTAACGAGAACATTTTGCGCTTCCTAATTAAAATAACTTGTCAAAAATGACCCACAATGGCTGACAATGAGGCTTGTTGCTGTTATGGAAACGAGATAACTTTGTTTCCACAGGCGACTTTTCAAAAAATCCTTTAAAATAATATTCCTATTCGACATACAGTCAATTCTTTGGAGGTCAATAAATGCGTTATTTTTTAAGATAACCATAGCTTGTGTTACATTTTTTTAAAGGGGAAAGATTCAATTTTAAAAATATTGAAACATATACAGGGTGTTCCATTTAAAATAACAAAGTTGTCCTATATCGGAAAATCGGCCATTTTGTTTTTGAGCTAATGGAATGTCACATAAAAATGGTAAAGATACGAGAATAAACTTTAAAGAAATATAAGTATATTTGCGAAAACCGCATCTTGATATCTTTATTTGTTCAAAAGTTATTCGCGATCAAAATGGGTCAAAATATGGACGGCCACCCTGTATTTATATTACCAGTTAGAAATCATCAAACGAGGTAAGTAAAATGTTAAGTGTTAAAAAAATACAATCTTACAATTGTGTATCATTATATTTGTTGGGTTTCTGATAAACCCCACAGAGTGTTACACATTTTTAAATCAATAACGGCCATTTAGTTACTATTGCATTCCTTTTCTTAAAAACTTTTTACACTCTGTGGGGTTTATCAGTAAAACAACAAATGTTTAATATTACAAAATTGTGAGATTATCATCTCTTAACACTTTACATTTTATTCACCTTTTTATAACTTTCAAGTGGTACAGACAATAAGCATTGCATCTTATGGCAAATTTCAAGATTATCCGATATTTTTGTCATGAGTATATATATTAGACTGGCCCGACTTTGCACGATGTCGTTATTTTTGCTAAAAACATTGGAATACGTCTAAAAACTCATTTCCCAAAGTTTGGTTGCGAAATTCGAAAGTTAAGCCGGTACGAGTCTCCGTGTTTTGAAAATGTGACCACTATTATTTTAGAGCTTTTTCAAGGAGATATTCATGGGCTAAATATATGTTTTTGCGGTTGCTAAACATGATGCAACCATTAGTTTTTTTGTCCGATCAAGATATTTAGGAAAAGTTGAGGAAAAATAAGAAAAAAATGGAAATTTTTTACTTACACTACTTAAAATTTAGTGGTTAAAATTTCTATTTATCAACAAGCCGTAGTCGGGGTTGTAGAAAAATGAAAGAGCTTTAAGATGCAAAAAACCCGGTGTGATTTGATTGTGATCACCCCAAGATACGAGCGGAATACTGAAATTGTGCAAATGGAAAAAACATCAATAATACGGGTAAAGGATTTAATGGCTCATGGAACGGACTTTTGGGGTAAATTGTTAAGATCGCCGTATGAAGGGTATCTTGCGAGATTGCAAAAAGTGAAAAGCTTTAAAGTTACGAACGAAATTGCGGTACGATTCGTAAATTTATCAAAAATTTTAAACGGGGCACCCACTGCAAGCAAAGACGGGTTTCGAAATTTAATACAAGGTGTAGACTTTATTAGGAAAAATTTTACCATTTGTTTCATGAAGAAAACTGTAAAATGTCTAAAAAGTATAAAAAAATAAAAGAAAGAGGGCAAGGACAAATAAGATAATCAAGATTCAAGTGCAGAGACAAAGTGTTGATGGTGAACTGTTTTTTAAACTAATGTACAAAATTATATATTTATTAATGTTATCCATAATTTTCTTCTGAAATTTATGAAAGGATAAAAGTTTATTTTTGTATTAAAAAGAATATTTTATGTTAACGTTATATTGTTTTAGAAGAAAAGTTATATATCGTGCAAGTTTAAATAAAACATTTTTCACTTCATTTTCTAATCTGGTTAATTTTACCTGCAAGTTAATTATCCTGAATGTCCATACATATGTACCTTACTAACCTTATCTACATTTCAGGACTTGGAAAAAAGTTTAAAACCTTGAAATTTACCCCAAAAGTTCGTTTTATGAGCCATTGAACCCGTTACCCGTAATATTGATGGTTGCATTTGCACAATTTTAGTATTCCGCTCGTATCATGAAGTGATCTTAACCAAATCACACCGGGTTTTCTGCATTTTAAAGCTCATTCATTTCTCTACAACCCTAACTACAGCTTTCGATAAATACAAAGTTAAACCAATTAATTTTAAGCAGTTAAACTAAAAAAGTCTATTTTTTCTTATTTTTTCACAATTTTTACTTAATTTTGAAAGATATCTTGATGAGAGAAAAAAAACGAATGGTTTCATCGTATTTAGCGACCGCAAAAACATAGAATTAGCCTATGATCGCGTTAATTTTTCACTGCATCTTCTCTTGATATCTATTTAAACAAGCTCTGAAATAAAATTGGTCAAATTTTTCAAAAAACAGAGATTCGCACCTGGTTAACTTTGGTATTTCGCAACCAAACTTTGGAAAATGAGTTTTTAGACGTATTCAAACGTATTACCCGCAATAGGGGGTAAATGAGCGCATCCCGACTTCTCTCTTTAATTGCTTGTTACAAAAAGAAATACTTTGCATTTATTGTATTTTCTGCTTTTATTTATAGATAGAGAAATGCTTTATCTGAAGAATATATTTTTAATTTATTGACTTATTTTAAGCTTGGTATAGCGTAAAATACAAAAGGGCGCACAGTTGCCCCGAATTATTATAGTGCTCGAGATTAAAGGATTAATCCCAAATGCCCCTAAGTACACAAGAAGCTACTAGAAAACGAACTTGGATAGTCACTAACTTTCTTACAGGATGGTATGTGGTATTGCGTAAAAATATGAAAAAGAATAAAATAAATTACCGTTCAGGGTTTTGCAATAGTTTGCTGGAAACCGCGCTATTAACTCGCCAAAGGAAAAAATATCTTAAAGAAGTAGTCGAAGTGGAGTTGAGCTCACCTAAGTCGACAGACCCCGTTCTCTACAATACAATACTTTCTCAAAATTTTCTTCTAAATTTCCCAAAGTTATGTTAGTCTACTTGTAAAAAAGCAATCAATAGCTAGACCACATTTAATTGCTTTTTATTTTTTTACCTGGCTTCCAAAAAAAACTTAATTTTTTTCCAAATTTTGCTCTGGGTATATTACTGCTATTAAATTAATTATATTAATTATTTACTTAATTAAACTTCGTAACATACTATTTTCAGATATCTTTGGTTTCTTAGTCAGTGTGGGGTTTCGCTGTTTTATGTAATAACTAAGTAACGTGTTTCAAAATGTATTAATTGCAATAAGCTGATATTTTTCAATAAGGAAATATGCAAATAAAGGTTTAATTAAAAATCACCAAACAAATCCATTAAATTTTCGAAATAATTATATTAAATCACACTAAAAACAAATGTTATCATATACATTTTTAGTACTAATACAATTTTAATTACTACTCTAAACTTAATTGTGGAAAGTGGAAAATGTCAATTACATAGTACTTTTATCCTTCGATTCACCTTGTTGCATAAGCTATATATTGTGTCATTTTTTTACTAGTGATAATGAAAAAGTTGTTAAATAACTAAATACTTGTAAAATAAAATTAAGTCTTTATTTGAAATCACTGAGATTATAACTGAGCATTTAAAACGATTCTATTTTTGTTAAATTAATGACTTTTAAAATAATTATTCTACTTACTTTTACTATTTATAAAATTATAAAAAAAGACGTTAATCCAATAATTGTTTTTCTAACATAAAGATAAAAGACCGAATCCAGTCGAAAAAAAAATCTGCTTAAACTTTACAAATTTAATTACATTGTTCTTGAATTGCTTAAGATTTTATTTTTTAATCCCGATACAATGATGTCCCTAATAATTATATTTGTTTGATTTTCATATATACAGGGCTAACAAAAAGTTCAAAATAAATTAATTTATTTTTTATTACTAATCAAACAGAAAAACTGTAGAAGTGATACTGTACTCGTTGCAATGTCCTGTATCCAGAAGAAAATACTTAATAACTGCACTTTAAATTTGTTATTTACCAAAAAAATTTTTTTAAATACAGTGTCCAATAGCTTATTAACATTAATTCCTATGTCAATAAAAACCAAAAAAATCCAAAATCCCGGGTGCCGTTTAAAAAAATGTGAAATTAAAGAAACCCCATATAAATAGAGGTTTAGATTTTTATCTTAACAATAATAGTCAATAATAGTTATTCCTTTTAAAATTGAACCTACATATTCAATGTGTCGCTATTAGGTATTTGCTTTTAAATTCAGGGAAACAAGTAATGCATCACGTCTACAGTGATTTTTATTTTGTTTTTTGTTTCATCAGTTAAAAAAACAAATAATTTGTTGCTATTTAAAATCCTATAATACCTGCTATTAAAATAATCTCTAGTGACGAAAAAGAAATATTATAATTGACGTATACAGAATATCGCATATCACAATCTCTTTAATGATCATATTGTTCTTTATAATTTAGCTAATAGACCTAAAACCAAATTCTAAACAGTTTGGTCTTATTTTTTTTTGTATACCGGCTGGTGCGTCGCAGAGCTAAACATAGGAAATCCCATGTAAATTTTAAGGGGGTTAATGATTGGCTCCCCTGTACATTTTACAGAAAAAAATGTAAAATAACTTGTTGAAGAGACCAATCTGACAAGCGCTCGTGTCAAGTTTCAAAAAATTTTAATAAGCGAATCTTGAACTATTCAATTAAATGTAATTGCAAAATTACCAAATTTTCGGTTCAGGTAAAATCAAACAGACACCAGCCACCAGCAAACAATTTGTTATAAGGCTTTGTCAAATCTGACGTACAGCCGAATACAAGAATTTTTTTTTTCGTTTCATCAATTTCACAACCATTACATTCAAAGTAAAAACATGTTAACATTATTTTTTTATTAAACCTTTTATTCAATGTGACAATTAAGTTTAACTAATAAGAATTATTACTATCGATCATTAAAAAAATAATTTTATCATAGTAGAATTTAATTAAACCAATAGCAGTATCTAAAATATTTTCAATTTATTTTCTCATCAAGCCTATTTGGTCCATTTCAACCATTAAACGTATTGTCAGTAAATTCGACTTCAAAGCCATCGCAATATATTATTGTAAATGTTTAACTCAGAAAATCGAAAATAGATCCAGAAAAAAAGAGAACTGAACTTTTAATATTTTACTCGGTGTGAAAAAATAAAATACAATAGCTTTTTTAAAAAATAATAGAGAATTACATAAAAACACTAATTAATCAAATGTTCAAAGAACCCCCCCATTAACAGCTAAACAATATCCAAACCGATCATAAAATTTAATTCTAACGTTGCTAAGTTGATATTGCGAAATTTTATTACATTCTAACAAAATAGCGTTTTGTAGCTGGTTTAGATTATCAAATTTTACACTTTTATAAATGACACTTTTTAAGTGACCCCACAGAAAAAAGTCATTCGGTGAAAGATCAGGGGACCTGGCTGGCCAAAGTATCCGGTACCGTGGACCAATAATATTGCCGTTATTCGCTTATTAAAATTTTCTGAAACTTGGCACGAGGGTTTGTCAGATTGGTCTCTTCAAAAAGTTATCTTACATTTTTTTCTGTAAAATGTACAGGGGAGCAAATAATTAACCCCCTTAAAATTTATGAGATTTACTATGTTCCGCTCGGCGTCGTACCACCCGGTATGTTAACTACTGTATCATTTCTCAACATTTTATATAATTTTTATAAATTTTCCACAATGCAATTTGCTAAATAGGATCGTTTTTTCTATCAGCATATTACTCTAGTTATTAAAAAAGAATGAAGCGTAACGAATAACGAATAGCAAAATGATATAGAAAATAAAAAAACCGAATATATTACCTGACACTATTGATTAGGTCTACAAGTATATGTTTCTTAAAAAACAATTGGGGTAAAATTTAAGAGCGGGATTAATAAAAAAAGTATATATCTTGAGTTTCCCTAACTTAATGTTATAAAATTCCTTCGTGTCGACTGATCAAAATCTAGCTATCTTTAACTGAATATAATAAGATCTAACGTTTGAACCAGCATCACAAATTATTGGTTTTAAAAACAAAAATATGATTATTAAAATAATTACATTCTTCTACAAATTGAAAAAAAAATCTAAAAAATTCTACAATTTCGTTTTCCTTTTATTTAAATTTTGAGTGTTTCATATTTATTTAATTTAGCATTTAAATTATACATACGAGGCGCTTAAAAACGCGATAACGTGTCACATGTAAATAATAAGGTGTAGACCAAGACCATACTTAATATGACATAAAATATCTGTTTAGGTAAAATAATATCTAAGTGCAATAGCAGCTCCTTACGGTTTACCGACTACAAGTAATATGAATAACGATGATAATAATAACGTAATGAAAATGCACACGAACGGAAGTCCTAGTAAGCGGCTGACGCTCCTACCGACATGGGGTATATCCACACGATTTCAGGACACTTCCGGTACAGCACGCGTCTCTCACACGTTTCAAGCACGATATTTATCTTTTTGTTCATTAATAAATCATAAATTGACGTGGACAAGTCGCATTTCTTTCTTGTTAAAAGAGTTCAGGTAAATTAAAGCGTATCGACAAAATGCACTAGTTTAATTGATTTTGGAATGCATGATATTTTTATTAAGTTTATATTCTGACGAAATGAATATTTTACGGTAAAAAAAATCTGAACAATTTTTTCGGAAATAATATTAAATTGACTGATCTCGATTTTCTCATTTTAGGCACTTGACAATTTTTAGAACAATCCTCTGTCAGTGAACTTGTAAGTCTTATATCCAAGCTCTGAACTTGCTTCTGTGATAGTAAAACACGCATTTTTTAGTTGACTCGAACAGTAGCTATAAAATTATTTTAATGTACTTAAATTGCAAATTACGCATTCGAAAAAAGGCTTTTCGACAGTTTGATACTTTTAAAATAAATACCACATAAAAATGGAAGTAATCAAAAGTGGCCCACATTAACATAACAGAATAGAATACTCTAACAAGATAGGGTTTAGACAAAATTATATTAAAGATATATTTCTTTACGCAGTTTATTAATGGATTTAAAGTGGTAGCAAAAATATAATTTAGAACAAAGTAAGTACTCCAGTAAACGAAGGTACAAAGCTGTAAATAAATATGAACAGTTTTCCCTTGTGGCGAAATTCTTAAGTCTCCGAGGATGCTTTCGAGCGAAAAAAAGTTTATCGACATTAACAGGCGAAAAAGGGCTAAAAATGGCCCCTCAAGGCCCGAAAAATGGGTTTCCCACTAATTTCCGTTTAAACAAAAAAAAAATGGACCGACGGGACCCAAAAGTCCACTCATTTCAGCTGCCGCTCTACCGCTAGAAAGCCGCTATCTTCATGGATTCACTTATGAGCGGGCGAACGAATTGTTCCATTACTTGGGCAATAATGTACAATTTTTAATCATTCAAAGTTCATCGGAATGGGAAAACCCGTACCTATAATTGCATATGAGTTTGGGTCCATTTTGATTTTTCTAGAATATTAAAAAAAGCAGAGCATTTTATTAATTTATTAATATTTTTAAAAAATGGTTTGTTATAAACATTTCTTTTTTATAATAAGACCTTAGCAAGCGTTCAATGATTCCGCAAAATTTCCTTCACCATCTTTCTTGCGTTTTGATAAAAAATTGTTTTGCCCATCTGCATTTTTAGCCGTTTTCGGAGTTCTAGAAAATCTGTATGTTATGGATTTTTCGATGGCCGTTTTTGCGAAAAGTATTAGTGTTGCGAAAAAAATGGCAAGGACCATTTTTGTAGATTTTGAGGTGATCTTCATTTTTTGACTAAACAAAAATTCTCTTATTTGCATATTTTGGCAGATATTCGCGGAAAACTTATTTTTGGGACTTTGGGGTCCATTTTCAGCGGGTTCCCACATCGGAAGCATCCGCGAAGACCTAAGAATTGCAACACAAATGAAAACTGTACAGATTTATTTACAGCTTTATGTACTTTTAGGTCTTCAGGTCTTTAGTTACTGTACTAAAGTCCTCAATATTACAAAGCCAATGCTAAGCTAATGACATTATTAAACTAAATATACAAGTAAAACTTTAAATTAGATTTTAAAGTATAATGCACCGCTCGTATATTCCAAATTCTTATTCTAACGGTTCGATTTACGTTAATAATCAACTTTAGTGTATCAACGAAACATAAGTTTCATCAAAAAAAGTTGAACGATTAAAATGGAAACTTATATTCTCACAGTTATTTTCTTTCGATTTATTTTCGTTGATTCACTGTTGATCAACTAAAATCGAACCATGAGAATGCTGTTTATTAGATATTTTTTTTGTTATTTTCTCTTTTCAATTTTGCAATTTTATTGGAAATGTAAATGTTGATTTATTTTTGGAGTAAACATTTGGTTTATTTTAATATTATAGTTGATATATGTTTATTTTGATATTATAGATGATCTTATATGTACATATAAGAAGTGTATATTATTTTTTGTTTTTATTAAATTTACCCAACGCAATAATAATTTATTTATTTTGTGTCTGAAATAAATTAAGAAACATACTTTATTCAAACTACATGATTGTAAATGTCGTTCAAGCTAACACATTTTTAATTAATGGTTCAATAACAGTTTGCATATTGTTTGTGTTAATGTTATGTGTTTAAAATGTATAGTTTAAGTAGTTTTTTGTTGTGTCTAAATATATTATTTTAATTTTTGATAAGGGCTATACACAGGGTGAAGCAATAGTGTGACAAAGGCACCATATCACCTTCTTATTGATATAAAAAAAAACTATATACAAATGTTGTAGTACATATGGTGGTGCATATTTTAAAAATATTTTTAAATATACAGAGTGTTTGAGAAACATCTGACACACACTTTTTTTTAACACCCTATACATATATTATATTAATTTTGGATTCTGGGCAATGTTATAGACACATTTATATATGTCCCATACCTAAGTTTAACCATTTTGGAAATATTTTAAATTTTATGTCAAAAATGACGTTTACAGGGCATGTTATAATAAGCATTTTATTTATACGGAAGTCTTTAGTAATAACTCTTAGTAACTCTATTGCAGTAAAGTGTGTTAATAATTTGATAATAAATTAGTACAGGGTGATCAAAATCGATCAATTAAAAGTTAATTCAGAAAAACGTTAAAAGTAATTTTTTTTAATATAGTTTTTGAAATGTTTGCGTTTTAACACTTTTCTATTGTAAAAATTCTATACGGCTTTTAGTTCTTTTTATTGGTTGGCCATGAGAAAGATAAAAGTAATAAAAACCATAAAAGTCATAAGACGATTTTTATCTAAGGGGAGAAAGATATCTTGTTGAATATTATCTTTCATTTTATAATAAAATTAATTTAAAATTTAAATTAAAATTGTAAATTATGAATTTTTTACAAGACGAAATGGTCGATATGGTTTTTGCGAACAACGATTTTCTGAGAGGCGGCAACCTGAGAGAAGAGCATTTAAAAAACTTTTGGAGCGTTTTAAAAGAAATGGCAGTGTAGCATACAACAAGAGAACTGGAAAAAAACGTGCACAAACTGAACAAAATCAATTTAATATACTATTGGCGGTAACTAAAAAACTGCATATTGGACAGCGACCTCCTTCGCAACAAGTCGATGTTGGACGAAGGACAGTTCAACGAATACTGGAGTCTTAAAAAATGCATTTCTATCATAATCAACTACTTCAGGAAGAGGTTTCCGAAGATTACCAGAGGATATTTGAATTTTGTCATTGGGCAAGAAACAAAATAAATTAGCAAAGAAATTTTGCTGATTTGATCCCGTTCACAGATGAAGGAAGCCACATTCTCATAGAAACGGGAGTGTAAATAGACATAATTTTCACTATTATGCAACTGGAAATCCACATTTTGTTAGATGTACTTCCCAAATAAGGTGGTCGTTAAATGTTTGGGGAGGTATTATCGGTAACTACGTAGACTACACTTTTTGAGCAAACAGTAATAGCGGCAGTGTACTTGGACTTTTTGCAAAACCATTTACCAAATTTATTGGTTTGAGTACCAAATTAAATTTAACAGAACATGTGGTTTCTTCATAATGGGGCCCCAGTTTATTATACGAGAACTATCAAAACTTTTTTGGACGAGAGATATCCAGATCGATGGAATGGACGGGGAGGGTCTGTTTCATATCCTCCTAGATCCCACAATCTTACTAAAATGAATTTTAGCATATAGGGGTATGTTAAAAAGCAGGTATATAAAATACCACCTAACAAAAGGAGACATTAAAATTAAAATTAGAAACTGTTTTCAACGGATTTGTTCTTGTTTCTTAGTTTCTTGTCGTTTTTACTTGTTTGTAGGTTTTAATATGTTCTTATTGGGATTACTCGCCTAGGAAATTTCTAGAGAATGGGACCACTCTGGTGCTGGTCCGAGGGTATAGCGACTAAGAGTGTTTCACCCTATTGATCCCTGTGAACTGGCAGATTGTCAGAAAATTCAAAACACCTATCAACGTTTCGGGGGCAAGTCTGTCACCGTTATCAAGGTTAACTGAAATGAAAAATAAAATAGTAATTAAAATTAAGTTTGTAAAAATTTTGGTATACATATATTCGAAATTTAGGATATTCTAAAAACTTTTTATTATTTATAATGTGTCATATTTAAACTTTTTAACAAAAGTTAAAAATAAAATTTTATTTTAAAAACATAATAATTTATCATCAGGGATAAAACATTTGATCATATTTTTAGAGTGATAATCTTGCAAACGTTCTGCATTATGTTATCTTTTTTTAAATAACTTTTTAATTTATAGGAAAATATAAACTAAATTATAAAAATTACCATATGACAAGTTGCTAATAAGAAATTACATTGTTTATCTTCTATTCTATTTTAATTCTTGGAAATTTCCATTTAAGTAAAAATCATATCAATAAGTGCTATTTTTCAAAACATGTTTATTGCAAAAAGCTTTTTATCTATATGTATTTCAGCCTATTCGGTTCTCGGTAAATATGTCACCCATTTTTTGCAAAAAATCATTATTCAAGCTTTATCGTTATAATTAAGCTTTTACGTTTATATAGTTAATTGCATATTTTTACCGCTATATCCAGGCTACCAACAAAAAGTTGGAGTTTCGAGGTTAAAACAAATAGAAAAATAAACCTAATCTTTGTTTTAAACACTTAAAAAGTTTAGCAATTACCTAGAGTTTCTAATAATTACTGCAATGCTTTAATGATAAAAACATAATTAAACTAACGACATAAATAAACGAGCTACCGCCTATGTTTAAAAGGTTTTGGCTTTATCTTAAAAATTAATTTTATGCCGTAGCAATATTATCATAATGATTGACGTGAAGGTCCCTATAATTCTGCTGACATCATTTCAGGAGTGGAGAGGGATAAAAACTAATTTGCCCACACAATATTTCGCAGTATTAATGTAGAAACGTAGTTATATTTGTAATACCTTGATTTTTATTTTAAAAACAAATCCTGAAATCGCAATGTAAAGTCAGCATGACATAAAGATTTTCCGAGAAGGACTGTATAGTGCGTATGTTAATTTTAATATGTAGGTTTATAAGCAAAGGTCCGCAAAAAGAAACTATTCCCTTTGTTGTTTTTAAATAAAATATAAATATTGAATAACAAAAATAATAATAAGTGGATTATGACAAAATGATTTTTTATTACATATTCTAAATTTTAATGAAATTGTTTGTAAAAAGCTAAATAATTTTCCAATTTATAGTGTTACATTGTTTAAATTTTTTAATTGGCCCAAAATCAGAGGGCGAGATATATGAACGGTTATTTCTGTCGTGAGTAAATTTGAGCGTTTTAAAACATTAAGGCCTAAATTATTACAGTATTTTGGTTTAAATTAGGTTTTGGAACGCTCTTTTTCAATGTGATTCTTTGAGACATTCATAGTCTTTTAACTTTAACTAATGGCCACTAAATTCGCAGAAGATGACTATAGAATGGAAGGAACCATTCATTGAGCTAAAAATCTTAACTCAAAATTTGGATTTATTTTAAAACCTCTTAATAAGTGGAATTTTAATATGACATATTTGCCGCGTATATAGGAAAAGTGGGATAAGTCGAAAAATGTAAAATTGAGTTTATAAAAATTATACAATATTTAAAATAATATTTTAAATTTTCCTGAAACAATTTGGCGTTTCTGAGAGCCATTAATTTAAAAAGTTCCCAAAATTGCCAAAATATTACATTAACTCCTTTTTCACATCTTTTGACCTATCCCACTTTTTCTATACACACGCCAATTATAGTAATAATATACAAAATTCTAAAATAACGTGAAGACAAATGAACAGAATATATTTACAAATAATGATATTAACGGGAGGGCCGTATTTAGGCGGTGGCGAGAGGGTGCCCGCCAAGGCGCAGCTACCTGAGGGGCGCAAAATCAGCTATGAAAAAAAAAATCATCAACTGTCAGTACCGTAGTCATATTATCATTACTTTTTTTTGATAAAATTAATCACACAAATAAATTACAACAGAACAATTTAATAACAAATTTTTAACTTAGATACTTAATTTAAATGTTTTTAATATATTAAAACTTAAAAAAAATATGAATTATGAATAACATATCAATTTATTTTGATACCTACAGCAAAAAAGTAACTGTTTGATTTTTTTTATTTTTTAGGCTGCGGATAAATTGGTATCTTATAAATTGGGGGCAGCACCACTTCTTTTTTTTGTTGCATATTATTTAATTTATTAAAGTGTAAAAATTAGGTTTTAGTAGACCTGCTATGCACAGTATTTTTGTAACTACGATTTTATGGTTGAGAAAATGTATTCTAAGTTTCATACCACTTGTTTTAATCAGATACAGTTGTTTTATGTAAATCATGTCTCTTTTAAATGGTGGGCTAATATTTTCATCTATAAAAAATATAGAATTTGACACAAATTCCACCACAAAATTGGTATTTTAAAAAAACGAAATTCTCGGTTCATAAAACTTCAAACCTACAACTTTGCACTTTAATTTTGTAAAATTTCCGGAGAATACCCTCGAAATCCTCGTTTTCGTGGGAGGTATTCCATACTCCCCAAATCCCCTGGTGTGAGGAGGGGGCCGAAATGTTAAGCCTCGCCAAGGGCGCGGCCATACCTAGAGATACGGCCCTGGTTAACGGTAATAGTTCTGAGCTCATATCAACACTGTACGGAGTAACGATGGTATTAATCCAGTTGAGCTCCACATTACTTCTTCGTTCCGGTCTTTTCCTTATATAAAAAAATTATGGTTAGAATAAATCGTCCACAAAGCCAAACTAGGACAAAAGATTGTGTTGGAAAAATATTTGGATAAGATTTTGATGACGAACACATGAATGGTGAAAAATTTCCATAAAGGGTAGCAGGGATACTTAGGAAGTCCTTTGCAACAATATGGTGATTTCACTGGTGTCGTTTACAACTCCGAGAGTTCTTGCTTAGATAGTTGTTGCCCATTTTAATATTATGAATTTTGTTTTTGTGCTTAATGACAAGTAAATCAGTCGATAAGGTGTATATAACGCTTTAAATTACGTCGATTTTATTTAATTGCCAATTAAATATTAAAAAAAAACTATTTTAATTTACCTATCTGCTTAATTTTATATGAATTTTTAAACTATAAAAAAAACTAAATAACAGGTGTCGAACATATTTTTACATTTAACAAAATAATCTACTTAAAATACTTGATTTCCAAGTAAAATTGTAAGCAATTTTCTTTTTATTTATTTGGAATTACCGGTTTAATACATCGAAATTTCATTAAAGAAAATTTAATGACACTATGACAAAACATTTTATCGCTTCTACTTACAAAACTATATAATTTTCATTAGCAGTGCTTTAAAAATACACCTATTTTAAATCGATATGGAAATTCTGTTTTTAACGTTTTAATTTACATAGTTACTATAAATTTCCTACAGTTGTGTTTAATTTAATTGTCATAATACATAATTTAGAATACATAAGATATTATCTATTTTAATGACATTGTTTTTGACAAAACCTAACAATTTAGTTTGTTATACGTTAATTACTTGGAGGTTAACACATACATGATTTTTAAATAAACAAGGTTAAATCACCCAAAATATCAGCAAGATGCGGGTATTACCTTCACTGAATTTGTTTGTGATTTCACTATGATAAAAAGTAATATTTTTTTATTTTATTAAGTAAAAGGTTATTTTTTAACGAAAACAACAAGCCAGAAAAGTAAAAAATTGGCTATTTCATAATTATTCTTTATAAACTGAACAATACTCACATAACTTAAAATTATTATTATAAATATAGCTATATTCCTAATTTGCGAAAATTTCTTCCCGCAAGTGTTAGGAACTATATTTTATTCTACGAGCGTACTAAGGGTGATGACACAAAAAATATGTTTTTGGGAAGATAAAAATAAAAATTTATCAAACAGTAATAATAATGAATAATGTTATTAATGACACTAGGACTTTTAACTATTTTATGATGTCATTTTTTATAATTATATTAAAAGTACAATTTGTCATATGTTGTTTATTTACGGTAGAAGCTAAATCAAGTGAACGTTTTGAACAGATGGATAAACCAGAACTTATAGTGCGGCTGGAAGTAGTAGCTGTAGCTGCAGGCTGTAGGCATGGCGTCGGCTCAGTGAATTTATGGTATTACTTTTTTAACATTATTTGCTAAAATTTTATTAACAATTTTCATTTTATGTGTTATTGATTTATCTATATAACTTTCTGCAACCAAGAAATATTTCAATCATCCGTGCCGTTTTAGGTCTGTAATGTCTGTCCCATAAGAATTAGCCCATAAAGTTGCGGAGGAGCTCCTAAAACAGTGTCCGGTATATTCTTCAGGATTTTCAAGCTTAAGGATCCCGGCTATATCAGAGGAATTTTTCAGATTTTGTTTATCCCCACGCACTGCACTGTAAATTAACCATTTTGATAATTAATGAAAAGTCTTCGATGGCTATTGTTTGATGGACGCAATTCTATATATTTTCTGTAGTAGTACATATAATTTTTACCGGAAACAACAAAGGTTTGTGTTACATGTGTCTTTGTGTCTAGTATGTTAACCACTAAGATATCTTTCTTATCTTCATGCAATGTCATCCAAAGTTAAATTTGTTAGCTTTTGGCAAGGGCAAGCTTCAGTAATTTCAAAAATAGCCACAATTTTATGGAACAAATATATGTTATCCCGAGCTTCGGATAAAAATAGAAGATATTACTTCTTTGATCAACGTTTTAGATTTTTAAGGTTTAAAGCCCGTATTTTTTTGCTTGATAAAGGCAATTACCTTATAAAATTTGTTGATGTCCACATTTCGCTTAAGTTTTATCATCGTTTTTAGCAAGGAAGGGGCCCATATTGTAGACGACTTCAACTTTTTATGAAGTTTGGTAAAATATGCTGGATCCTCTTTGTCCAATGTATTAAAGTGTTTTTGGGAACACCAGTCGTTGAAAAACGAATATTCTTGTTCATATCTAGGAGCAGATTTCTTCGGTATAACTTCTAAAGTAGCTATTTTAGCAAAATGCAAAACATCTTGCGGAATTTCGTGTTCTATATTTTATATAGATAAGATTATACTTGACACTTCGAAATTATTTTGAAAGTCAATAAAAACTCATCATCATAGAAACCGAAGGTAGAGATCGAACGCTGTAAGAACAACACCGATACGTCACGGTCTCATATGGCAAACCCGTATAAAACCGTGACGTATCGGTGTTGTTCTAACAGCGTTCGATCTCTAACTTGGTGAATCAACAATACAATTATTTAACGTTACATTTATTATTTAAGGTGTTGAGAGCCAAAACGAACACCCACAAAATCTTAAATAGTGCTTTAATATGCAGTTCGTTAATTGGATGTCCGGTCTGGTTCTCAACGTCTCATTTAACGTTTGCAAACTCTTTCCGCACTAGTGTGGAGATAATATACCTTCTCGCGTTAGTGCGGGAATAATGTCTTCCCACACAGAAAATAATGTGGGAAGAACCATTTCCCGCACGCTCGTAGATTTTTTTAACATTTTAACGTTTTATTGCTGGTATTTCAGATAATTGAACTATTTTTATTGGTAAAAGAATAATCTATTTTTAAAGATACTGTTACTTAAATTCTTGTTGAAAATTTTTTCAAGGTTATGAATATTTTTAAAATAATTTGAAGCCAAAGGCTAATGAATATTTTCCTAGAATATTTAAAACCAAAAAAAATTCCTGTGATTAATTACAGCTCGAGGAATATTATTCGGTAACGTAATTTCGTACAAATAAGTAAAGATAATATTGTTGTTATCAATTGTTTTTGTTATTAACGACAACAGTTAAAATTAACATAGTCAGCCTTAAGTACTGACCAAAAGTCAGGTGACAATAAAAAAACATAAAACATACATACATACATCAATTCATACCTCTTTTATGATCAACAACATACACCTAAAATATCAAAAATAATATTGCAATTATCACTCATTTAACTGACAACCTAGAAAAGTCTAAATTGGTAAGTATTAATAGAAAAATTCAATTATGTGCAGATACATTATTAAAAATTGCATTGTTTTTGTACTCCTAATCATACAAATGACCATTTATGTATGATAATGATGTAAAAAATAACAGTCAACTGCAGTAATAATAGATCATTACAATACTAAATATAAGTAAAAGCGATGTCCAGTTATTGTTCATGATAGATTGAAAATCGTTAGCAAATTATGTTAATGCATTAGGATTAACAAAAGCACAATTACTAAATTAGATATTTTATAAGTTATTCTTTTATCTGATACATGTTGATGCATCATGCTAGGAAATGGCATTACATTTTTCAGTAGTGTTTTACACTGATGTCCCTTGGGGCAATCATTTTTATAGAGTCCTAGACTTTTACATATCTGTTCTCATTAATCAAAGGCTAATTACGAAAAAGAATCTAGCTAGCGGATTCTCATGACAATACAAACATAAATATGGTGATTAGGTAAAAGATAAACTTAATTAAGTGAACGTTTTTCGTGACAAATAAAACTTTCTTTAAGATTTTGGGTTTTAATGATTAATGTGGACAATAAAATTATTGTAAGTTATTTACCTAAAATGGTATTAAATGAATCGCTTTACCGATTTTTATTAAACAGAAAGCACTAAATGTATATACTAGTGGCCCTTACAAAAAAATATTTTACGAAGAAAAAGTATTATTAGAATTTATTTACATAGATACATACCCCAAGCAGGGGCGTAGATATGGCCGGGAAAACCGAGGCGGTGCTCCGGGGCCCCGGGTAAAAGAGGGCGCCGGAGACCCGCTAAAACTTTGTTTTCAAGCGACAGCTGTAAATTCGTTTAAGTACTTATCGATATCTATTTAGTAGTACACTAGTACAGTACTAACTAGTCAAGACTACCAATAATTATTACCAATTAATTAGGTAAAAGCAGCTACCGCTATCTCCATCTGAGAGAGTTTAACAAAGTGCCGAATTTATACATTGTGCAAGTTATAATTTAAATTTGGTTATTAACGATTCCGTAAATTGTTGCAAAAGAGGGTCTCGCAATATTTTCCACAGTGCAGAATAAATATTCCTTTTTTGACTTAAGTAATAAAAGATTGGATCTTTTAGCATCTTTTACCAGTGAGTCAAAAACAACTTTAAAAACATTAAATCCCACTCGTTGGTCAGGAAGAATCTCTTCTATTACTGCTGTTAAGCATCGTTTTCTTAATAATATTAAATCCCTAACAGAAATAGATTAACAATTAAACAAAAATGATGAAAAAAAAGAAGCTTCTCCCATAAAAAAACAAATGTGGAACTTTAAATTTGTATTTATTTTAACAATTTTATATAAAATCCTTACACAAGTTAATTTGGCCTTAAAAGTTCTACAAAAGAAGAGTATTGATTTAAGTGAATCTATAGCTGTTTTAGAAAGAGTGGAAAAGTGCCTGACCTTATTAAGATCCTTTTATGAAGTTGTAAAGAAAGAAGTTATGAACCCAGCCAACAAAATATTAAAATAGAATTTAAGCAAAAACGTTAACTAAAAGTAAAAAAAGCATTTTGATGAACTTTTAAGTGATTACAGATTTAGTAATACGGAAGATTTATAGTTACTGACCAGGTTTTGGGACAAATTTCTAACAGATTAGAGAGCATGAAATAAAGTTAATAATTTATTCGATTTACTTATTCAAAAAACAATATTAATTTCTGACGAAACGTGCATTAGAAATAAATGTACGGCCATTTATAACAAATATTCCGAAATATTTAATTTAAATAAGCTGGTGTCTCAACACATTAATTAAAAAAATGTTTTTAAAATAGACCCTAATGAAGATTTAATAGTTAAAGAATATTTTAATATATTTTTAAGTAAGTATTGCATACTTGAAAGTGACTTAGGTGAAATATACCTTATGTTTCTTTTGTTTTTTACGTGTAACAACCACTAGTGTGGAAAGATCTTTTAGTAAGCTAAAACTTATAAAATAATATCTAAGGTCTACTACAGGCCAAGATCAATTAAGTGACCTGGCTTTATTATCTATAGAGAATGACGAAGTCAAAAATCTCGATTTAAAAGAGACAATTTGAGGTTCCAAATACAAAAACAAGAAAAAGAGATTTTTAATGTTATTTTGGTTCACTATATTTTATGTACCTATTACTTAAACATATTTAAATTATTTTGTTGTATTATATTTGGTTATCCATGTTTACTAAATATTAAAAAAAATATATTTTTTTATTTCATTTAGGTACAAATTTTTACTGTTTGCTTATAATATATGAATAATGTTTTTGTGTATATTTTTTATTTTTGATTAAACTCAGGAGGGGCATCAAAAAAATTTTGCCCTGGGGCTCCATGACTTTTATATTTTAATGAAATAAGAAACATAAAAAATAAATTTTAGCATTTATTAAATGTAATCCTAAAAAAACTTCAATTGGCCGACATTTTTATTTATTATAAAATAAAATTTGAGATATAAAACCCGAAATTTTCCACACTATATTAAAAACATTAAAGTAAACACTATTGAGTTGACAATTACTACTCAATATAAAAAATTTACTTAAAAAACAGTAATTTTGTACTGTTGCAATAATTTGTATAACATATTGAGTATAACTTATATGCAAATAATGCAAAAATGTAGATCAAGAATTGATTACCCTACAATACTATGTGCAATTTAAACCCACCCTTTTGAAACCCCTAAAAAGCAATCTAATTAATTCAATTGTTACAGGAGAAAAGCCTCACAAGTGTGTCGTCTGCTCGAAAGCTTTCAGCCAATCCTCAAACCTAATCACCCACATGCGCAAACACACTGGATACAAACCATTTTCATGTGGACTCTGCGAGAAGGCGTTCCAAAGAAAAGTCGATTTAAGAAGACATCGAGAGTCACAACATCCTTCAGTGCCTGAATCTGTAATTAATACTATTTATAGAACTGCTGAGATGTCTATGACTAAAATTAATGTCATTAATAATAATAATAATAGTTAGGATATTCTTCTTCGTCTTTCCACATAAATACAGGGTAAAATTGGCAAAAGTCCCGTTATTTTTACCGCCTTTTTTGTGATGGATTAGCAAAAGTATGCAACCTAGGACACATAAATAAAAATATAATTTAAATTTTTTACCTTTGGAACAAAAAATACCTTGTCAGTAAATTAAATTTATAAATAAATTTCGCCCCAAAAATCCTATATTTGTTATACCTAAGGTACTTTAATCAAAACTTAAATCTGTAGTAAGTAACCCTAATGTTAAAAAAGTCGATCAAAACTCAATTTTATACAGGATCAAAAAGAACTAGAAACATTTAAAATTTATTCTAACACCACTACCATATCATACCATTAAAGAGAATTAGAAAAGTGTCATCTAAAAATGTTTAACTATATAATAAAAATTAAAACAAATTCTCTTTCTTTTTCGCAACAGGAAACTTAAACTTTTTAGCATAATATGTAATTTGTCAAATTGATTTTGCAAAAAAAGTATTTTGCCCTTATATGACTATACAGCGTTTTTTAAAAAGGTATTATTATCAAAAGAATAAAATTATTTTTATTAAATTGGTAAATTACGTTTAGTACTCTCTTTTTCCAGAAAACCACCAAATCAGTTTTTTAGGTAATAAGACATGTCACAACTCGCTTATTTCTTATTATTTTTAAATACTTTTTGATTTTTTTTATTACCTAGATAAATATTTACATGTTACATTTTAAAATGGTAATGTACGAATTTTAAAATAAATATAATTTATGCTGTCATTCTTTGTTTAAATTTAACGAAATACTATTATTATTATAAAAAAAACAACAAGAAATATACCCATTATAATAAAAATCTGCACCTGCTGTAAAATTCAATTAATTATTTTGGAAAAACTAAAAGTTCACATAAAAAAGATTATTAGAATAAAGTTAAACAACTTTGTAAATTATTTTTTACTTACTCATAATATCCCTAAAAATAAAAACAAATTTTTAAATGGCATTCCCTATTCTTTTTATAAAGTAAAAATAATGTAATTAAGTAAAACCTGAAATAAAAATTTTTGGTTGTACTAATTAAAGAGTTTTAAATAAACTGTCGAGGAACTGTTCATGACCCCGCTAAAAGTACTATCGGCATTTTTTACTTAAAAAATTTTTAAATTAAAAAAAATAATTTTTTACTTTTTTTTTCTACTATAAGAAAGGGTAAAATGGTGAACGACCGAAGCTGTTTCTGTAAACGTTTTTTGAAATAAAGATATTTTAATTCTTTTATCTATATATTAATTTTCTTAGGTTAATATTAAACTTTTTTAACATAATGTGCATCATAAAATAATATATTGTGACAAAAAAGTTCATCATAAAATTTAAAAACAAACACAAATTATATTGTGTAATTAAAAAGTTTCCTAAATCATTTATAAAAGCAACTTTCTTAAATCATCACAAATAAAGCCGTTTAAAATTTTACAAAATGTCCCTAAACAATCATCGTAAACAGTTACTTCTTTAGGTTATTTCTAAAGAATATATAATATATTTCCTATGACGAGTACTCAAACGTGTAATGGTGGTCGTAAAAAATCATTATATTTCAATACAACAAAATGTTTACGTAAGAAATATATTATTATGTGCTAGTTTTTTAGATTTTTTAAGGAAGGAATTACTTAGTTAAATTCAAAATATTTTCAAAAAAAATTACTGGCATAACTTACTTAATTATTACACTTAAGAATCGTTTGGTATCAAAGGAATATTTTCATAGTGCCTTTATTTATAAGAGTCTTTAAATCATGCATTTTATAATATGTTATTTTTTAAAATGCCATGATTTGTGCCATTTATAAGCCCGTGACTATGGTGCCATCACACTATTGTAAATGAAGTGGCCATAAGTGATAATATATTTAACGAATCCGTCCAAATATGTCTATCCAAAGTCTAAAATTTAGATCTTCTGTTTTTTTTTTATTTACATACGATGAATATTATACAGGGTGATTCATGAGGAAATGTCAATACTTCAGGTACGTAGTCAGGGTCCAAAAATAAACATAAAAGTCTATACAAATATGGGTCCGCAAGGCCTTTGTTTCCAAAATACAGGGTGTTAAAGTTTTAGTTAATTTTTTCTTTTTTGTAAATCAAATCTATGATAATGTAAATATTGAAGTAAATATTGTTATCCGAGGGTGTTTTGGTATGGCGGAATCGAATCTAATCTTAGTACGGCTCTTACTTGTAGAGGGTGCCACCTACACGTCTTTTTACTATTTTGAACAATTACAACTTTTTGGTACGGCCCTGTATTACATTTTTAAGTACATTAAATACTTGTTTTGTCATTTTTACGTCAAAAAGGTATACTTATTAAAAATTGATGTGAGCAACCGTTTTCGAGATATTTGAATTTAAAAAAAATACGACGCATCTCATTTTATTATAGCAAAATTTAAAAAAAAAATAAAACAAAATGTATAATTAAACAAAATGTATTTTAATTTTTAATAAAATTATTGTTCTTTAATTACGTTAAGCATAACATTAGCTAGGTTTTATAAATTTCAATTTTTTTTAAAAAAAAACTTTAACATCCTGTATTTCGGAAACGAAGGCCTTGCGGACTCATATTTGCATAGACTTTTATGTTTATTTTTGGACCCTGAAGACATACCTAAAGTATTGACATTTCCTCATAAATCACCCTGTATATTTTAATGTGTATAGTGTTTAGCATGTCAATATACAATTTGTAAATAGCCTACATTTTAGATAAGCAGATTATTCTAGTCTAGGTGAAATTTCTGTTTAAAGTAAATACTTTCATACTGTTACCATGTTGTAAAAAGTGCAAATATGTTTTTAAAAAGTATGTGTCAAAAACTGATTTTGGGTTTTTAGTTTTAATAATTAATTTTATTTTTTAAACTACGCACGTTTGCTTTTTGTTTGCACTTTCCAAGTTTTACTAATAAGTTTTATCAAAAAATCTTTTTAGTAAAACTTCATACAGCTGAAATACCAAAGAATTTGTAAAAATGTAGCTAATGTATATAAATGCCAAGAAATTGTTTAGTATGTACTGGATGTTGGGACCCATTTTTATAAGAAAATATAAATTAAACAACAAAAAGTAGTAATAAAAATCAGTTTTAATATATATTATCATTACAAGTTGTGTTTTTAAATAAATTCTTTAAAAAAATAGTTTCTAATTTTCCTTTATCCCTTTTGTACATAATTAATGGTATATATATATATATATATATATATATATATATATATATATATATATATATATATATATATATATATATATATATACGTACGATATTTCATTTTTATCAAACCGTTTTAAGCAAGCAACACAGCAAAAATTTTTTAAAATGTACAATTTATTGGGATGAGATGGGGACATCCGCGGATATACTGTATTTAAAAATTTGGTAAAATATTTTTTCTCCTCCTATATTAGTAAGAACCTAATTACACACCGTCTACTTTATCAGTAAATCTCTAATTACAAACACTATACTGTAAGAAGCCAAACTGTGCGTAAGGGCAGTTACGTAATATATATATATTACGTAACAGTTCCACAATCGCATTAGCCGCGAGCCTCCAAAATCTTGAAAACTTTCAATAGATTTTACGTAAAGCTGGCTATGAAACAAATAGCATCGCCTTGACAACGCAAATGTTTGTATTATTATTTGTATTGTTACTTAAAGTTTACATAATCTTCTGTTTTTATTTATAAAAAAAACTAAACATAAAGTCGTAGAAAAAGTATAGTACACAACTCGAGTGGTAAGCCCATTACACACTCTTTCGAATTACGGTACTCGCTCGCAGCACGCTCGTCCTGTAATTTTCGAAATCGTGTGTAATGGGCTTCTTACCACTCTCGGTATGTAATATACTATTTTCTACTCCTATATTAGTAAGAACCTAATTACTAGGGTTCATGATTTCTCGAGCTTATCAATTTCTCGGGTCTCGAGAATTCTCGAGGCCAATTTCTCGGGTCTTCTCGGGTTGTCGAGAAATTTACAAATTGCGTGTACTACACTTTGTAAACCGTCTGAACTCAGCTAGAGTCGAAACACTAATGAAAGTGTGTATATTACAGTGTTGCCAACCAAGCTCACTGAAAATTCCCAATTTTTCTGTGAAAAAATCCCTAGAATTTCCTAGATCAAAATTAAATACAAAAATAATTTACGAAATGACTTTATTGTCAGAAAAGTTCAAAAAATACATAAAAATAAAATCTCATGGTAACAATGGACAGAGATAGCAAAATGAATTTACAAAAATAAAAGTTTCTAAACAAAAAAAAACAATTCTAAAAATTCTTAAAATCAATCTTTTTTTATAAAGGTTTTCCTTTTTCATAAGACTTAAATGCTTTTCATTTAATGAATAATTTTGGCAGCAGTTTTCACTAGAAAGACGAATTAAACACACTGCATTTAATGCCTCACTGGATAATTAATTTGCTTTTTATTTTTTACGTCGGTAACGACTGAAAATACTCGCTCAGTCTCGGCATCCCACAGTAATGCACGAACTTGACATTTCTTTTTTCCCTTAGTATTTTGTGGGCAACAACCACAAAATACGAAAGGGCAACAACATGCAGAGAGATGCTAAGTAGCAGTTGATCTGTAATTCCCCGAAACCCGATACCACGAATTAACCCGTATTAGATTAATCAGCGCAACCAGAAGCAATTTTTGAAAAGATACAATGGTCAAACCATAACCCGGGGTATAAGGATTTAATAGGTACTTGTTATTAGTAGTCCATTTAATATTAAAATTGATAAATTGACTCAAATTCTATAAATTGAACTGAAAACAATCCAAAGTTGAACATTCCCTAGATATTAGATAAAATTCCCTTTTCCCTATTGTAGGAAAAAATCCCTAGAACTAGGGAATAATTTCCTAGGTTGGCATTACTGGTGTATTACCTACTGTATTGTATTATGTATAAAACGACGCCGCCAGAGCGCTTGCCGTGCGCGATCGGCGAGATCAAAGGGTACCACGGCGCTTTGGCCCGTGCCGCCCCGCCGCCGCGCGTTTAGAACAAACGGCAAACGCAAATAGTTTTATTTTATAATTTCATAGACTCAAATATGATTTCTCGAGTTCTCGAGTTTTCTCGAGCTTGATTTCCCGGGAACAAAGCCCAACGATTTCCCGGGAATTCTCGAGCCGAGAATTCCCGGGAATGAACCCTACTAATTACACACCGTCTACTTTATCAGTAAATCTCTAATTACAAACACTATACTGTAAGAAGCCAAACTGTGCGTAAGGGCAGTTACGTAATATATATATATATATATATATATATATATATATATATATATATATATATATATATATATATATATATATATATATATATATATATATATATATAATATATATATATATATATATATATATATATATATATATATATATATATATATATATATATATATATATATATATATATTACGTAACAGTTCCACAATCGCATTAGCCGCGAGCCCCCAAAATCTTGAAAACTTTCAATAGATTTTACGTAAAGCTGGCTATGAAACAAATAGCATCGCCTTGACAACGCAAATGTTTGTATTATTATTTGTATTGTTACTTAAAGTTTACATAATCTTCTGCTTTTATTTATAAAAAACTAAACATAAAGTCGTAGAAAAAGTATAGTACACAACTCGAGTGGTAAGCCCATTACACACTCTTTCGAATTACGGTACTCGCTCACGCTCGTACCGTAATTTTCGAAATCGTGTGTAATGGGCTTCTTACCACTCTCGGTATGTAATATACTATTATATCACAAATCAGTTCATAAATAATGTTAAAATAAAATACGTTGTGTTTAGTGAAAACCACATATAGTGACACATTAAATAAATAATATATTTTCAAAAGTACCTGTGTAACATCCAGAAAGTGCAAGCCATACCGCGGCAAGATAACTGATAATAGACCTTATTATGTAATCTCCGTAGATGATTTTTATTATTAAAGACATATTGGCAACCCGGGAAAAAGAGACTGAACTCAGAAAACTTTTTGTTTTGAAAGAAAGGCCAACAAAAGAATCCAAGATTCTTAAGGTGTTACTGTACGCATTTATTAAATATTCATCTAATATTTTTTTACACCAAATAGAGAGTGGTGTATCTTACTCATGGCATAACATTATTTTTAATTTATTTTGATTTTAGAGTAACAAAAAAAAATTGTTATGTGTTTTGTTGACTTGGGTCACTTTTCCTAAAACTAAATTACTACAAATAGTTTCATCTTTAGAGTTAATCGGTAGGTTAACTGGAACTTGCACAAAAACATTCCAAACAAATAGTCTTGAGTACTCAAACTTTAAAAATGTGACGCTTTTTGTAATGGAGAAAATAGAATTGAAGGGGGGATAAAAAACATTAGCGCGTAAGTAATGTAACTTTTCCAAAGCATATTACTTTTGATTATCTTTGTTTTGTATAGAGTTATACAGTTTGATCAATTGATCATGACATGTGCATCACGATATCACTACCAGCACATTAAATCCGTCATTTTAAAGTATTTAATTCAAATTTTTCAGATTTCAGTTTTAAGGCGGCTTGATTTAAAATTATTAGGAATAGTTTTTTACTTTTAATTTGCCATTTCTATATTCTAAAGTTAAAAAAGAAACGTAATTAGTGTTTCCAAAAACGCAAGTACTGAGTTCAAGGCAAAGCGGTTAATAAAATATTAAAAGTAATAAAATAACAAAGAGAGTTCACTAGCCGCCACTTTGTATTTTTTTCACCCTACCAAAAACACACGACAAATACAAATGTCAAGTGAGACGTTTATGTCAGAGAAAATTATAATCATCTTGGAAAATTCCCAAAAATTTTAAGACACAGAACAACAGCAGATTCCTTTGGTCGAAATAATGCAATTTACGTAAACTTGCCTTATCCCAAAGTTAATAATAACTTAGATACAGGGTGTCAAACTTGTAATTTTGTTTTCATTTTTTCGTAGTAATTCTTTAACTAAATGACGTAGCGGTACAAAATTGGGGATTTGAGGCGAGAAATTTAAATTTGACAATGCTTTTGATGTTGCTAGTAGAGGGCGCAAGCTACGGCCTACCCCTTGTTTTTAATGGCATAACTTTTTTTAAGCTTAGTTTATTAACCTGTTTTTTAAAAAATAAGTTACTATAATTTCCTCTGCATTGATAATGTATACCTCATTTAAGTCTCTAGGGGCAGCTGTTTTCGAGATAAAAGCATTTTAAAGGATCCCCCAATTTTCTTATGAAAAATAAGTTTCGGCCAATTGTTTTTAAACTTTGCATATTAATAGTTTTCAACACGCTGATCAAAAGTCTCCACGGGCAGAAAACCCTCACAAAATCACCCTTAAAGGTCACTGGGGGTATTACTTACGGGAAATGAGTTTCGGCCAATTGTTTTCAAACTTGTATATCGATAGTTCTCAACACCCTGATCAAAAGTCTCTACGGGCACAAAACCCGAAATCCCCCCCAGAATCACACTCAGAGCTCACTGGGGGTGATTTTGACTAATAGTTTGGTTAATTGCTCTGCGGAATTTTTTGATAGCGTTGTAGAATTGTAGCCACTTAAATAGTTACAGTTCAAAATGAGCAGAAACTTCATAAGGCAAGGCCTTTGGGCAAGGGGTGTGAGTGGGTATTCAATTCAAGGAATGGAATTCATGAGTAAATGGCTTCGACACTCGTCAACAGGGAAGCAGACTCTAGTAGTTGGTAAGATTGGAGTCTAAAGTCGGGGAGGAGGTATTGGGGGGTCATATACCCCGTAAGAAATCCAGGTATAGAAGATGTCAGGCAGTGCTCTGTATCTATTTAAGTGGCTTCAATTCGACAACACTCTCAAAAAATGTTTGACAAAACTATCAGTCAAAATTATCCCCACTGACCTTTGATGGTAATTTTGGAGGATTGGCGGGGGGGGTTTCGGGTTTTGTGCCTGTAGAGACTTTTAATCAGCGTGTTAAGGACTATCACTATGCAAAGTTTGAAAACAATTGGTCGAAACCCATTTTCCATAAGAAAAAACCCCAAGTACCTTTTTGGGTGATTTTTGAGGGATTAAGGAAGTTTTCGGGTTTTGTGACCATAAAGACTTTTGATCACCTTATGCAAATTTTAAAAACAATTGATCGAAACTCAGTTTTTATAAGAAAATTACAAGGTCCTTTGCGTCTACTTTTTAATAATCTTAAAATACTTTTTAAATTATTTTTCTTGTTTACTTTTTAATCCAAAAGTTATTTGAACTCTTTCTATTTTTTAGAAAAATTAAAAAATAATAATAAAATTGAAAGTTTCCACAAAAAATATTAAAAAATACCAAGAGAAATAGATGTTAAATTTTTAAACCCTTTATAACCCTTTTAAAAATTATTATAAAATTTATGAAGCTAAATCTACTAAAGACACATTACATATTTTTTATCATGTCGTTAAAAGATTATTTGGCTTTTTTTTATGTAAAACAAATGAAGGAAATCCATACTGTCTGTCATGAAGGTGGGTTATGTGTTTTATTTTTTTTTTAATTTGGTTAATAAATATTTTCAATTAATCAAAATCAATATTAAAAAAGTTTTTTTATTCGACGTTGGGAAAAATGAGTTCAGTATAAAAGTTTAATGTTTCACAATATATTTTTCTAAATTTCCTTATACTTGTACAAGGTGTTTCAGAAAGTCTGGACGTGGTCCTACTATCTTATTTTAATTAATTCTCCTATTTTTTTTATTTGAGATTTGCTTTCTACTTAAAATTCTAAACCTTTTTGATGTAGCGTACCCTACTAATTTTAATAGTTACATCACAAAATGCAAAAAACCGTAAGCTTTATCAATTAGATATGAAATTTGACATATCTGTCAAAAATACATTTAGTCCAAATTAAGTTACTAACTAATTTAGTTACAACTCTTTCGCAGCCATACACACGTCTTAATTCCCTTTGAGCCCTATTTTGATTATAATTATTCTTAACATAAAATTTATTAATGTCTTTTCTTTCTTGTTCAGAATAACCCATGGTTAAACATTTTACCAAATAATTAAAACTAATTTCATTGTAAAAGAAAGTCATTTGACGGATATGTCAAACTTCATGGCTAATTGATGAAAATAATAAACCTGGCGATATGTATGATAGTGATAATGATAGACTTAGACTTGGAGTTTTTTGCATTTTGCGATGTAACCATTAAAGTCAGACATAGGGTATGCTATATTTAATATGTTTAGGAGAAAAAAATATAAAAATAAGAGATTCATCTTAAATAAGATAGTAGGACCACGGCCAGACTTTCTGAGCCACCCTGTATGGGTGAAAGGAAGTTTTTTAAAAAAATATTTTAAACCACTAAACTTTTACACTAAAGTTGCTTTTCATAAACGTAAAATACAAAAGTTAATGTGGGTTATATTTATAAACGGCCACCCTGTACACACATACAAACATACATGAAATCTGTAAAACTAAAATTCCACATGTATTATTAAAAATCCTCAGATTTATATTTTATCGTCAAATAAACTGAATATATAAATAAGTGTATGCAACTAGCAATAAAATGTATTATCAAAATTTATGGTTAGTTTATAGTCCAGCAAAAAATGGAAAAATGATTTACTCTAATTAACTTATAAAAATATATTTATCCATACTTTTATATTTTATTATATTACCCACTATATTTTCCTTACCAGACATATTTCACCAACCTATTCTAAATGCGAGGGTACGTAACGTATCTTAAGTAAAAGAAGTTCTTTAAAAAAAAACGTGTATAATTTTACGTAAGTTTTTTCAATTACTTAAATGATTTTATATAGTTACTTTATTTATAACTTTATAATTTATTTAAATAAATTATGGTTTATGCAGACAACTTTAAATCTGATTTAACTTTTACTTAAATTTATTTTAACTTTAAGATTTTCTAGACCATTTATTTACCTTACACAAGCGCAGAAATACGAAAATTTCGTCGAGTTGGTATTAATCTAGGAATTTTTATTTTAAATGTCAAATGTCGTTAACATAATGGCATATTACAATTCGACCATTTTTACGTTTTGGCAAGTTTTTCCCTTTTTTTGTTTGGTTTTTTATATTTTTTGTATTTTTATTTATAATGGGAAAAATACATTGTTTAAATAGAAATAAACGTAAAGCGAAAAGTTACAGCTCGGTCTAGGGGAATTTTAAGTTTGGTTACACTGCTCGCGCGTGCTTATTTTCATTATTATTTAATTTAACTTTAAGAAGATAAAAGCTGGCCAAATTCATAAATAAAAGTTAAAGTTAAAGTTTTCTTAAAGTGTGTATAAACGCGCTTATATATTAGTGTGCAAGGATCTTAACCAGCCTTTAGTGTTTGTTCCTCCATTTCCACAACCATTGCAAAGGGTCCTGAAAGCTCTGGAGAGTCCATTTAACTTCATTACATCCTGTATTATAGAAATCTTTTGAGGTATACTCTGTTTCGTTGCAAGTGATAGTAATAAAATAATTAAATTTATGCTAATAAGCTTCTTCTATTAGTACGGGTATACATATTTTAAAATTCAATTTACAATGATTTAATAAACAATTAGAATGATTTCGGTACTCCTCCCGTCCACGGTCTGATATGAGGCAGCCCTTTGGGCCGAACAACAAAAGAATAACGTAGTGTCGGCTAAAATAATTTTTAAAAAGGTTTTAGGTATTTTTGTTTTAAATAGGAATCGCATTTTTATTTTTATATATTTTAATATTCGACAATAATTAACACCTAGGTTTGAGAAAAAATATTTACAAGTTTTATTTATTTATTTGCTCGTAAGACAAAATTGCATTTTTGTTTAGCAATCGTCAATACGTTTAAACTAACCTTATAAAAATACTTAAAACAATAAAAAAATATTTTTCAAGTACAACAATAAAATATTAAAATATTAAAAATGCAATAATTAAAATAATAAAGTAAACTAACGTTAAAAATGCAGCACAAATTAAATGTGAAAATGTCACCAAAATGAAAAATAATCTTTAATAAGTATTATATTCTCTTTACTCCAATACTTAAGACTTAATCAAACATAAACTATTTCCTTAATTTAGAAAAATAGTATTTTACAATTTAATTTTTTTTAAACAGTCTGGCTCTGGGGTACAGAATCCATATCATATTAAATGTATTACTCACACTCTTAGCAATTTTCCATATCTGACAGATCACTTAAGGAACTATCACTGCTTGAATTATTTAAGTCTCGTTTTATAATTAGAGGTTCAACAGTTTCATCGACTACTCTATCAATATTCCACATTTTATTTTCTACATGTAGCACAGGTTCAACACATCTTTGCCAGTTTTCTGGGGAAACATTAAATATGGCATTTTGAAAAAGTTTTTTAACGTCCGCTATTTTAAAAGTTGCATTATTTCTGGCAACTTCACCTTTCACTTGCGTCCATTTAAGATCTAGGTGGCTGCCGATACACACTAATATTTCGTTTTTTTCGCAATTTTCTTGATGACGAAATTTGTGTTACTATATTTATTTATCGCCACTTCAATTTTTACTACTCGTAATAACTCTCGTATAACACTATCTTTAGGAAATTCAATATTTTTCTGCATTAACCAGAGTTCAATATCGTTTTTGAGCCAGCTTAAATTTGGGACATATTCCAGTTTTTAGAATGGTAACTTGCGTTATCCATTACAATAACAGAACCCTCTGGTATTAAGTCTATTATCTGCGAAAACCAGTCTTCAAATTCATCAGAATTCATATCTTCGTGATAATCTCCTGTTTTTATAGATTCAAACAATAAAAGACCTTCTTCTACAAAACCATTCTTGCTTCCAATATGATTAACAATTAGTCTTTGTCCTTCCCAGATAGCCGGTCAAAATTTAATTTTTAGGGGTGAAAATAACAAGATTTACAAGCAACAAAATGGAAACTATGGAAAATAAATTAAAACATTTGCAAACTTTATATCCTCATTATTAAGGCGTTCATATTCAAAACGAACTAATTTCCTTTCTGGGAGAGAAAATAAGACATGAAATTATACCTATGTTAAGAGCTAATAAATATTTTTTTATTATTTTAGATTCGACTCCTGATGTAAGTAATAAACATCAACTTACTGTTATGGTAGGTTTGTTTCATTAAATAATAAATCAAAGCAAATAGATATTAGAAAGCATTTTTTAGGGTTCATTTCAATATCAGATTCGACAGGATAAGGCTTAACCAATGTTTTATTGGATTTTTTAAAGACTCGCAACATTTGTTTAGGAGAATTAAGGGGACAGGGTTACGAGATAATGGTGCGAATATGAAAAGGCGCAATAATGGTTTTAAAAAAATATATATATTGAATTAAACCCTGAAGCTTTTTACGTGCTTTTTGCGGCCCATATCTTAAATTTAGTTGTTCGTGACGCTGCAAAAGCGTCTTTGGAAATTCCAAGTTTCTTTGCTATTGTGAAAGAACTTTACGTCTTCTTTTCTGCATCGAATACACGTTGGCAAGTTTTAATAGATAAAATCCCAACTTTGACACTAAAACCTTTCTCTAGTACTAAATGGATAAGTAGATTGGATGCTCTAAAAGTTTTAAGATACAATCTAGCACAAATATATATGACGCTTTATTTGCGCTTTATGCAAAATTATTCTCGCATCCGGGCGGCAGATACACTATAGAACGGTCCTAATAATACAGAACATATAAACAATAAGGTGCAGACTGGTAAGTTTATTTTATAAAGGCACCAACGCAACAATTAAAAAAATGTGTTAAAAACAAAATTTGTCATACATTATCCAAGGTATAACTTATTGACTAGGTCATATGTTGCTCCATGCTTTTAAAGACATAATAATACATTTTTAAGAAATATATCTTTAAGTCTGGAGGAGTATACAAAGCTGACGTCCAGAAGTGATATTTTACAAATTGCCTATAAAGAGGTCAAATTACTTCTAGTAAAAACAATAACCAAAATACTTTATTTTCTGAGCTATAGAATCGCATACGTGGTGCATGAGTAGACAACCACATGTTCGTTACGATTCCGTTTGTGTGAAAGAAAACGCAAAGTTCTATCCCTGTAATCAAAGCAGGTGGTTTCTATGAAGGGTATAGCTAATAGCCGACAAAGTTTTCATTATGTTGTAAATAATTTAGGTCTACGTTAGTAGTAAAACGATAGCTTGTTGAAATACCACCTTTAAATTTATTTTAGTCATTTTCGATAAATTTGAAGAGTTGTAATTATTAGATTAAGAAAAATATTTAGTTTTTCACGAATTTTGTCACTATTATTTTGTTGCATAATCAATAGCTTTTGTGTTACTTTACTTAACCAATATATCAACAAAAAATGTTTCAATGCCTTTGGAACAACTTTGGACAGCGTTTATCTTTTGTCCCTAAAAATATAAAATGCTTCTTCTCGAGAGAAAATTATTATAAGTAAAAACACTATTCCTACCAAAAATTAAAAAATAAATATTCATTTTTTTAATTAAAACAAAACAAACTAAAATGTTACAGTCAAATCTAATGTTTTGCTTCCAAGCAAGCTTTCATCCGGGGCCGTAACCAGGGGGCAAACATTCGCCCTTTCTGGCAAAAAACCGAAACCCAAAAGAAAAGCGAAAAATAAAAAATACATTTTTCAACAAATTTACCCAAATGTGTAAAGTAAAAAGTAAAGAACCCCATTTTAAATTGACTAAGACAAATTATACCCATTTGTAAGGTACATCCAACAGATATACAGATATTCTGAACACATTCTTATTGCTAAATTTCACTGTTTGTGAAATATTTTCCTTTGAAAATAGTGATTTTTTTAAACTTTAACACACTGGTACATTCAGAACGGATTCAAATAGGCTAAAACAGCTTACGTGTTGATAAGCTTCTATCTTTTAGCCTTCAATAAGCCATCTTATTTATTAATAAACTGTTATTTAAGCCTAATTTTTAATAAAATACATTATTGTAAATTTTGAGATTGTACCTAACCGTAAGAAGTATGACATTTTTGGATTAGTCCAAAATTGGACTTAAATGAAAAGGTGTGTCAAAAAGAAAATATGGATACGAGAGCTATTTTGGTCTATTCAAATCCGTTCAGGTATTAAAGTTGAAAGATTCCGATATTCAAAACCTATAATATTTCAAAAACAGTTAAAGTTAAATTTATACAAAATGTAAGGTATTTTTTACTTATGATAAAACCATTTTCAGAGGTGCTAACATTTAAAGCGTCTAATGGATATAAGAACGTTTTTTTGCGAAATTACGAAAACTTTACCGGATACAAGTCAAATACCAGACGATTTACAATTTATTGTAGAACCAATTCAACAAGTAGTCTTAAAAAACTTTCCAAAACAAAAAAATAATCGATCTTTTCGTTCGAAATGGTATACAAAATTTAAGTGGCTGGAATATTCCACAAAACTGGATACTGCGTTTTGTTATGTTTGCAGACAATTTGCGCTTCGGTCACCTATTTTCTTATAAATTATTATTATTATTATAGATAGTGCCCTTAAGTGGCATTAACACATAACATTCGTTGCCACAACAGCAGTGAAAAAAGCTTGGATTTTTAGCTTAAAACGAAAGAAATATTTATCCCCTTATAACAAATAAACTTTAAATGTATCTCAAATCAAACCCTGCCTGAAATAGTGTTCCTATGTCTAGAGAATGGCTTCTTCCACAGCACTTTTAAATTTTATTTAAATAACAGCCGTTTGTCCTATCCCTCCACCCCTACTATGCTTTAGGAGATATTTTTAATTTCTTTAGGGGTCTCCAGGGCTTAGAATATTTTATAATTCATTTCTTGTAGTTTTTATTAAGGCATCCCGAAGTGACTGACTCATCTTATAGTCCAACCAGAAAAGCCCCGAACTTTCCACTTTGTCTCCCCCTTTTTTCTAGACTGTCTTAGTTTTTGCTTAGAGTTCAATTGTAAAATCAATTTTTAACCTAAATATTATATCACAAACACACCTTTTAGTCTAGGGACCTGGGGTGTTTCGTGGCTGATCAAAGTTTAAGGAATTTTATTGTGTATTCTTTTGTATTTAGATCCGCTTAATTAAAATTTCGAACTAGCTGATGCTTCAGAAGTGACGAAAATTTAAAATAAAGATTGCTGTCAGTCATCCATAATATTTTTAAAGTTTACAGCAACATTGGAGTTTTAACTGGTAGCTTACTATGCTATATTATTTCATAAGGTACCCTGAGATACGGAATCCACAATAAGGCTATATTTCTTAGAATTAATTAAAGCTTATAACATTTGGATCCTTGATAAAACCTAGCTCAAAAAATTATGACCAGCCTCAGCAAAAAGTTGAGGAAATTAATGTTTTGGCAAGAATAGAAAATACTCCTAGTACCGCCTGCGGAAATATTAAAGAACAACTAGGTGTGCCAAAAACCAAGGTCCAAGAAATTTTACGGAAATATAAATTAAATCCATATATGTAAATTAGAATTAGTTCATAATTTGCATTCTGGGGATACAGAGCATCGAATAATTTTTTTCACTGGTACTTTTAAAATTTAAACATTGATAATAATTTTTAGAAAAAAATACTATGGTCGAACGAGGCTTTTATTAATGCTAAAATATGAAACAGACAAATAGCACATATTGATCCGGAGAAAATCAACACATGATTTTTCCTAGAGCGCAACAAGATACATTTGGTTTCAGCGTAGCGTGTTTTATTATAGGATCTAAATTCAAATTTTATATTTATGAAGAAAGTTTAAGGAAGCGATTTTGCGATGATGTATAGTCTGTCTCAAAGTATATCGTTATGGCTTTTGACGGACTATACCCTAATAAACCTTTAACGATTTTATTACCTATTGTTATTGGGTAAACCCATTTGTTCATAAGAGCATGTGTGGGCAAGGTATTTCTTGAGTATTAACCATTAGGCATATAAATATTTTGTCTAATATTTTAGTTGCAGTGTTGAATAACCGGTTTTACTGTGCGTTTCGAAAAAGTTGTTTTACGAGAATATAACTATGTCGCGTCGAAATCATTTGTCATTAGATGCAAAACAGGTTGTAAAAAATGTGTATGAAACTTTAATCAGTAGAGAAAAAAAACCTGTCTACTTACAAAAACTCCAATATCATCGATAAGGGATATTATTATTAATGAAGAATTGAACAAAAGAAAAAAACGTTTCTCACCGTATAGACAATAGTGATCAGAGCCTAATAAGAAGGAAAATATATTGTCTTTATGAAAGCGAAGTTATTCCTACCTTGGATAAACTGAAAAAGAAGCTAGACGAAGACAAAACCAATATAAATATTAGCCGTGCCACCCTCCATAGAGTTGTTTGTAAAATGTGATTTAAATACCGCAAAATAGACAAAACACAAGTAGTAATGGAATCGCATAGATTTCGCACTTGGAGATTTAATTACCTTCAAGAAATTAAAAGATATAGGTTAGAAAACAGATCCATAATTTACCTTGATGAAACACGGTTCGATACACGCGACACAGTATCCAAAGAATGGGTTGATTCCAGTTAAAACTGTCAGACGAAAGCACCTTCCAATAAACGAAAACGCATTACCATAATACACGCTGGTTCACAAGACGGATTTGTCCCAAACTGCTTGTTGTTGTCTGCAAAGACTATTAAGGATTGTAGCTTGGATTATCATGAGGATACAAGTGCAGAACTTTTTAAAAACTGGTTTCAAAATTATCTTTTAAAAAATATTCCAAACAACAGTGTTATTGTCATGGATAACGCAAGCTACCACAGCCGTCTGCTACACAAAGCACCAGTTTCATCAAGTTCAAAAACTGAAATCCAGGAATATTTGTTGGAAAATGATATTTATTTTAAATTCAGTTACAAAAAAACGCAACTTTTAGAAGTCCTAAATTCATATGCAATTAAAAAACAATATGTATGTGATAATTTGGCTGAACAGGCTGGGCATACTGTCTTACGGCTTCCTCCGTATCACTGTAGTTTAACCCCATAGAACATTTGTGAAACCAAGTAAAATTAAAGATCAGAGCAGAAAATGTTACACCTACTTTAAGTCCCAGTGTTATAAATTTGATAAAAAATGTAATTACTAACATATCAGTTGGGAGCTGGAAAAATTCACTACAGCACATTATAAAAATTGAGGACTCTTACATTTCTATCCAAAACAACATAAATCATATTGTAACTAATCTCAATGATGACTCTGATAGTGAAACAGAATTAGATTTAGATATTTAGATTTAAAATGTAATTATGTATAGATAATGCAGTTATAAATTTATTAAAACTTTACATATATTTAATTTCTTAATGTAATTTTAAGATTATACTTACCTAAATAAACAATAAATTATAAATCTTTATAATATTGAAGTCCGTCCCTAATGTTCTGTCCTTTAATACCTACCGATCCGCAGTTTTATTGCTGTCGGCAGGTATAATCCATAAATGAAGGCATGAGCTAATACGGTATACTTTGAGACAGACTATACCGTTAGCCCAGTTATATTAGATATATTTTTAGCAAGGCGGTCATCCACTACATAATGCATGCCTAAATAATAAGAGCATATTTAGATGATAACTTTTCACTTCATTGGATTGGCACTCATGATCCTATAAAGCATCCTTTAAGGTCACAAGATTTATCAATTTTAGATTTCTTCTTTTGGTGTTATTTTGAAAATAAAATATATCGTACTCAACGTCATACAATTCAAGAATTTCGGAATGCCGCAGAACAAGAATTTAGAAATTTGGAAGGCCGTCCATTAATAAAAATTAATACACTACACAGAATTAGAACAGTGTGTAATAAATGCATAAAAACAGATTGCAGTATGAAAAATATTTTTAATAGCTAAATAAGTAACTAGTTCTTGCACTTTAATTTTGTAAGATTAGATTTTAAATTAATTTTAAAATTTAATACTTTTACAAAAATGATTTAGGAATAAACTAAAAACTTTACTGACTATTATTATATGGTAATTAGGATTTATTTATTAATAATAAACGTATATACTTACTCAAAGCAACTTTTTTTTTTAAATTTAAATTTAACACCTTTGTTTTTAATTTTTCTAATAAATATTTTACTTTATAATTGTTAACAAGTGTATTTATGTATAGCGAGTATCAAGCATTTTTTATTGCAAACGTCGCTCGTCGCGTCGAAAAGAAAAACTTGTAGAAATATTTATAACGAAAATAATGAAAAAGAGCTCGAAGAAGAGCTCAAAGAAGAGACAGTTTTCAGCAGTAAATTTATTTAAAAATAATTGCCCAATATATATTTCATTGCTTAATGTACTTTATATAAATATATTAAGTTATTAAAATAAAAGTAAAATATTTGAATGAAATATCTTAAAGTACTAGAGCCTGGCTTAGGGTGCAATTATGGCAAAAATATTAATCAATCTGGACTACGGTTATGGTTGCAGACCTTCTTCGCATAGTGGCATAATACGAGTTAGGCTGTTTCAAAAATGGCTACAGAACGCTCAGCTTTACCGAATTTCAATTTTATTTTGTTAATGAAAAGCTTATGAAATTTGGAAAAGATTGTCTAAGCCCTTTTTTGAGAATTTTTTTTTTAATTCTACCCCAATGTAAGAAAGTGGTAACTGCAATATTGAGTCTTAGGCCTATTTTTTTTTTATATTTGGGCCTCAATATTGTTACTCGGGGGTTTTCGGGGTCACCAACCACGAATATGGGTTCCAAATTTGAAAAAGTCTAAATCCAAGATGGCGGATCCAAAATAGCGGTTATCAAAATGGAAAAATACTTAAAATCCGGGGAATATGGATGAAACATTTTACTCAGGGATTCTCGTGGTCACTAATTACTAATTCAAAAAATTTGAAATCTAGAATGGATGAAATAGGAAAAAAATTTTAGCATATTTTCCGTATTTTTAATGTTTTTCAATTTTAATACGCGTCATTTTGAATCCACCATCTTGGATTTTAAATTTTTCAGATTTCAACCTCAGATTCGGGACAAGTGACCACGAAAACCCCTGAGTAAAATGTTTCATCCATATTCCCCGGATTTTAAGTATTTTCCATTTTGATACCCGCCATTTTAGATCCGCCATCTTGGATTTAGATTTTTTTAAATTTCGACCTCATCTTGGTGACTCCGAAAACCTCCCAAAAACAATATTCAGGCCAAAGTTTCAAAAAAAAAATAGGTTTTACCCAAAGACTTAAAATTTCAGTTGCCACTTTTTCAAATTGTGGCAAAATTAAAAAATTTTAAAAAATTCTCAAAACAGGGCTTCGACAATCTTTTCCAGATTTCATGAACTTTTCATTAAAAAAATAAAATTGAAATTCGGTAAAGCTGAGAGTTCTGTAGACATGTATGAAACAGCCTAACTCGTATTATGCCACTATGCTTCGGGGCGTAACGACACGTGCACTTCAAAACCGGTTTACAGCACTACAAAATAGATTAAGATATAATTATAAAACACTAAATTGTTTGTCTTGGATCATAGAATCCAAATATTTTAAGTCAAAATTTATGTACTCCCTTATAATACTATAAAATATGCTCAACTAGGATTCGTAACATATTTTAATAAATCAATTAAATAATATATTCTTGGTCCCAGATGGGCTTTTTAAAAGTAGGCCCAGTTTTAGTCCGGGTCAAGATGGGCGAAAATGTGTCATATTTGATCCTTCGGGCCGAGATGGGCTATACCAAAAAAATATATTAGAATTGTTGCAAACTCAAAGTTATGATTAAAAAAATATTTTTAAATAATACAAGACTAAAACTTAATATTTAAAACTATTGTTTATCAATAATAAAATCTACTGACCACTAAACTAATTTCTATATTATCTATTTACAATCTATAAAAGATTGTTAATATTATTTATTGAATACATTTTTAAATACCCTAAATATTTTTTAGAAAACAAATAGAACTGTAGTTGTAAAAATATTGAACCTTTTAATTATTTAATAAAGAAAACTGATTTGCATTTGTATTGCTTTATCATGACTTTATATGTCTTTTACATTTCCGCCCAGATTTTGGCTTTTATTTAAGGCAATATTTTTACTCAGACAGTAAGTTTAGTGTTAAGTTTATTACCCTCATCTCAAAACCGGCGGATATATTATACTCCACCCACCTACAGCTGCAATAAAGACGTCGATAAAAACCCGCCTTTTTTTTTTTGAATCGTTTGTGAAACGTCAACTTGTTATATATGCCGAACAAGACGTATTAGTGGCTTGCGGGCATGGAACGACATCTGCATACATAAAACAGCAAGTGCACCACGCTATAGCCTAAAACCCAAAAACTTTTTACTTACCAATAATCATACAATTAGGCTTGAAATAGCTGGACATGTCGCATAATATCCATGATTATTGTACATCCTTTATACAAGGTGAATATTCGATAAATTTTTATTTTTAGGTTTTGTTAAGTTCTTTTCATTTTTAAAAACTATTATTTTGACCGAGCATAACCAAAGTGATCTATATCGACCTCAGGGGTCGACTATGACTGTCAAAGGATTACGAAACTTAGGTCTTTTAACGTTAATTTCATTATGAACTGTCAAATCAATCAATCAATCAATCAATTTCTATTGAGGTCTTTCAACCAAGATTTTAACGCAAAATGACAAAAGAATATGAGCTTTTGTAAATAAAGATTGTTTATTAGAACATGAGATAATTAAAAATTAGATTAAAAAATATTTTCTAGAAGACCGGTTTGTATATACAGTGAAACCTGGTTAATTGGAACTTTAAGGGACCAAGGATTTTGTACCATTTAAAGAGGTTCTCCTTTATCCAGTTTTCCAATTAGACAGGTTTAAAATAGTTGTCTCATTTACAGAGGCTTATAAAGGTCAAAATGTATCGTTTTTCATTTATATAGGTGGCAATGTTAATAAAAATGCGTATTTTATGAATTAAATGTAGGTATGTATTTATTTATTATATATGTATAAACAAATATGTATGTACATAATACACTCCAGTAAAGTTTATGACTTAAAGTAATCGGTGATATTTGTTTGTATTTGATTGCTAGTTGCTAAAACCTGTTTCTCTGTGGAATAAATTTAATCAAAAATACTAGAATCATCAATATTTGACTTCTCGAAATACTTATGTAAAGTTTCTAAAGCTCCTATCGCCTCACGCTTTGAATTTTTTACTAAAGTTTATCCACAATCTTCTTCTACTTCTTTTTTTGTGTCCAAAGAAGAATACGTAGAAACGGTGTCATCATTAAGTTCTTCTGAAATGAGTACATCATCGTCCATAGAAATGAAATCCTGAAAAGTCGGCTGCTGGTCATTTTCGTCGTTCCTACAGATGGTAATTATTTTGTTCCAGTCTGGAAACGCTGCACAGATCTCTACCTCCTCTTGTAGGCTTTTGGGTTCAGATACATTCGTCACTTTAAATCTAGCTTTTTTTGTAGCAGTTACTAATTGTAGTTTTGATTGGACGTCAAAACCTGAGATAGTACTGACAAAGCAAGTGCGAAGGATGCGAAAGAAATTCAAATGTTTGCAAATAAACGTCTCGAAACCTGTCCCAAATAATGGTTTACCACTTACATATTAAAAATATATTAAATATACTGCGCAAAAATTGATAAAATGTTTCATTTATACAGGAGATTGGGCTACAGGGTCCCATTAATAGAGGTTAACACCTAAAAAATCCTAAAAATCAAATCTCATTTAACCACGTTTAAAAAGTACCATTTACAGAGGTAACTCGATTAATAAGTGCCGGGACCTTATTGTAATTCTCAATAATAAAGGTTTCTCAATTATCCAGGTTCCACTTAACCAGATTTCACTGTATTTACTTATTTCTTGTTGCATATATTTTTTGATCCATAAAAGTTAAGTAACATGTTTAATTTAGCCATTTTTTATTTCCAATAGTTTACTTACAACTTGTTACAATTACATATGGGATTCAAAATACGTCTAGCTTCACTACGATCCTAAGCCTAAGTTATAAATAAAATACTATGTTTTTTCATTAAACACATCCACATTTAAAGACGAAAATGGCAGTGATATTCACAATAATTTTCCTCGGTTCGAGAATAATGGTCCTGGGAACAATGACATAAATTTAATTAGTTTTGCAGATATTTAAATGAAAGTTAAATCAAAAAGTCTACTTGATTTTATAATAAAATGAAATTGTACAGTAAAATATCCTGTATTTACTCTTAAGGTAATGTTTGTTAATTTATTATTTTTGTTCCTTTTAAGCAGGTTTTCTTAGGTACTTTATTTCACGGTTATTTTTTGGTATCTTTTAGTTCTTTTTTATAAATAAAGCAATTTATTACCTTTTGGAAGTACGTAAAGCTTGATATTCGTGACCAATTCTTTTCTTTATTGAATTTAGTTTATAAATTAGTTTAAATAATGTATTTTTCAGTTATTAACTTTCGGAGGTAAAAGAGTTTCAGCAATAGAAATTTTACGCACTAAAAGGGCAGCCTTAATTTTATTTAAAAAAATTATGCAAATTTATCACTCAATTTTTGAATTAATAAAAAGTATTGTTTTTAAGAAGCTTACGCTGTATACATTTTATTGATTGTAAAACGCCCAGCCAGAAAAAATCTTAACCTGTATGTTTTTTTTTTCTGCAATGTACTTAGTTTTTAAAATAAGCGCCAACACCACAAGGAATGATCAACGGAATGGCGGAGGAAAAAACTGACGAAAAGACGAACTTTCCAATTAAAATATTTGATTTGATGTTAATGTGTTTAATGAAAATTAAAAAAAAATGAAATTACTAATTTGATGTTTAGATGTAAAATTTCAAAATATGTGGGGGGGGAGGGGGTCTCACGAATGTGACAAGCTCTGACAGGGACGGGGGAGGGGAATTATGAAATTCGTGTGACGTAATTTATGGCCCCCTACGGCAAATATCATTTATTTTTTTTCGGCAAGAAACGAAGTAAAACATATTTCTCCACAAAAATATAGCTAATACAGTAAGCTATTCTTACACAATGTTGTTTTTACTGTGATTCTAGACTACGTTCTTAATAGTTTTAAATACTAGATATAATTTAAAATAATTAAGCACATTATTTTTTTTATAAATCCAACGCAATAAAGCACAGATTAACGTATTCACACCATATAAAAGCATTTTGAAAAATCTTACCTGAGACCGGGGAACGGGAACAAGCTAAATCTTATGACATCTCACGAAGGGGGAAGGGGAGGTCGAAGAATTTCCAAAATCTCCTCACGTGATTAATGGACGTTCCACAATTTTTATTGGTAAAGGTTAATTGGAAGATTTTTTTTTCTAAAACAGTAAATACAATTTTGAGTAACACTAAAATCTTGGACTTCCATTGTTTTTATTTTGTTATTTGTTACACAACGTTTCGGTTAGTGATGTATCTTCAACCGTTTTCAAGTGATAACTTGATAAGTTATCACTTGAAACTTTAAATGATCGATGTTTTTAGGAGTTTTGTATTTTTACCAAAAATCGTGGTAAAATAAATGACAACACGATTTTTAAAAATAAATTTTAAACATTGTATGATAGTTTCATGTACTTTTTACCAATTTTGTGATAAAAGAAGGGAAAAATAGTGTGAATGAGTTTAATCTTATTATTATATTTTAGGATCGATATCTGAAAAATCCGAAAAAAACTTACTTTAGGTTTGTAATTAGCGCCTCTGTATGAAAAAAATAATCGAAATCCGCAGGGGTCAAGATAAGTAAAAGCTTAGCATAATTTGAACTGGTTGTTTGTGTTTTAGGGTCATACAATGTTTTATAAATTTATAATTTGTATAAAAGTACAATATAGTGTCACCTCATGCAGGTAATCTATATCTACACATAATTCAGTAGAAGATTCTGGTTGTCCATTAAAAAGTGAATTTTTTAACTGTTTTTTAGGCATATAGTTTTCACTAATAACAAATATTCATGAGATAGGATAACAGTGGTTAAAAATGTTTAGTAACCTTTGGTAGGTATCCATTGTAACAGTATCCGTTACATATTATGTGCCTACAGTATGTCGACTTTAAAAAGTTGATAATGAGTGTTTAAGAAAGCAAAAATCTAATTTATTTATAAACAAATACAAAAGAAGCAAAAAGGGACTTTTAACAAAAATTGCACTTCCTTTCATTTAATTAGTGGAACCTGTATTTTTTAAAATTTGCTTGGTCTGCTCAATAATTGATAATTTTGATTCTTTAAAAAGATGTACTAAATTATTAAATGAAATTTGAATACCTAAGTGTTAACCTAATTTCTTTTTAATGATTTACAGAAATACACAAACATTGTGGTATTTATCCAAAAGATGGTTAAGATTACCTTACTTTTCCCACTGCTATTGCCATAAAATTTTCATTTTCTATAATTTATAATTGATACATTATTACTTATTCGGTTACCTAACGTTGCATCTCATAAGAAGCACCTAATTTTAAAATAAGAAGTACTCACCTTAAATAAAAAATGTCTGGTATGTTACCCCTGGATTTGCAAGACAAAACCATACAACTTCTAGTCATATTGTTACGATATTATAAGTAACAAACAATAAACACAAAATTAGAGTCACAATTTAATAAACACTAATCACTAAAATAAGAAGGTTTTTATCAATCCAAAAAACTTCTGCAACCACAAAATAAAATAGCACAAAGCAAAACAATCGAAATTAATACGGCACAAACGACAACATAACATGTAATTCGCTTGGAAGGGTTGATAAGACGACGACGGAACACAATTGATATGGTTTCATACGCGCCGCGCCGTCGCACAGAAAACGGTACTACGGCTCTGATAAAAGTGTAATGTGTTGCTTACCGACGCACTAATTTATTAGTCTGTAAGTAGGCAACAGATAAAAAAATTTAGTGGAATTTTGTTACTGCGCAGAATCGCGGGTGCCCCTCATGACAGTTATTTTCATAGTTGGCTGAACATTTTTTGATCGAATAGGCCATAGCATATACCTTTAAACTTCCTTGATAAAAAAGGACTGTTTTGAACTAACTGGCCTTGTTCATGTAAAATACAGGGTGTTCGGAAAACACGTGTACAAAATTTTATAACAGACTTCCGACGTCAAAATAGGTTAGCTTAGTTCTGAACTTGTTTTTTCTAGCCAGTAGAAACCGTCAAAAATTTTAAAAAATATTGGTTTATTATTACGGGTGATTGTTAATCTCATTGTGTTTTAATGTATAATCAGACACTATAAAATGACTATTATAAATGATATAGTGGTCGGCTATAAAAAAATAAAAGGTAATAAACGTGACGTCATAGTGTCTGATAAATCTGTCACCGATTTTAATCTACAAAATCTGCGATTTTTTTTAAATATATGTCATTATTACGAAATTAATACCCACCTCATTTTATTGTACTTTTAATTTACGCGTTTTAAAGTCAGTTACCTCAGTACTATATCTCAGACTCAGAGCTCTTAAACTTACATAAAGTATGAAAAAAGCGCGAACAGCTTCAAATAAGTTTTTTTTTTAACAAATTCAAGTAAAGGTATAAGCAATAAACTGATATTACATACTTAAAAAACGGTAAAATAAACATTACACACCCTGTTATGTTTAATTTTGTTTATCCGTCTGTCTTTCCGCGTTGCTTGCCTGAACATTTATTAATGAGTAATTATCCAACATCAATTTTCGACCACCGTATATGGAGTAAAGACGCGTGCTTCACTTGATGTAGGTCAAGCTCGGTTCAGCTGTAAAGGTGTTCACAATATAATAATTACTAACGAAATGATAATAATCCAGATTACTATCGATGCAAGCCGGAAGTGATCCGAGTTGTTATGTGCAGTTTGCGTTCAAAATCTTTAATACCTAACTACCCATGCCCAGCGGTTTTAAAATATCATTCTTTAAACAGAGGGGTGCATACAAAAGAATATTTAGAAAGTAGACTAAATCTACTAAATAGTAATTATCATTAAATAATTACGAATATCTACATGTGTACGTTTCAAAAAGTAAGTAAATTTTATCTTTTAGAAAATTTGAGCACAAAAATGTGTATTTACCGCAGGGCCGGATATAACTTTTTGTCGCCCATAGGCTAATATGTTTTTGCCGCCCTAATATATCAATATTTTTTAGATATCAGAACGAAAAATTTAGCATTAAAAGAATGTAAACTTCACTAGTTATTCTTATAAAAATTGAATAAACAAATGTAACGAAAGTAAATCATACAGAAAATTGAATAACAATTCTTTAAAACAAACAAATTTCATAATATAAAAACAAAATATAGATTAAATTGGTAAAACAAATAACTTTTTTTTAAACTATGTATTATTTAATTATAGGCAAAACCACATACTAATATTTTTCTTCAAACCTTTTTTTCTGGAAAATTATTAATTATATCATTAAAATTTCCGATTCCATTTTTTTTTAATTATTCGCAAATTTTCCGCCCATAATATTTGCCGCCCTAGGCTTCAGCCTATTCAGCCTTTGCGTAAATCTACACCTGATTTACCGTGTAAAAACTTTAATTTTATTACATTTTTGCATGACATTATTTTTATTATGTGGTATTCGTGGCAAATGGTAGTGTTAAGCAGAAGAAAAACATTTACCCTTCTAAGTTTAAGTAAGCAAAGTCTAAAAAAACTTCATCGTTACTATAAAGACTTAATAAAAAATATAATATTCACTAGATAGTTGAAAAAATTAAGTCCATCCAAATAAAATAGAGAATCATATTCCTAAGTACTAAATTTTTATTCATTTAGAATTATAATTCTCATTTGACGTTTCGGTTATTTCGTATAACCTTCATTAGAAAATTATTTTAAATATTTTAATGGTTTAACATCTTCAAATAAACAAGCAGATTCACTACTTTTAAATACTGTTTTTGCATTTTGATTGACGTTATTAGGGTTTTTTTCTATTTTACATTAAATTCCCATGATTTAAAAAATAATGTAGTACAATAATAGATGGTATGAGGTACTCCAATAAATAATAATATTAGGATTCAGTCCAAATAAATCTTCTTATCCATACGCCGCTTAAAAATTTGTTTGCAAAACCGAAAATTTGTGCAATGTTGTATACTCATTAATTTAAAAACCTTCATATCTATTTATATATATATATATATATATATATATATATATATATATATATATATATATATATATAAAAGAAAAAATATAAATATTATATATTATATTATATATATATATATATATATATATATATATATATATATATATATATATATATAAAATGTCAGGAAATACCGTTCAAATAATTCTAGGGGTGATTCTACATGATAAATTATGAAGAAAAGTTCATCTCAACATAGGTCCGCAAATGCGTCATAAGGTTGCTAAGGCGATTCAAAGATCGCACCGAGATATATGGTTCTATTTCTCTGGAACCATCTTAGATGGTCGTCTGAGTTTTGGCATATAAATTGCTTTTAATAGTAGGCAGTTTTCAGTGTTTTTAATAAATTATTACTTTTATCAGGGGCGTACCGAGAGGGGATGGCTCGATTTAATTTGTTCACATTTTTATTAAACGCCATATTTATGCGGTAAACGAATTTAACATAGGGTTCAAAAATAAACTTTATTTAATTATATTTGTATTAATTACAGTGTAAAAAAATAAATTGTTCTTGCCTTTCAAAAAATGCCAGAATACTTTTTTGCTGGGGCGACCACGCATGCATTATTTTCTTTGAAGAGTGTTTTCTCGATAGCGGCTAGCCTGGCAAGTTTTCAACAAGAATACCTTTTTTATGTTATTTATACCGCAGAATCAAATTTTTTAAAGAAAACTGCAAAAATTTGACGTTTAATAAAAATGTGAATAAATTAAATCGAGGCCACCCCTGTCGGCACGCCCCTGATTAAAATAGGGGATACTGGGGTAATAGGAACTTGGGATAATAAGAAGTGCCCATTACATCTTGTGTTTAAATAGTTTTATTCACTCAAGACAAACTGTGTGTGTGTTAGGCTATTCTAGATGTTATTCGAATAATTCGTAGTATGATATTTAAGCACTGTTTTTAAAAGACCCAAGAAACATAATTCGGTCATAAGGCTATGGCTACAAGATTTTGGGTGCATAATGTATTTTTTTACTGTAGATCACAATTTATATGTGTTGTTTATTTTTTTCCTCTTTCTTTAAAATGTACAGAAACTATTCTATCTATTTTTATTTAATAAATGATAGTCATATTAAAATTTTTGTTTCCTTAATTCACCTGCTTCTTTGACCTATAATTCATAAAAAACCAAAATTGTTTAAAGACTTCGATAATAAAATACGAAATTTTAAACTTCTCTAACTTTTTTTAATGAATTTTGAAAAAATAATTTTATATTTTTAAAACATAATATTAACTCTAATGTACCTAAGTGACAATGGTAGCAGTTCTGGTATCTTAATTTTTGCTTAACAAATTGCTAAATATAATCCATTATAATACCGCAACAATTAACAATTAATTGACCCATCTTCTAAACCGATTGTCCGATTAAACTTTTTTTTCTCAGGGTAATAGGAACATTTGAGAAAAATTCTTATTATGCCAGGGCTGCATAAATACGAGATATACAGCTTAACACAGGCAAGTCATTATTACCCCAGTAGGGATAATAAGAACATTTATATGTGGTAATAAGAACCTGCGTTTTTCTCTTTAAATTAAAATTATGTATTTATATATGTCCTTCCCTCCTACAAAGGAACGATTTAGCATGTAGCTTCTGCAACAAAAAATCCTGGTATCACATATATATTTTTTTAATAATATCTTACCAAAATCTAACCACCAAAATTTTTAACCTTATTACCCCAGTGTCCCCTAATAATTTAGTAAAAACACTGAAAAGTACCTACTATTAAAAGCAATTTATATGCCAAAACTTAGATGATTATCTGAAACGGTTCCAGAAGTATAAAATAAAACCTATATCCCGGTGCCATCTTTGAATCGCCACAGCGACCTTATGACGCATATGAACTTTTTTTTATAATTTAACATGTAGAATCACCCCTAGAATTATTCGAATGTTATTTCCGGACACCCTGTATACATAAAAATTCCCATAGAGCAATAGTTGAATCATTCCAATGTCAATAAAGTAAGTAGAAAAGACTGGTTGATTTCTTCTTGGAACAATTTTTAGCAATTGCCTCGCTAATTTTATCCAGCGATCACTTAAGTATGTTGAATGTACAAGAGTATTTTTATGGGATTTAACCATTTAAAACTCTTTCAAAGGCAATCGCAATTTTGATTTCTCCGTAATTTGACCACCAAAAGTCAACCAAAATGTTCAAGTGTCACGTTCACTTACAAGCCGTCGTGTATTGGTACGAAGAGGAATGCATTACTCTAAACTATAGTACGTTTAAAATAATTTAAATGTGTATGTAGGGGTCAAATACTGAAATTTGTCATTTTTTGAAATGACTAGTCAGGACATGTATTGCCTATAAACAGCGTAATAGCCTTATTATTACAGTATTTGACTAACTATTCAGTCATTTCCTGTAATTTCTGAATCCCTAGTAGAAAAACAGCGTAAAAATAATTTTTAATGCATTGTTTGACTAGGCATTATAGAGTATGTCTGAATGGTTAATTTTTGTTAACTTTTACTTGTTAGTCAAATAAGGTTTTTACCCTATATGCCAGTAATACATGTTTTAGCTAGTCGTTTCAGGAAATGACGGATTTCAGTGTTTGACACTAACATTTATAAAACATGCATATTATTGCATAGGACATAACTTTAAAAAATTACTGCACAAAAAAAGAGAAAAAGAATAACAACTACATTTTCATTTTTGCTGTTAGATTTATTTTATTTAATATATTTATCTTAAAACATTTTTTAAACAAATTTTATTTAATAAATTTCTATATCGAAAATTATGCCTTGATAACTATACACACAACTAAAACACAACTTTTCTTTTATTCATTTTTTTTTCTTACATCAGATCCCTCTTAAACCGAGAAAAATTAATATTATACCTACTGATCTTAGTGATAGTTTAAATATACGATACTTTACTAACATAAGGTACAAGAGTAGTCAGGAAAGAGAATCAATTACAAGTGATAGCTAAAGTATTAATATATAATAGAGATCCTCGCTCTTTCCGTTTATAAAATTAAGTTAAAATAAAGTACATCATACCCGAGATGCTTCGTAATAATAAGCACGGCCTCTTTTTGAGATTTCTTCTTCTCTTTAAAATGGCAAACTTGTTTTTTCTTATACAAACACTCATGGATGCACCGAGGCCAACTTTGATTTTTTAAATACAAACCTCGGATTTATATTTCTTCTTTTGAAAAAGGTGCGCTGAATTTATTACAATAAAAATAAAGTGGGTTTTATGTTTGAAAAATAAAATAGCCTTGTTTGTCTTAAAATGTGTGCATTTAGCAACATTGCAGATATTGTCATCGAATCAAGCGTATCCTAAAATTACCATGTACTAATTTTTACATTTTCCTTTGCTGTTTGCAAAATTCGAAACCATCCGGGACTTTTGAAGGACCCTGTATATATAAGCTTCGTTGCCTAAAAAAATATATTATTAAAGTTTTTAGTTTATATTCTTAGTCATTTGACACTTTGCGTTTAGAAAAGTACCTGAATGGCGAGAACATGATAAAAATTCGGTTTCCAAATAGAGCAGTTCTACAAAGGCAAATAAAACTCCTTGATTCTAAAGATATTATTTTGGTTATGAATTAAACCAACTTTATTACAACTTATTATTAGAAAAATATTTTATTAATAAATCAAAATACGTTTTATTGTTAAAGAAAAAAATTCTTGTTAACAAAGCTAGAAAAAAAATATGTATAAACATTGGTTCCCTGGGAGCCGTCTTGATCACTACCGGAGGCAGCGCAGCTTTTTGGTATTTTTGTGCCCAATCTCACATTATCTTTTATACCAATCCTCCCATTAGTCTTGTTCTTTTTACAAGTCTGTATAACCCCGAGAATGGTTGGTTGATATATTCCTGTGAGCTCATTTCCGGTTGTCCAAATAATGCCTGTCTTTTGTGATTCAATGCTTCACATTTGCACAGGATATGATAGGCTGTTTCTTTGCCCTCGACGCACATTCTGCAACTTAGGTCCCCATTGTAAGATCCTATCTTGTGTAAGTGTCCTCTTATGTTATCGTACCCTGTTAGTAGCCCTACTGTTGTGCGAAGTCTTTTCCCACTTTGTCTGAGTACTTCTTCCTTCGTCCTTTTGGATAAGCCCCTTATGAAGCTTTTCCCATGTCTAATTTTACTAAGGTTTTCCCAATATTCCTGGTGTTTGATTCGGATCCATGCCCTGGTTTACCGTGTACGTACTGTGGTTTTGGTGACTCCAAGGGCAGGTTCTGGTCCAAAGTATGGTGTGGATGATCTCTGTCTCGCTAGCTCCCGCTTTTTCGTTGCCTTCTATTCCCAAATGTCCTGGTACCCACAAGAGAGTTACTCTGTTGCGTTCTCTCAGGTTTCTGTTGCAGCTCATTCTTGCTTCTCCCATCACTAAGAGGTAAAGTGGTGGAAGGTCTAAGAGACACTCCATGGCTGCTGTTGGGGTTGTTTTAATTGCCCCAGTTATAGCTAATCAAGAAAGTCTCTGTACCTTGGACAGTTCTGTAATAGCAGTTAAATAAACATTGGTAATATTAGTAAAATATAAAAAAATAAACATGAAAAAAAAATCTAAATATTACAAAATTACAAACAAAATGGTAAATATCATACATATATAAAATGTCAATTAATAAAAAACAATTTAAAAAATATATCACATAAACTTTAAATAAGTTTCTCTCCGGTAGCGTAGTGGTCAGAGTCTCGGCTCGCCGCGCCGGCGATCCGGGTTCGAATCCTCGCCGGGAAGACATGTATAGGTAGTAGCAAAGATAATACTACTACGGATGGGTGGTTCATTTAAATGGGGCGTTTTGAATCAGTTCGGAGATATCAATGCTTCCGTAAATGCGAATAAAAGTAAGTCGGTAACCCCTGCCCCAGTGAAACGAGGTACGAAACCATGTGCGACATTGCCAATGTCTGTCGCTTGTACCTTATTCGGAACACGAAGTAGCGAAAGCGGGCGGCTAAACGGATTGTGTATTTTCATCGGTTTCATCACGCCAATAGTAAGCTGCGGCAACATTTTAACTGTTCAGATAGCGCGAATTTCGATGGACACGCTGCTTAGCCAAAGTCCATTAGGGGTATCAAAAATATAGCATTGAATGGTTCATCTTATCCGTAGTAGTATTATCTTTGGTAGTAGTTATTTAAAATAACGTCCGTGGTAGCACTACCGCGTTGTCTAAAAGGTGCTGTGAAATGCAATATTTGCATGTTTCAGTACTTGGACAGCGTTGACGGAACTGGGGAAAAAAGATGGGTTAAACATCGGAAAACCCAGCACTCACGGTACTATGGTACTTAGGAGCATATATGTATATGTATATGTCTATCATATATTATATATGTATATGAAAAATCCTTCGTGAGCTGTCACAAAGATAAAAAAACCCAACATACCAAAAAATTAAAGCAAAAAAGTTAAAATTCAAAACACTTAGTATTCCTCGGCAGTATAAAAGGCTTGAGTGATCAACAAGGCTTTAACCCTGTTTCCAAAACATTGTACTTTTTTATCTATCGAATGTTAAGTGGCAATGCATTAAGTATCTTTTTGCTATCATAAAATATGGATTTTTTTGTTAAAGCAGTTGAAAGCATTGGCAAATTATTATTAAATTTACTGCGAGTATTGATCAATAAAGTGGTATAAATCTGTCCCGAATACTTTTTGTGCATTGGACAAACAGATTCCAAAATAAACAAGTTTGCCAAAGTAAGAATTTCTTTAGACTTAAGAAAAAGGACTGCATGAGTCTCGGGATTTAAGATTATATAGATACCTAATTACGCGTTTCTGCAAGATAAAAACAGTGGTAAATAAAATAACTAAACAGGAACCCCAGAAACAATATACTTAAAAATATATTTTATGGAAACCAAAAAAAAAAAAAAATTAGAATATACAAAAAAATACTGGTGCGTAAACGAACCACTGGGAAGAAACATGAAATATTATTTTGGGGCACATAATATGCTACAACTAATAATTTTACTGAAAAATAAATCATAAATATTTCAGGCTTACACAAAAGTACTAAATAAAAATTATTTGCTACATATAATTTTACTTGATGCATAATACATTATAATATTTCATGGTGCGTGAACGCACCTCTGGTAACAATTGGTTTTGCTTTTGGTGATACTTTTCAAAGTATAAAGTATGTAAATATACATTGCACTTATACAAATGTAAATTGTGTACTTATGGCAAATTTTACAGCTTCGTTAAGCTTTATTAGCATGAGCAATCATAGAGTGACCTTAATTATCATAACGCAGTTCATCTTCTTTGAAGGGAGCAATATTTCTTTGAATTATTGTTTTTTCAGTTTTTATAAGTCGCAAAGTTATGTAAGATTTAAAATCTCCCTGAGAAATGTTTTGTTCTTTGAGAATATTATAAATCTTTCATGCGTTTACGACTAAGCTATCTAATGAGTTACAAAATAAAATCCACCACCATTTCTTGCTAACAAAATTAGAAATTTCATTGTCATGTAAATCTACCCCTTTAATACATTTATTATATTGAGCAATTACATAAGGTTGGGGTTTATGTACATCTCTTTGTTTTTTTTTCTATTAGAGCGTTTAATATTTTGGATAGAAGCCTCACTATAAACATTATTCGCCACAGTTATAGCTGAATTATCGCGTCATCGGACTATACTTTTAACCTTTTGACTTACAACTTTCTATTGAAACTTATTTGTCCTATTTTCTCGGATAGGACCGGTGGCAAAAAACCATTCTTTTTTAAGTGCATAAAAAGTTTAATGATGATAAAAAGTTGTCGAAAAAAATTTGGTGATGTATTGGCTTATTCACAATAGAAAGTAGACCGCCTAGACCGAGAGAGAATGAGTTTGATTTTGAGAACCGTCATATGGAAGTGAATAGAATAAGTACCCATTGGATGAACAAAGGCACCAATGTTTGAAGCCAAATCGAACTGGCTTACCCTTTATAAACATTTTGCAAGAGTGGCGTCTAAAGTAAGATATCATTTGTTCATCCATGGATTAGTTAAATAAGAATATGTCAAACTGTAGATTTTTTTATTTAATATATCAAAAAAAAAATTTTGAATTTGTCACTTCTATCCAACAGATTGTTGTCAGATAAATGTAAGTTCCGCTTTATAAATAAAAATCTCTTGCGGCTCATACATTTCTTTATAAGATCAATTCCTTTGTCTTCATCAGTAGACCAATAATGCTGATATTGTGGTAATGTATGATAACCTGAAAAAAGTAGAATTCCGGTCAAGGATATTTGTATATTCCGGCACATGCAACTCAAAAGTTCCAACTATGTCGGTTCTTTAAACTCCTGTAAATTACTTTTATCGTCGATATCTTCCGCGTAGTCAAAGTATCCACTTTAGGTAAAATATAAAGTGTATCAATGCGGACTCGCTATAACTGGGTTCTGTTTCATAGATTAAACCAGTGGTGCGTTGACTCACCAGTAATTATTTGCAAAAACTAAACAATATGTGTAATGTATTATGTTATATTTTAAACATATTTTTTCCGCCATGTAATCTAAATATTATAGACTAGCTAAAAATTATATTACCTTTCGAAAATAAAATGCATTACTGTTTTAGATTCACTTTTACATTTAAATAAAATTATGCTGCGTTTTTATTGACATTTGAGCCGTGTTTGTTTTAAAATCAAAATTGTCAGTTCGTACAGTTCGTACGTTAATTTTGATTAAATGCCTTTTTTCCTAAAATTAATAGTTTTCGAGTTATATTGAAAAAAACGATTTTCACCATTTTTTAGGGAAAAAAAGCAATTTGAACCCACTGAGCTGAGGCAGCAGTCCAGCTTTGAATTGACTATAGTTCATAGTAATATAAAAAAACATGTTTCATGCGTATGTTGTATTGGCTTGCTTTTTTGCGGTGGCCTCCTGAACTATTAAGTCCCTCTCGTTATCTTAGAATAATGGAATTAAAAACAATAATGACTATTTTTTTGAAAAACAAAAATCATCTTATTAAGAATTCATTGAGAATAGAGCATCGCCCAGTCGGTATCATGAAACTTATCAAAGCAATACCGGTACCGGATCTCGGTGGCGTACCTAATCAGGAATATATCGTTTAATTGGCACGTGCAGACCCGCAACCGTTTCTATATGGAAAGCAGCACCCATTGCGACAATCTCAGAGTCGACTAATTGGCCCCATTAGCAGCTACGAACAACATTTCATGGAACTATGGCTGTGCGGTGAACTGCCGACCAATCACAGTCCTCCTATTTTATATTCTTTACAATAACGTGCTTTTCTTAAAATGCAGTTATTACTTCTAAGGCAATAACTATTGGCCGCATGCTTAATTGTTTGACTCGCAACAACAATGGTGATGTTTAACTAGATATAGTCAAAGTTTTTATTCGTGGGTCAGTGATTTTACTGTAATTGTCCGGATAACAGTGTAACTACACAACGTTATTCTTTGATTAGGTTTTAATTTTTTTATTAGGGCTGTTAAATCGCTTTTATTAAAATTACAATAATGACATTATATAGTTATTTAAGTATTAAGGGCGGTAAGCGTAGTTTAACGCCCGAAAGTTTTCAATATTTGAGGGCGGTACTACACTTAACGCCCAAAGTACTTATTACGGTTTATGCACGATCGGACGTTCTCAGTTCAAAAGTAAATTATTTTAAAATGACATTTATTTTACATTATTTTCAAAAATAAATCCCCGTATAACATTCTCAAAGTTGGCTGGACTCATGCTAGACTAAGTACCAAAACCATCCTACGTTGAGCATGGTTGTTTAGGCTGGTGGCCAAATTACTTACCGCCTTAGGGCGGTAAATTCAACTTACTGCCCGGGATGCAGGCGGAAAGTTAAATTAACCGCCCGATCGTGCATAAAAGAATAATAAGTAAATTAGGTGTAAATTTGAAACCGGTCACCGAAGTCCTTAGGTTGCATAGAGGTTTGGGCTATCAAAAAGTTAACATAACAAAAATAATTTAATAGCGTCTTCAAACTTAAGCTCATCAGACTTACAATATTTAAACAAAATACTAAATTTTCATTTTATTGAGTGAATAACCATTTAGCCCATAATTGTGTTTTGATCTTTTTCTAAAGAGTGAAACTATATTGGTTAGGCTAAGTTTTTCAAAGAATTTCCGTAAAATTAATAATAAATTACTGTGTGCCAAGGTAATACGGATTTAGAAGTAAAGCATTATGTTCTGTAGGTTTTGTTAGTAAAATAATGTGGTTTATTAATGAAAGCCAATATTACAGAAAATGTTATCCAGGTGTCAATATATGTATATATATATATATATATATATATATATATATATATATATATATATATATATATATATATATATATATATATATATATATTACGTGAACTTTAGCTCCATTGCTAAATAGCAATATTTTAATATAATTTTTGTTTTCACATATTTGTTACACCATAATAAAACACATAGGGTCTGAAAAACGAAATTTTCACTCACATTATCACAAAATAAAATAATTTCTTTTTATTTCCGTATAAAATATGCTGAGTAAAATGGCGGACTAACATGAAAAGAGTGAGAAAGAATACACTAAAAGACATTTTGTTGACGGTTGCGTCCTTCAATAAGCAATGTTGCCAGATGTTTCTGATAATTTGTTATTATTGAAGGGTTTTTTCCCATTTACCAGAAATCAAGTTTTTTATAGAAACAACAAATCAGAACTAACCAACAACAACTTTCAAACTATTACCTAGTTTTGGTTAGTTTTTGGTTAGTTGTCGTTAGGTTTTCCTCATTAAATTGTAAAATTTCTTTATCATAAATGCGCCGTCGAACAATTTTTTTTGATCCGACAACGTCGCAAATTCTGGCCTTTTACTTAACCTAAAAACATAGTATTTTTCGACTTTTAATTTCATTTTCTCTGCAAAAATGCATTTTTCGGATTTTTCTTTTGGAAATCTACTAAACAAAATGTGTTCTTTTATCTGTAATATTTATTTTTTCAAATCGAATGGAGCTAAACTACACCGGACCCTATATATATATATATATATATATATATATATATATATATATATATATATATATATATATATATATATATATATATATATATAATATATATATATATATATATATGCCAAAATTATGACAGCTTTTGAAAATTCCCAATATTTTCCTAGCTTTACAAATGGTGAGCAGTTTATAATATATTTTAAATATGTTTGTTTAAAGTACTTTTAGGCCCTTCGTACACTGGGCTACGCAAGTATCCGATACTCAGCGACTTAAGTATCGTGGCGACTACGGCTATACATTATAATTGAAGTTCGTACACATCACGTGTAGCCGACATTCGTCGACGACTCTAGTCTTCCGCGACCAGCCGGCACAGGTAGTGGCTACTCAAGTCGTCGAGACTTTTAAATATGGCGGAGCAAATTAATATAAAATTTGTTTCTGAAGTAGAGAAATATCTTTGTCTTTATATTATATTATATGTATGTAAGGAGTGAGTAAATTCACTAAATATGTGTAACTCTCTTTGGACATTCTATCGCAGGCTAAGCATTTAGTGTCTGTTTGCTGTAATTCCTTTGCTGTAATTCCTTTGCTGCAACAAACAGTCTGCAGTTTATATTCCTTGCTATATAGGGATGCACCCAGTATTTTCTGGTACGGCGATTTCTCCTTCGGTAAAGGTAATAATAAGCAAACATGATATCATCATCACTTGTGTCAGACATTTTGTCAACGTGTAACGACCCCGGTTTAGGTTGGTAGCGACGCGGATCTTGCTATTTCAGTAGCGATGTGTACGAGCTATGCGTATCGAGTTGCTTGCGACGTAAGTTCGCAACTTAGGTATCGGATACTTGCGTAGCCCAGTGTACAAAGGGCCTTACTGTGATATGCAATAACATTTTAGACCTTGATAAAACAAAATTTTATTATCGGCATGTATCATGTTTTGTTGGACAAAAAACTTTTTTTATTTCAAGAAAAAATTCCGTTGTGGCCCAAACATTCTCAGTAGTTATTTTGCTAAAAACTTGGTTTCACTTAGTAGACATATTTATTAAAAATGGGTCGCGGTTAAACTGTTTTTTTAAGTTAGAAATATTATACTCAGACGTCATCAACAAGGAGACTAAAAGTGCGAAATAGGGCAAAGTTTGTTTGTTATTATATAAATCTATTATATTGCGAATAATTCAAAGATTTGCAGAAACAGGATCACTAAAACGTAAGAAAAATTATTCTGGAAGGCCGAAAAAAGCAACAAAAAAAGGATGACGCAACCATTTTAAGATTAGCAAAATAAAATCCATTTATAACATCAACCCAAATTGTGAACGAATATCTAATTCTGGCCAAGTAGATTTTAGTTTCAGAACAGTAAGGAGTAGGTTAGTGGATGCCGAACTATTGGGACGCAGATCGGCAAAAAAATCACTTCTTTCAAAAAAATGTACAGACCAGATTGAAATTTGCTAAGCAACATAGTGACTGGAAACCAAATCAATGGAAAAATGTAGTCTTCAGTGACGAATCGAAATTTAATTTGTCTAGAAGTGACGGCATTTGCTATGTGAGACACCCTGTAGGTAAAACACTTAATAAAAATATATTTAGCCTACTATAAAACATGGTTGTGGTTCCATACAAGTATGGGGCTGTTTTTTCGGTAATGGTATGGGTTTACTTTACAGAATTAATGACAGTATGACCAGATTACTATAAAAATATATTTTGCAATTCCAATTGATTCTGTATATGGATGAAAAGATGCCTTTAGGTTTTATATTTCAGCACGACAATGGCCCAAGAGAAGAACAAATTCATGTAATACCACGGCTCTCGCAGTCGCCCGTCTAAACCAAAAAGAAAACTTGTGGAATTATATAGGTACAATTCGTTCTAAAAAATAATTTAATTGATGAGCAGTATATTAACAATTTGTCACTTTCTATGCCAAAAAGATGCGACGAGGTTATTAGGAAAAAGGGATACTACTCTAAATATTAATAATTGCAAGATATTTTTTTAAAAATTATAATATTTAGTAACAAAAGTTCTTTGTTAAAAATCTCAACATTACCTCCCAAAGTTCTAGTCCGCAGTAAAATAAGGTTTTTCCCGAACACTATTTATTTTTTGATGATTTAAGTTCACTAGATCACTGTGAAGTGTTTCTTCAATGTAAACAGAAACACTATTTTTTATGCAAATTTTTGCAAGGTATTTTAACAATTTTTAATTTAGCCAAAGACTAAAACATAAATTAAAAATGTAAAAGATCGTGCTTTCTATACAATCTATACTTTTAGGTAGAGATTATCTTAAAATAAACACTTGAAAGCTAAGAAAAATAAAATAAAAATTCTAAATTCAAAAGAAATTAAAATTAAAACTTACGCTCTGGTAAATGAGCAAAATTAAAAAGAACAAAAATCAAAAATTGGGCATCCAATTTCAAATTTATTTACAATGTACAAATTTTAACTTTATAAACTTAGATCTAAAAAGGCTCAAATTGTAAGGACAGTGAGCAACAATATTTTGAAAAAAATCTTAAATATTACAAGAATGCTAATTTATGGCTAAAAAGCAACAAAATAATTTCCAAAATTAGGAAATTATAAGTAATGCCAATTTCGGCTTAACATTATTATTAACAGATTTTAAAAATTCAAAATTTTGACAAGTGCGTGAATTGAATAATTTTTAGTCTTTGAAAAATTAAGTTTGACACAATTAGACAATTTTAAGTCCTCTTTCAGACCAGTGCTTTCCGTTGGCACTTTTTAATCTAGCTAGAAGCAAGTCACTGTGCTTGTTAAAACTTAAAGGTATCTTCGGAAAAAAAGGCTAAGTTTTCCAAGTTCTATCCAAGCTACTTTCCCGGCACCGCCCAAAAATTATGGAACAGTTGGATTTCCCGGAGGCTACGGATAACTAAGTTTTGAAATAAAGGAAGCTGTCTTCTGGAGAATGATAGATCACTATCCCAATTCCCCCGGATGCTTCATAGGCAAATAGTCATACAGACTTAGACCTGTAACTGACGAATTAATATAATTTTGATTACTACGACCCTATTTCTAGTAATATCAGACCCAATACTTTAATTTTGTTGTAAATCTTTTTACTGCACCTCATTGAGAATTTAATTCCCCGTAATTTGGCGTTTAGATTAAGAAAATCCATTTCCAAATAAAGTATTTTCGAGAGTTTTCCCGGGACCAAAAGCAATTCCTAAGCATTTGTAATGCATGTATTTATCCGTAGTAAATTTCTTTATTATTATCTTGGCATTAATTTATATTCAAATTATAATTCGGCTTAAGCCCCAAGCTGTACAAAAAGATAATTTGGTAAATCTCCCTTAGTTTTTCCAAAATAAGTATTTTTCCTTAATATTAAGAAACAAATTTTGCTTGGAAATTTTTATACATCAAAAGTTCCGAAAGCCTATGATAAATTAAGCTCGTCTCTTTAGGTACATTTCAAGTAAATAATGCATTTTATGCTTATTTTAGGTTTTAAGACCAAATTTGGAAGAAAGATATTAACAATTATATTGTTTTAATTAATTTTAAACCCTGTTTACAATTATCAAGAAACAAAGCATTTTCTCAATAAAATTTTGGTTTGAGTATATCAAAGTGGACGAAAGTAAGACGCAACAGTTCAGCAATTTTTTCAAAATGCATAGAATGACTTGAAATTTTGACAGTAAGTAGTGAATATTCCAAGGATCAATATATCATGCCGAAAGACGCCTTTATTTTGGGGGTGGTTGCCAAACCATTTCGGGGGTGGAAATTTTTTTATATATTTTAACCACAGATATTAAAAATGATTTCTAAGCAAAAACTGTTCTATGCATTTTTTTGTAAAATGCATACTTTTCGAGTTATTCGCGATCGAAAGTCAGAGTTTTTCGTCGATAAAATTAACGTTTTTATTCGTTTTTTTGCAAATAACTCGATAAGTATGCATTTTATCAAAAAACTGTAAAAAACAAAATTGTAGCTTTTAAAAAAACTAATATTTTTTTTTTTAATTGCTGTGGAACCAATACAAACCAAGTTGTGGTTTGTTAAAGGTTGGCTGTTATTCATCAAACACAGAATTTCAGAGTTTCAACTGCAAATAACGCAAAATCTACGTATATTTCGAGGAAAACTAATAATGACTTTAAAGCATTTGCCAAGACCTGTTTAAAAAAAAAAGATATGTATTATAAAAGTGGAATAAGTTATGATTAAAATAAGGTTAGACCAAAATTTTTTAAGTGCAAAAATCTTCGAAAACAAACCCCTCATTACCACCCTAATTAAAATGATGCATAGCTTTTTTAATTCTCTTTATCTATGTATCATAAATAAATTCTAAAATTTTAACCGATGTAAATTGCTTAGTTTAAAAAAAAAATGGAGCTGCAAGTGAAAATCAAATTTCCGAATTATAATAAAAAAATTACCTTTTCTTGAAAATATCTCAAAAAATAGAAAGTTACGTAAAAATTACTAAGGCATGAAATTGTAGCTTTTTGAATTAAAAATATTTTACTTTTTTATTTACTGTATGACGAAAATTAGGTGAGATATAAACGTTCACAACGCGTGTGGATAGACAAACACTACCTTGTTTCAGCCCTTTAAACTCACCCCTTTAAAAAAGTAAAGGTTTTTAACAGTTTTGTAGAACCTTGTAGTTCTTGAAAAAACCAATAAATGGTTTTTTCAAGAACTTTTTATCACAAAAACTGAAGGAGTTATGCTTAAAAAACCAATTTTTTGGAACTTGCTAAATGCATCGAATGCATTTTTTTAAAAAATCCGCGGTTTTGTACCATTTTTTGCATTATAATATTGTAAGGGGTGAATATTTGAGGATTAAAAAATTACAAATTAAATTAATTATACTTTTGAGCAGGCACATTTTTTAATAACAACTCTGTGACAATATGTTAATTTTTCTAGGGTAAACATTTTTTTTATTAAATCATAATAAGGGTTGATTTTCAAAGGGTTAACTTATATTGAATAATGTTCTAAAGAATTAAATATTTATTTTTAATTTATATGAGCCTAATTTTATGTCACTTAAGCTTTAATATAAAAGTTTTAAAGGTTTTTACAATAAGGGTAGTTTTGACCCCTAAAAAATAATAAGCAACCTTTACCATAATGAAGATATTGAAGAGAAAGGTAAGTTAAGCATAATCTTAAATTTTCATGCAAAACAACTGTCATAATATATTAATTTTTTTAGAGTAAATATTTTTTTTAAATCATAATAGGGGTTGATTTTTAAAGTCTAAAATATTACAAATAATGTTTCAAAGAAACAAAATACCCCTTTTTTAACTTATTTCAGTTAAATTTTACTCAACTTAAGCTTTAGTGTATAGTTTTATAGGTTTTAGCGATAAAGGGTAGTTTTCACCCATAAAAAATAAAGAGCGCCCATGGGCATATTATAGATTTTAAAGAGGAGAGTAAGTTAGGCTAAATCACAAATTTTCATGCAAATCTTTGCATTTTGAAAAAATTGCGAGGTTTTACACTTTTTTCATCTCCGTTTTTTGAGACTAAAATTTATTTGGTTTGGATTTTATGTAAAGAAACTAACATAAGCTAAATCCAATATTTTTAGAATCTAAGATATTAAAAACTGAAATAAATTTTTATTTGGAAAAGTAACTATTAAATCTTACAAGTGGTACGAACATACATAAAATTCTCCATATTCGTCGTGTCACTTCATTGTTTGATGTATCATACGGACTTGTTTTGTTTATTTACTGTTGTACCTGGTTGCCCAAAAAAAGAATAAAACATGCCTTGTTTGTCAGCGACTTCCAGTTAATACGGTCAGTCAAAATACTTTAGCGTAATTTTATAGAACAAAAATCAATGGTCGGAAAGATCCCTACAGATATTTGAAGACCAGCAACATTTAAGGTATTCACATTTAAGTTGAAATGCATTGGGAATGTTTGACATCGTAAACTTTTTGCTGCAAGAAACTTTTTAAGTTGCTTTAGAGGATTTTAATTATACCTGGACCGGATAAAAGACGCACATGAATCTCGTTTGATGATTTCTGGGTATATATGATAACTTTATTAGGAGAAAGTAAATTAAGATTGGTAATATTTAAAAATAAAGGATATACATATATTAATATTTACAGTTTCTAAAAATATCGTAATATTTAAAATATGGTTAAAAAAATAATGCATATTATGTTTAAATACAGTTTAAAAAATTTCGGCCATTACCAAGGAAAAATGAAATGTACTGAACCACTTACTAACTTAAAACCAGTAAATTTCTAATACGCTGCTTGTAAGGCATGTGGAATTTTTGGGCATAGAGTTATTGGTCCGCATTTTTAAAGGACATTTAAATGAACAAGTGCATTTTTTAAGAAACCGTTTACCCCAGTTACTAACAATCCTTACATCGTTTCAGTAAGACGATGCTCGACCAAGGAAGTTTGAAGGTATATGGAAGGCCAATGCTGTAGAATAAAATTGTCTAGGCGTGCAGGGCAGCGGGAATAAGGAAATTGGCCCCGCAGAGTTTGCGCAATAAATACTAGGTCAGGTCAGGACTTCCATAATTCTTTGTTACTATGTATAAACTTGACATATTCAAATATCAAATTCAAACTAACTATACTTTCACTGTTTTCTTTTTTTATTTTTTGCATAAATTTGTTGGTTATTAAACGATACTATTATAGAATTTTTTAAATTATTGTGTAACATTGGATTTTATATCATCTGATTTAATATGAAAAGAATAGAAGGCGCCACTTTACAGCCTTCTATTTAAATAGTCGATATTTTTGGGAGTTTTGTATTTTTTTTACCAGAAATTTTAATAAAATAAATAAAAACACCATTTTTTAAAAGAAATTTTAAACATTGTATGATAGTTTCATATACATATCACCTATTTTGTGATAAAAGAGGGGCAAGATAGTGATCAGTACCTAAGTGTAAACCTAATTTCTTTTTAATGATCCACAGAAATACAGAAACATTGTGGTATTCATTTAAAAGATAGTTAAGATTACCTTACTTTTCTCACTGCTATTGCCTAACAAATTTTTATTTTCCATAATTTATACTTGATATATTATTATTCAGTCCTATAAGAAGCACCTAATTTAAATATAATAAATACTAACCTAAAGTAAAAAATGCCGGGTATGTAATCCTTGGATTTTCAAGTCAAAACCATACAACCTCTAGTCATTTTGTTACGATATTATAAGTAACAAATAATAGACACAAAATTATAGTCACAATTTAATAAACACTAATCACTAAAATAAGAAGGTTTTTATCAATCCAAAAAACTTTTGCAACCATAAAATAAAATAACACAAAGCAAAACAATCGAAATTAATACGGCTCAAGCGACAACGAAACATGTAATTGGAAGGGTGAATGAGGCGACGACGGTACACAGCGGATATGCACAGAAAACGGTACTATGGCTCTGATAAAAGTATAACGTGTTGCTTATCTACATACTGATTTATCAGTGTGTAAGTAGGCAACACATAACCAAAATTTCGTGGAATTTTGTTACTGCGCAGACTCGTGGGGGCAATTTATGACAGTTATTTTCATAGTGGGGTGGACATTTTTGAGCAAATAGGCCATAGCATTGGGCTTTCATATACCTTTAAACTTCCTCCCCTATAAATCGCCGGGTGAAGATGGCATCTTTCCGGCACTGTTAGAAGTCGGTCTGGAAGTGATGCTACCCTTTTTAATAAGACTTTTTAGAACTAGAGCTGGTGTGAAATTACATACCGACTAGCTGGTCGGCGACTAAGGTAATATATATACCAAAGGTGGGTCGGAATGGATCGAACCCCAAGTCGCTAAGACCAATAAGTCTAACCTCCTTTCTGTTGAAAAGTCTGGAAAAAATACTGCATGTCCACATAAGAGATGGCCCACTCAGGGTTCACCCGTTTAACACACACCAGTATGCATACGAGACGAGTAAATCAACAGAATTAGCCCCCAACAACCTGATGGCAAACATCGCAAGCTCCCTGGAACAAAGGAAGATGGTGGTGACTGCATTTCTAGATATTGAAGGAGCTTTCAACAATGCGTTACCTGACTTCCTGTATGAGGCTGCAGCTTCTAGAGGGATCAGTCCGGTCAAATGTGACTGGATCAGGACCATGTTAAAAAACAGAAACATAACCACCCATATGCAGGGGGAGATGATCAGATTTAGGGTTCTATCCCCCCTGCTGTGGTCGCTCCTGATGGATGACCTGCTGGCCATACTCTCTCTCTGGGAGATCGATCGCAGGCATATGCAGATGATCTAGTCATCCTAATTAAAGGAAACTCTAAAGAGATGATTTCGAACATCCTTCAAGAAGTACTAAACACCACACAAAGCTGGTGTCAAAGGGAAAAAAGACAATAAACCCTCAAAAAATGGTTATTGTCCTCTTCACCCGAAAGAGAAACCTGTTTAACTTGAGACCACCAACTCTGCAAGGTGAAACAATACCATTTGCGAAAAAAGCTAAATATCTGGGGTTGATCCTAGATAGCACTCTTAGCTGGAATTCGCATCTGAAAAAAGTCATCCGTAAGGCGACCCTATCTTTCTGGACATGCCGCAGGATCTGTGGCAAATCCGGGGCATGCAACCAAAACAGATGTACTGGCTATACGTGACAGTCATAAGACCAATGATCACGTATGGTTCTGTGGCATGGTGGCGCAAGGGGCAGCAGCGGCTGACCCAAGCAAAGCTATCCAGCCTACAGAGACAGGCCTGCCTAATGATCACGGGCGCGCTGCGCTCGACACAAACGGCGGCCATGGAAGCCCTTCTAGGACTGCCTCCTCTGCATATCTACTTGGAGAGAGAGGCAAGGTGGGCAACATACAGACTCTATCAAGCGGTCAGTAACAAACCGCAGGCATGTCATATGGAGAGCACCAGTCTCCTCAGGAATGTCCTGGCCTGTGACAGACTGGGAATGCCCTCAGACATAATGCCTACAGCAACCAATTACAACCGGCCCTACAGTGTAGTCTACCCACAAAGGGAGGACTGGAGTCGAAAAACGACCGACCTGCTTCGGGCTGACATCTGTTGGTACACCGATGGCTCCAAAACCAAAGACGGTGTTGGAGCTGGAATATATGGACAGAGGCCGAGGGCAGAGTTTTTCTTTAGCCTGGGCACTCTCGCAACCATATTTCAAGCGGAGGTATTTGCTATTGAGATGTGTGCTAGATCGCTGGTTGATCGGCACTGCACACGTAAGACAATTAAAATATTCTCCGATAGTCAAGCAGCTCTTAAGGCTCTTGAATCCAGCCGGTGCAATTCGAAGACCGTCTGGAATTGCAAGGATGCGCTGACCAAACTGGGTCAAGACAATTAGGTTACACTACTGTGGATACCTGGACACACCGGCCTAGGGGGTAATGAATCCGCAGACCCCATTGCCAAAAGGGGGGCGGAGACAAAATTCACAGGGCGGGAACCGGTCATGGGTATATCTTATGGAACGGCCAAGCAGTTCATATCAGCTTGGACACAAAGAGAAAATCTTCGGTACTGGCATGGACTTCCAGGTCTCAGACACTCGAAGGCCTTCATAAGCCCACCGAACCAACAATGTACTGTCAAACTACTAGAGCAATCAAGGGTACACCTTAAAACTCTAGTGGGACTGTACACGGGACACTGCAGATTAAAATACCACATGCGCAAGATCGGCCTAGCGGAAGACGCCGAATGCCGCATGTGCATTAGGGTGTATCACCAAAAATCATCATAAACCTATTGTTTAAAATTTAAAATTTCAAGTTGATAAAAAGTTGTTATTTAGATAGTACTTTAAGAAAAACCAACACTGTTTATAATTAAAATTCATTTAGGTCTCCCGGAATGAGCCTAAACTTTGAGTTTTTTTTTGAAAAAATTAGTTTATTTAAAAAATAGTTTTGGGTAAACTCGATTGACTGTTTTATTTTCAAGTAAAAATAATTCAAGTAAATAGTTGTAAATGACACTAAAAAAATCACGAAATCTATCACTAACCATCTAGGTCTACCGGAATTCAATCAAAAAAACTCACTTTTAGGTAATTTTTGAACAAAAGGTAGGTGCAATAAAATATGGTTTAATTGTTAAATATTTATTGTTACAAACGGTAAATGGTTACAAGCTTGTGTTACACATTTTTCTTGAGATACACTTAGATAGTTATGGGTTATATTCCTGATTTCTTGGTATGTTTGAAAGAAAGGTTTAATCCAAGTTCATCATTCCACATTCTGACCTGTAACCAAATTTAATGGTTAGACAAATGAAGAAAAAATGCATTTGAATTGGATGATGATAGTCATAACCAAAAAATATAATGATACAAATATAACTGTAGGATCCATGGTTAAAATTTAAACTCTTAAACAAATAGCTTAGTTAGTATAAACTAAGTTTTACTTGCCTTTTCTATTCTTGTGATACAGATGTAGCAGAGGTATACTGTCCCTTGGTTTCAAACTTCGGGAGGTAGTTCCTGTCTAATAGTCTTGAACGTATAAATCCATCTCTTTCGTGAGCACCACACACATGTTTCGATGCTGAGGTTACTTCTTTAACAATTCGCTCAACCGCTTGAGTGTGCAAGGGAATTGTGAATTCTCGTCTGTCACTGCTTCCAGATTGAACAATCGACTCGATTTCCTCCTTGCTCAATTTAGAAGTGAGAGGTGGTTCTGTTACTGTAGTGGAATTCCAATCAATAAGATCGATATAGTCATCTGCATGAAAGTTAACATGAGGCGGCTTGAAAACTCGATCGACCCTTGGCTGTGTTTGTCGAGCCTTTTCTATTCGCTTGCTTGCCAGAACTCTAATATGTGGTCGAGGGTCAAACAACATTCCCAAAAGGATATGTTCTGGGTGTGCCATAAAGGCATTTCTCTGCAGTGACGATTGAACAGCAACCTTCAAATCATTTTCTAAGTACTTGATGCTTTGCACTATTTTGAAAAAGTGTTGTGAAGCATAGATAATTTTGGATTTACACTTTTTGTGAACCATGAGGTTGCATAGACTTTCATTACAAACTCAGCTAGACTTTTCAATTGTGCGGTTGGATCAATGGTTGAAATATACAAACGTAGTATACGATTCGCCATTGTCAGCCACCTTGCATGTGAGACATTACCGGGGTTCCTACTTGCCAACTCTGGGGAGCATTCACCTTTTGTACGGCCTGACATATGTCCCACAGGTACTTTTGATCAGTACTCAAATATTTACTATCAACCTCTGGAAAGGTGACATCAATTCTGACAAAGTTAATAACAGGTAAGTCTTGGCAGTGTGTTAAACTTTTACCTATAGGCCCACTAAAAGAAGTTGGTCCTGAGGTTGGACCGTCAAGCGTAATAAACACTTTCCTAAGAGGTAGTTCGTTTAAATGTAACATACAGACGACAACTTGAACGGGTTGTTTTAATGCACGTTCAAAAATCACAATCGCTCCATTAGATACTCCTGTATTCGTTGCCGTACCATCACATCCAAGGGCTTTAATAGTTTTCTTGTCAATACAGGCATCTTTCATGTGATTCAGTATAGATGCTACTATATCTTTACCTGAACCACTTTTGGGAGTTACGTGACCAAAATAGGTAGATCCTGGTTCTTCAAAAAGATATGTGTTCTTCTTGGACCGTTTTGCGAACAGATTTACCTCTAACAATTTCTTTTGTTATTGTTTCATCTTTTCTACCATCAAAAAAGAGAGCAATTATTTCAGTTGTGCGAGTTGAAGTTATGTTTTTACGGTACTTTAACCTTTCACGAAACACTTTTGATTTATCAATTACTGCTGTGTGATTGTCCGGTGTTACAACATTTAAATCTTGTAAAAGTGCGCTTGCTAGTTGAGCTCCAGCTCTGTTAGAGATAGCCCTGCGATCGCATGCCCGAGAAAACGAGGGCAGATGTTCTGGCAAGCCTTGTTTTACAATCACGCTTTGGCTTTCCAGTTTTTCTTTTTTGGAACAATTTTTGGAGCCACGAGACTTTCGTCACTTGAATCCGAGTTCACTGATTCACTGGAAGAATCATTGTTAAGAGTATTTTCATGACTCAAATCTGTATTTGTTGTTTGGCAAACTCTTTTAAAGTCGGACTGTTTGGACTTTTCCTTCCTTTTGTTACGTTTATCTATCTTTATAGATTCTTTTAGGTCGACCCCTCCGATAATCATTGTCCTGAGGTTTCGTTGGTCTGTCAAAAACTCATGCTCTAGTTTAGAAACCTTCCTTGTAGCCACACACAAACAGTTTTCTAAGTTACTACATTTACAAGAACAAATATCAAAAAGACTATTTACAATGTCAAACTTGAACTTTTCAACCGACGCTTTGAAGCTCTTAGCATTTTTGGGTTACTTCCGATGATTTTTTATCTTTTCACATTTCTCATGAAGTTTTAAAATCATGAAAACAATATTATTTGTGGATGAGACAGGAATGGACGCTTTCCAAATTTGTTCTAGCTTACGGCACACTTGCATTGCTATTACCTTTTCTCTGGTTGGTGGCATCCTTCAGACTTCAACTTATTTCTCTCCCATTCAAAACATCTAAGCACGTCACTTTTTGTAGGTAAAACATTGCTAGAACTAATATCCAAAGGATGTCCGACAATGGGTACTTCACTGCTTTTCTTGTCTTTATAGTGTTCAATGTTTTACTCATGATGACGAAACAACACAATTACGTTATCAAGTCCGATACAAAACACTATAAACAAAACATTAGACTCAAAGGGACGCACCACACATACAAGACACTTAAGCCAGGCTGGCAGACTGGCGGCAACTGACAAACAAAGGAGGCCGGCTGCACTGCGAGTGGAGGGGGCGGGCGGCGGTGGCAGGGAGGAGAAGTCGCGTGACTCACAAGCTCAGACACGCTGTCTTCAAGGTCATAGGACCACTGCTTTGCTGGTGTTTCAATACGTGTGTTGATAGATAATTTTTCAGTTTCAATGAAAATATACCAGAAAACTAGTGTTTTGCAACGTCTAACTTAGAAATCTTATAACTGAAATTAATTTCAATTATGCACTCATTTCGTGAAAATAAGGTATTTTAAATACTATTCCGGGAGACCTAAATGTTTGATTTCAGGAACCAAATTATTTTTATTTAATAGATCCTGTATTAAGGTACACGTATTTTCACTTGAAGGCAAAAATATTCTTTGCAAGCTTTGCGTAAAAAAACCTTAAAAACGCACCATTTTGGCTTAAATAATGAATTTTCAAGTACATTCCGGGAGACCTAAATATTTTTCAATTTGAAAAATATTTTTTTATGTGAATATCGACTAGTAATGACAACTTTTTATCAACTTGAAACTTTACATTTCTGAAAAAAAGTTTTGTGATACACCCTAATGTGCATGGAGGGGGATGAATCGGCAGAACACATACTATGCTCGTGCCCAGCAATGGCACGACTAAGATTCGCAATCCTCGGCAATGACACCTTGTTGCCGGGGGAGGTGAAAGATCTCTCTCCCAACAGGATCATCAGATTTATTAGGAGTCCTGGTGGGAGAAATATAAAAAGGTGTGAGCCACAATAGACCGATCGGTCGCGGTGGAAGGGTGTTATACCCACTCACTTTAAACCTACCTACCTACCTACCTTCAAACTTCCTTGTGCTCCACATCAGTATATAAGGTGGTTTTTTACTTATCGGGCCCATCGCCTATTTTGTCGGAGCCTGCTGCCCGCTAGTTTTTAAGTTATGACGCCCCACCCACATAAGCTTAAAATTGCAATAAAATTCCCAAAATTCCGCCAATTTTCACCTAGAAGGTTTAATCAGAAGTTTTCTAATTCTAGTTAAAAAAGCTCTAAGATTTACACACCTGCGAGTCATGGGTATAGGTTGGAACTCATGCCTTTTCACCTGCCAAATTAGGATCAGTTCAAATTATTTTCAATGGGGTGACGTCTTTTTGCCAAAATTCTCTGCATAAATTTACTGTTGACAGCACAAAAAGTGATGTCATTCAAATGTGCATGGCTACGAAGTTTTATCCACTTCCAAGAAACCCATCAGCTGATGGCTTACGACTCCCTTAAGGCCTAAGGAATTAAGGAATAAAATTATTTTCCGGATAATTTCCATAATCACAATTGTTGTGACAATTGTAACCATGGAAATTATTCGGACAATAAAGTTATCCGTTTATGAAAGTACCAGGCCTAAGTGGGAAATTCTAATTGAGGAGTGAAAATTAGAAGGTGCCTAAGTGTCATTTTTTCTGAAATTCCGTTTTTTTACATTAAAATGTTGAATGTAGCACTAAGGCCATTTCTAATTTCCACTCTTCAATGGTACTATATTTTTGTTCCTTTAAAAAATGACTCATTTGATGGCAATTTTTCCCCGTGTTTTTAATTATAACCTACAATGAATTGGCCTTGTTCTTCTTACCCTTTCTATTATTAATTTTTCTTAAATGAAAATTTAAATATCTCATAATATTTTACTTTAATTGTTTTAAATATTTTAAAAAGCTTTCTAATCTTTGCACTATTGACACCCATTTAAAATCACCAGTGATTATGGGTACTTATATTATTGTTTTATCTTTTTAGAAATTAAAAGAAAGCATGAGAGAAAACCAAAGGAACTTGGGGATTTATTAGAACTTAAAAATACTGTTAATAGTGAATCAGCATATCTGATTCAGAAGGAACCTTGCAGACCAAAATCTATTTTAAAATTAAACATTTTTCTCTAACTGCTACGGGACTTTTTACACACTGAATTATTTTTGTTGCAAATTTTCAAGAAATCATGTTATGTGAAGTACCTACATAATTTGAATAGTTTAAAAGTATTTTATTGTAAATTAGCCCGAATATAAGTAAACCGTTTAGAATAATAATTGTATTGTTTTTTTATTTAAAATATAGCTTGGAGACACATACTTGTTTTAGGTGGGTAGGCATTTATTTTTGTTTTTATATAAAATTTGGCCCTTGCCTAGTAAAGTGCTTAATAAAAAATATTTTTGTTTAACAAACTAGGACTTTCTTAACTCCTTTAAAACATGACTCCCTGTTCTTTTGAGTCAAATAATGGATAGTAATTGTCACTTTTACTTACTATTTTAAATTAGTTATAAAGTTACGATTTCATTTTTTGGTTGTTCATTTAATATATGTAATATATTTTATAGCTTATTTGTTACTCTATGAGAATGCTTATTTTTTTTGTTGACATATATCATTTATTTATAACAAAAAAGGTTTTATAATGTCACTTTATATAGCAAATGTTATAAAGTAAAATGTATAAAAGAAAAATTAAAAAAATACATTCTGGTCCAGTTTGTATTCAGCTATGCAGTTGAACATTGTTTTTCCTAATAACACATTTTTATTTTCTTCCAAGGCACTATAAATTATGTATTGTATTTTGTACAAGGTGACCCATTTAAAATGAGCCAATATACCACTGGGAAATCTAAAAGAATATAAAAAAAAGTTAAATACAAAATGTGTTTAGTGAAATATGGCATTTTAATTCTAATTGAAATATCCCATATATTGTTGTATATTTCGATTTTATATAAAATTCAAAAGTTTTGGCCATTCATATTCTTATGCCCAAAGTTAATAGTATAACGGCCGAGTGATGATAGCGTTGTTAAATTTAGCAATGGACTTAGCAATTGTTAAAAGTTAACAACGGTTTAGAATGTTTAACAAAACGTCATTGTCAGTGTTATTCAATGATTTTAGTAGACAACCTGTCAAAATCTGACATTTTGTTAAACATTCTAAACCGTTGTTAACTTTTAACAATGGCTAAGTCCATTGCTAAATTTAACAACGCGATCATTACTCAGCCGTTAGGGTTATAAACTGTTGAAAATCGGTATTTTTGAACTTTGACAATTTACTTAGCAAAAAAAAATTGAATAAATTTTACATTCCTATCTTAACTATTTAAAAGCTATTCACTACCAAGTACCAATTTCATATGGTACCACACGGCACAAATTTGGTACCACTTATAGTTGGCACATTAGGTACTTTTTAAAAAGTTAAGATAGAAATCTAAAATTTATTTTGTTTTATCGTATACTATTTTTACTTAGTAAGTCATATAAATCTTAAACTACTAACTTCGATTAGAGAATATAAATAGCTAAAAGATTTACAATTTTATGTAGAATCCAAAAATGCAACATTATATAGAGCATTTCATTTAAAATTAAAATGTTTCTGGCAACAGCAACCCTGGTAGAATGGATTATCTGTATACATCAAAATAGAAAAGAAAAAAAACCATTTTACTAAAAACTTTTGCATACAACTTTTTTTGTGTCTTATAATTTTTCCAGGAGTACAGTGATTCATTTTATATGGTACACCATGTGCATAAATACACATTTTCGTTTTCTGGATGGTAAGAAAAATACATTTTATTACCATTAGGAAAAAAGTAAAGTGATGACATTATTTAAAACGCATATTTTTGGCAATACTTATTTAATGATGGATGTCCTTACATTATCTGCAACACATGGCCCAATAACGACCAACTGAGCACTTTTGTGTCTTTTGAATACCTTTTTGCCAATGCCTTGTTCTTAAACAATGCTGGGAATGTCAATAAATTAAATATACAGGGTGTCCACAGAGCAACAGCAGATTTCTTAGGTCGAAATAATGCAATTTACGTAAACTTGTCTTATTCCAAAGTTGATAATAACTAAGATACAGGGTGTTAAACTTTTAATTTTGTTTTCGTTTTTTAGTAATAATTTCTTAACTAAATGATATAACGGTACAAAATTTGGGATTTGGATGTTCTTTGAGGCAAGAAATTCAAATTCGTGCATCCTTTTGATGTTGCTGGTAGAGGGCGCCAGCTACGGTCTACCGCACTTGTTTTAGATGGCATAACTATCTTTTGGCTTAGTATATTGACCTGTTTATAAAAAAATAAGTTACTATAATTCCCTTTGCATCAAAAATGTATACCTTATTTAAGTATCTAGGAGCAACTGTTTTCGAGATAAACGCACTTTATTTTCCATAGGAAAATAAGTTTCTGCCAAACTTTGCAAAACAATAGTTTTCAACACGCTGATCAAAAGTCTCCACGGCCCGAAAACCCCTCGAACCCCCCCAAATCATCCTCAAAGGTCCCCAAATCCCCGGTGACCCTTGTGGCTGATTTTGGGGGGGTTTGCGCCCTCTACTAGCAACATCAAAAGCATGGCCAAATTTGAATTTCTCACCTCAAAGAACCCCTTAAATCCTAAATTTTGTACCGCTATGTCATTTAGATAAGAAATTATTACGAGAAAACGAAAACAAAATTAAAAGTTTAACACCCTGTAACTTAGTTATTATTACAACCTTTGGGATAAGACAAGTTTACGCAAATTGCAATATTTCGACCTAAGGAATCTGCTATTGCTCTATGTCCCATTACTTCTAGGAAACCCTATATATGGCCGGCAAAAAATGTTATACGGATATTCCATTTGAAATTCCAAGGTTATTTTTTTGAAGGGCATAAAGAAAAAAAATGACAAAAATATCCCAAAAGCCCCTTACCCTGTACTTAATATGTCACCAAAATGTTATGAAAATATTTGAAACCGTTTTCGACATATATCATTGTAACCCTTTGAAACTCAACTTGTATGCATATATGTGGGTGATACCCAAGGTGGTTTATATCTATCGAGAAGCACTATATTAGCCGTCAAAAACACATTTAAAATTAATAAATTTACAAAAATTCAACATTAGGTATGCAGCTATTACACCAAAATCGACGAACATTGCAAATGATCCACAAGACAAATAAGTTTGAGGACCTCTGTATATTTTTGCGTTACTATAATAAAGATTTTGTAGCTCTATTTTTGCTGTATAGAAATCTCTGAATTTCAGTAAATCAAAGAAAGGACGCAATTTAAGATCAACGCAAATCACTATTTTGTTCTTGTATTCGTCATACTGTTCCTTAAAGAATTTCATAAATTGCGTCTGTTTTAATCATAAAAAATATGAGGCATCCTGTAGTAATTAACAATCAACCTGGGTGATCAATTGTAAATGGCCGTTTAACGAGACATTAACTTGAAAATTACTACTAAAATAGAAAATTTTTCATGTTTGCATAATTGGGAATATTCCCAAATAGATTTAACTGAAGAAAAAAATCAAATATTATACTTAAAAATATTAATAACTTACAAAAATTCAACATTAGGTATGCAGCGTTTCCATCAAAATCGACGAACATTGCAAATGATCCACAAGACAAATAAGTTTGAGGACCTCTGTATATTTTTGCGTAACTATAATAAAGATTTTGTCGCTCTATTTTTGCTATATAGAAATATCTGAATTTTAGTAAATCAAAGAAAGAACGCCATTTAAGATCAACGCTAATCACTATTTTGTTCTTGTATTCTTCATACAGTTTCTTAAAGAATTTCATAAATTACGTCTGTTTTAATCAAAAAAAATATGGACCATCCTGTAGTAATTAATAATCAACCTGGGTGATCATTGATCATATTATATTTTTCTTATTACCAACATGTTTTCACTGTTAACACTGTTAACATAAAGGTTTAATTAAAATAATTACAACATTTTAACTCATTTTAAAAATTAATATAATCCAAAAATAATTTCTTATTAATTGGAAAAACGAACACAGTTTTTATAGTTATTTTTATCACCCTATCATATGATACTTAGCATATTTTTTTTCTTAATGGTTAATTAAGAAATATCGGCATAACCGAAATTCGAAAATATAGGAGCTGCGGTATGCCAAAAGGCAGGTGCGTTCAAAATAACTATACCGATAACTGTAAAAGCCCCCGAATTTTGAATTAATACATAAATCAATCTTTAACGTAATCATCTTCCAGATTGAGTTTATTACGCTGCGAATGCGTAAACCCAAAAAGGATTCAATAAACAATTTTGTTAAAAGGTGCATCCCACAAAAGGAAGAACAGCAATTTTACCTTTTTTATTTATAGTTTTCTTTTTAAATTATATTCTATGTAATTTTATTAAGCTGCTTACGGTAATAAACATTTTTTTTATTTTGGTTCAAATGATCTGGTGTGTGTACTGCAAATTGTTTATTATCCTATTTGGACCTATACGGGGTGTCCGGAAACACCCTCTATATCACTAGAATCTTGCCGCCGTGTATTTGAATCGACAACTCTACACGAAGAAATACGACATAGAAGCGAAACGATAACTCGGCAATATGTTGCTTTTCAACATTTTTTTTTAGTTGCTGTGAACACTTGCCACGCACATGTCGCACATGACATATTTTGTGGAACAATTAAAAATGGCCGCTTAATGATGAAAATTACTACTAAAATAGAAATTTTCCATGTTTGCATAATTTAGAATATTCCAGAAAAGATATAACTGAAGAGGCATAGAATAAAATTTTAAAGAAAATAAATTTTATATTAGATTATAAGATACTACCTCTTGTGTGTGTCGGAGACATTTTTTTACGCTTATCCTTAATGTCTTGTTTGATGTCGTGAAGTGCCGTGAGAATAAAAACTTTTTTTTTTATTTTCCTAATTTACATAAAATGCAAGTAAATCTTTTTTTAAAATTCTTTTGGATGCTTGTATTACTTTATTAGTATTTTCGTTTTTTTCTTAAAAATGTAACTAAAAAATTATTATTATTTCAATATTGATGAATCTTTTAGTCTACAAATCAAGTCCTTAACAATTCCGAGAGAAAACTTTAGAATTTTTTTTAAATCTTAACACCAATGCTACTACGAATGAGTTACAATATATGTCATTCTGAGTTTAAATGTGTCAAACCCAAAAACCAAAGTTTAGGTTTACCTTCCTTTTTCTCACAAATATTCGAGATAAAGTGCAATAGATGCAGTTAATATTTTAACATGTTTTACTGAGTTTTCCAAAATATAATATAATTTAATATTTAAAAGCACTGGTGGTTGGACGGACCTATGGTCACCTACGGCTCAACCATATGGTGGCCTAGCAATCCTACTGCAGCCATTAAAACCGTACTAAGTCTTCCCCCAGTAGGATGAAAGCATATAGGGCGAAATTAAACAATAACTGGTTTACTGGGCCTTTGAAAATGCTAGGATAACCAGCAAACTAATTTTTAAAGATAAAAAATTATTAAACTACTTTAAAGAAATTAATACATTCACCATAGGTTAACGAGTCACCTCTCTAACCACAAATGGTTGTTTTATTCTAATATCTAATAATATTAAATACTTTGTACTTGATGGAGGTATCTTAAGAGAAGTAAGGACTAATTTATCATAACGGGACCTAAATATTTGGAGGTTAGGAGGGAAAAGGATTTTGTAGATACATTTGGTAAACTTATCGTCAAATTTTAAAAACTCTAACTATATAAGAGGATTTCAAAAACAACGATTTATGATTTAAAGGTTCGAGTTTCTTTTTCTTTTCTGTGTGAAACATAGGTCTTAATACTCGGTTTTCAAAATTTGTAAAGATATCTCGGAGAAACTGTGAGAAAGAAAAGCAGACAAAATTGCAAAGGTAGGTGGCAAAAAAATTAATCACATTATCCCAGTCACTTTCAATGACGTCAGAATAAGCGGAATATGCTGTAATGACCAGGCCGTAATTTGAGCGACCGAGGGAATAAGTTACTGAAGTTTTGTAAAATTTTAAATGGATAAAATGAAAAGGTCTAATAGATTTAAATTATGACTAAAAGAAGAAGGTGGGTCCTTTAGGAAGATTATTAAGGCTGTTTTGCCTTAAGAATTAGTTAAAAAGGAAAGGCAAAGGGAATCTTTGAAATTTGGGAATAAACTTTTGTGTGAAGGAGAACGGTAGATACAGCAAATAAATTTTGTTACCTTTTTTTTATCTTTATGACAGCTCACGAAGGGATTATTATTATGTATATTTAAATATCCACATATATATATATATATATATATATATATATATATATATATATATATATATATATATATATATATATATATATATATATATATATATATATTATATAATATATATATACACATATAAACCTAAGTACCGTGAGTGCCGGGTTTTCCGATGTTTAACCCATTTCTTCCCAGTTGTTCCGTCAACGTTGTCCAAGCACTGAAACATGCAAATGTTGGATTTCACAGCACCTTTAAGACAACGCGGTAGTGTCACCACGGACGTTATTTTAAATAACTACTACCAAAGATAATACTACTACGGATAAGATAAACCATTCAATGCTATATTTTTGATACCCCTAATGGACTTTGGCTAACGCGAGCCGATGTCCATAGAGAGATTTTCGCGCTATGCATTTCAATCCTTGAACGAAAGTTAAACAGTGTTGCCGGCAGGCCTTTAGTATTGGCGTGATGAAACGCGACTAGAAAATACACAACCCGTTTAGCCGCCCGCTTTCGTTACTTCGTATTCCGAATAAGGTACAAGCGACAGACATTGGCAACGTCGCACATGGTTTCGTATCTCGTTTCGCTGGGGCAGGGGTTACCGACTTAATTTTATTCGCATTTACGGAAGCATTGATATCTCCGAACTGATTCAGAGCGCCCCATTTAAATGAATCATCTATCCGTAGTAGTATTATTATTGCTACTACCTAAAAGTGTCTCTCCGGCACTGGGAATCGAGCCCGGATCGCCGGGGTGGCGAGCCGAAACTCTGACCACTACGCTACCGGAGAGACAAGACAAGACAAGAGAGACCTAATTCCAGGTTGGGAATTCTAGCATATGTTAAGAAATGACTAAACGTACCCTGCTGTTTGTTTTTTTGTTGCAGTGTTTAAAAGCACATATTATACCAATAATACTTTAAATTGAAGCCATTGACAAAAGTTTGTTTTAAATGACCTTGTAATACTGTTTTTTTTTAATGTACAACATATTATTTAAAAAAAAACAAGTAATGTTAGATAAGGAGTCAAAATTATTTTCATTATTTAATAAAATTTTACCTTTTACACTATTGTGACATTGGGTTGTTTATTGTGTACAAAATAGTATTTGGCAACATCGTTATTTTTTTTAATCATATGCGTCTGTTGACAACTGGCTTACGTGCTAAAAATATTTAATTGACCAGGGACGTTGTATACAGATAAAGATAGTATATACAGGGTATCCGGTAAGTATATATCATACTCTCGAAAACATATAGGGAAGGTCAAAATGACTCTAATTTGTCATAGAAAAAAAATTCATCAAGTGGTGCCTAACGGAGATACACGGAGAGTCCCAAAGGGGTACTTAGCCATTTATTTTTTTGGCTTTAACTTTTAAATTTTTGTATTACCCATTTAAGCAGGTCAAAAAATTAAAAATCATTTAATAAATGCAAGAATATTAAAAATGTTAAAGCTTTGCCTCTTCTTGGCTACTTAAGCCGATTTTCGAAATGGGCGCCCTGTACCTCTATACATTTCCTTATTCGACGGATGTTTTCTCGTTGTACTCTAAACAACATTCCAGGATCGGCTCGAATTTCGTTGCAATGGCGTGTTATTCTTTATTCTGGATGCTATTGCTGAAAATCCCTCTAATACTGTAAGAAAGCTGGCGGCCCAAGTTAATGCGTCAAAATGGGTGTTCAAAAGGTACATGCTATGTCTCCCGCTGATTATCCTGTAAGAGTAATTTACGGAAACTGGTTTTTGCAACAATTTAGGCAAAATCCGAATTTTACTAGTATTGTTTTGTTCACGGACCAAGCCGGTTTCACCCGAGACGGTGTAATGATTGGAAATCAGATGTGGTTTATGCACGACGGTGCACCGCCCCATTTTAGCAATTTGATTCGTCAGCACTTATCAAATACTTTTGGTGATCTATAGATAGGTCAAGGAGGGCATGTTTTGTGGCCACCGAGGTCGCCCGACATACTCCATAGATTTTTTTTTCTGGGAAAATTTAAAGAGTCTTGTATATTCAACACCAGTTCACACCTAATAGAAAGAATAACACACCATTGCAACAAAATTCGAGCCGATCGTGAAATGTTGTTTACAGTACAACGAGAAAACATCCGTCGAATAAAGAAATGAGAGAGGTAAATGGCGCCCATTTTGAAAATCGGCTCAAGTAGCCAAGAAGAGGCAAAGCTTTCACATTTTTAGCATTCTTGCGTTTAATAAATGATTTCTATGTTTTTTGACTTGCTTAAACGTCTTATGCAAAAATTTATTTTTTCCAAAAACATCTAATTTTATCGAAACAAATGTAAAGTACCTTTTTTAAAAATGAATGACCAAAGTATTTAAAAAACCAATATTCACCTCTGTAAAATGACACCTGTCTAAACTTTGGCCCAACGAGTGTGGTGGCAAGTCCGTTCCTGACTTCCGTGACAATGTAAACCATCTACTTTAGTATTGTTTTTATGAATGTTTATGGCCTTTTAACATATTAAAATGTCATTAAATTATACAAGTAAGTTCAAAAGTAAATGGCTAAGTACCCATTTGGCACTTAATTTTCTATGAAGTTATTTGACCTCCCATGACAAGGGTTATTTTGTAGGTGTAAAATACGGGTGGTAGAAAAGAAAACAATTTTACTCTTTAAAACAACTTAATAGATATTTGCAAACTAGTTAAAAAAGATGCTTTGTTTATTAATAAAAAAATGTCATATTAGCTTTTGCTGCTTCCACTAAAGGGCGTTACTTCTTAAAGGTTAGTTTATTTTACTAAAAACGAAAAGTCAATTAAACAGGTATGCGACAAAAAATATTAAAAGCGCATAGAGATATACTCATTTGTTTAAAAATTATTGTCAAAAGAACGTTTTTTACTAAAGTAGTTGAAAAAACAATTAATTTTTCATATTTTCGTGCCATAACACATAATAAATATATTCAAACAATATTTTAATTAAAATGTAAATAATAATAATAATAATATTAATAATAATAAAAACACCCATAAAAATAACAATAATTATAATAATAATAATAATAATAATAAATTAAGACAAATTTTAGAGGTTTAAAAAAAAATCTTAGAAGGCCATGTTTTGGTATTTAGGCATAACTTTAATTCTAATAATTTATTTAAATATTTTTAAATATGT